>OY829526.1:8779441-8815693 GCA_963691665.1 Clepsis dumicolana
GTATTAAGAGACCCAGAGCTTTCTTTGTAGGCATAATATTTAGGTATCTTGCTTTGTAGGCAACTCGTTCTAAATAGCTTTCTGAGTCGAGCTTCATAATTCCCGTACCGCCCTTGTACCCAACTTGGCGCGCAGTGCTGTCAGGGGCGCGCCGTGGGCGCCATTACAGCCCTTGGGCGTTATGAGAAGAAAAAAGCTCCAAGGGTTTTAGCCAATTTAGCTTGCATTTTATGACCCTTTCTAGGTGCAAGTGTGATGAAAAAAGGAATTAGAGCTTCTTCACCAAGGTTTACTTGGACTCCTTATGGTGTTATCAAAATTTAAAAGCATTCTATTTTATTTATTTTTCGCATCCTACCGACTGTGCCAGTGTGCCAGTTATGAATAAATAAAAAATATTTGTTTCAGCATTAAGTGACATCAAAGTAGTGATTGACCAGGGAGTGTCCACGGCCGAGGGTTTAGCTGTCGATTGGGTTGGCAACAATCTTTACTGGGTAGAAGGCAGCTTGCATCAGATAGAGGTCAGTGTAAATGCTAGCATAGTTAACTACGAAAGTGTTTTATTTCTAGTGCCTAACTTCAATTGTTGTTTCAATTCGTCTCTTGTTTTATTAGGTGGCTCGGTTAGATGGACGATATCGACGTACTCTGGTGTCTGGAGATATGGAGAGCCCGCGTGCTATCGCTGTTGATCCCAAACACGGTATGTTCTAACTTCTTTCGTCACTCGTGCAGGAAACCGTGCTTTATAAGTACGGATACTGGTAGTCTACAAATATAAGTATGGATGTATTAACATATCTAAGAGCGGGTGATGTTTCATCGACTTCATGTCGACCTCCCATAATCCTGCAAAATGTGGCTCTAAAGGCGATTAAACTTTAGCTTGAGAGTGACATCTTCTTTTATAAGAAGAGTTTTAAATGATTCTCGGTTAGGCATTAGACAGGCTAATTACGGGATCTATACCGCAATTATCTTACTAGGTTTTGGTGAGTATATTTCGACGCAGTTACATGCATAATGATCACGGGTAGACTGACGACAACGCGGGTGTATCATCAAAACCTGTAATTCGTTTATTTTGGCATTAAAAAGAAGGAAACGCACATCTTAACATGTATTTTTAATTGAAAAACGCTTTTTAAAACTGTTACATATAAAACCATGACAATGTATATATTAAATCTGGATTGTTATTTAATTGTTAGTTGCTATTTTTTGTTTTTTAAATGTGTTTTTCAATAAAAAGACGTATCAAGATTGTTTCCTACTTTTTAATACTAAAATAAATGAAGTATAATAATAAGTAATCGCGGTTAATATCCCGTAATTAATATCTGTAATCTTCATTTATGTTTGTATTTTTCATGATCACGATGAGCCATGTTTTTGACTACCGAATAGCCTAGTGGTTAGAGACCCTGACTGAACCTTGAGGTTCCAGTTTCGATCGGCAGATGTGTGTATGATGAATATGAATGTTTGTTCTCGGGTCTTGGATGTTTAGTATGTGTTTATATAAGTATGTTTATCCGTTGTGTAGTACCCATAGAACAGGCTTTGTCTAGTTTGGGACTAGGTCAATTTGTGTCAATTGTCCCATGATATTTATAATTATTTATTATGTCCCTTCCCCCGAGCAGGCTACCTGTTCTGGAGCGACTGGGAGCAGGCGGCGCCGCGCATCGAGCGCTGCAGCATGGGCGGCGGCGGGCGGGCGACGCTGGTGCGCGTGGACGAGCTGGCGGGCGGCGCCTGGCCCAACGGGATCACGCTCGACCACCTCGCCACACGGCTCTATTGGATCGACGCCAAGTACGTACTGTCGGGGGTAGCCCAGGAGGTCTAGCACAACTCACAGTGCGACTTCTATCTCGAGCGAGAACAACTGCCCGTCCTTTTCTGTCACTCATAATGCCCTACTGAAGGTGGGTCGCGGCCTAAGTGCGAAATATGTAATGCCACGTTTAACTAGTTAGTAGTAAATAGAAACACTCTTATATCGAGACCGGGTTGAGTGTGCGTCTCGCTGCCGCTGGTCGTGCGCTCCCAGAGGAAGGACTACGAATTAGTCCGAAACGTGTCGGGCTAAACTCGACTTATATACGTGAGTGATCCGTTTTATTTCACTACTCTGAGACTGGGTTATATTTCTAAAGTAAAGAGAGGGGCTTAAAACTAGTACAACGGGTCGTGTGTAACCCAGGTCGGTGCAAGTCGGCATAAGAAAAAGACGTTCGTGTAAGACTCCAAACGAAAAGCTTCAGAATCAGAATGTAGTTTTAGCGCTCTTCATGTCACACATAATATCCCGCAGGTCAGACTCCATTCACACAACCCTGTACGACGGCACCGGCTACCAGCTGGTGTTGCGCGGACACGCGATGTTATCCCATCCATTCGCTGTGACACTCTTCGAGTCTCACGTGTACTGGACGGACTGGCGAAGCAATAGCGTCGTTAGAGCCAACAAATGGAATGGAAGTGATGTGTCCGTCGTGCAGAGGACTATGATGCAGCCTTTTGATATCAAGGTCAGTTCACGCTGTTAGGAAATGTGTCAACTTTTCGTGGTAGCAGTTAGCCGTTTCATCATTTTGTTGCTTTTACTTTGAGCTCTCACATGCCTCCAAAGTGGGGCAATCGGGGTGGCTCAAAAGTGTACTTTTTTGAACTGAACAAAATTTGGTAGCTTTTTTATACGATAACGATACGGGTTAGTGGGTCACCCGATGGTAAGTGATCACCACTGGCCTTAGACACCAGCACCCCAGGGGGGGTTTGTGGATGCGTTGCCAATCTAGAGGGCTAAGATGAAATGTCTCTTGTGCCTGTGATTTCCTCGGCTGTCTTACTCTCCATATCAGAACACAGCAGTGCTTAACGGCTGGATTATCGAGTAAAATGGTGGTAACGATCCGGACGGACCTCGCACAAGCTTCCTACCACAGCTTCCGTTTTAGATTGGCAAATTACTTGCTTTAACATTTAATGATCATCCACCCAGGTCATCCACCCGAGCCGACAGCCGGCTCTGGCCGCGAACCCGTGCGGCGTCAACAACGGCAACTGCTCGCACCTGTGCCTCATCGACGGGCCCAACGTGCGCGTGTGTGCGTGCCCGCACGTCATGCGGCTCGCCGCAGACAACGTCACTTGCGAAGGTACTGTGTGGTTATGCTGTGACCTTGCATCATGCGGAGCGAACAATACTTGTGGGGCCCGGTGTCAAAAGTATACGCGGCGGTGTGGTCGGTCCATTTAAGTAAATTATATTGTGGTGATTACAGAAGTTTGAAATGTCTTTTTTTTTCTCAATTAAACTTGCATTGACTTTTTGCTATTAACGAGAGTTTTAATTCGCAGTGCACGAGAAAGTGATAGTGGTGGGTCGTGCGGGCTCCATCCGCGGCTTGGATCTGGACGCGCCGGCGCAGCCCGCCATTCCCGCCGTGTGGGGCGCGCAGCTCGCCGCGCCGCGCACGCTGGCCACGCTCACCAGCCAGCGCCTGCTGTACTGGAGCGAGGCCGAGGTAACTGTATGGCCTACTTTGGTACAAGCCTGTTCTTCGAAAGTTCACCACGCCTGCTCTAACCCAGCTCTGTTTCAGGTCAACGAGATCAAACGAACGAACCTGACCGGCGGCACCGCGGAGAGCGTGGTCGAGCTGGGCGCGGGCGACGGGGCGGGCGGGGCCATGGCGCTGGACTGGGCGGGCGGCGTGCTGTACTACGCCGCGCGGGGCGCCGTGTGGGCCAGCGGGCTGGCGGGCGAGCGCGCCGCGCCGCGCGCCGACGTCGCTAACGTCAGCGCGCTCGCCGTCGACGTGCACAGGTACTGCGGGAGGGGGGGGGGGGGGGGGGGGGGGGTAATGAGGGCTGTCGCTAGGATCACTAGTGTCGAGTGAGGTCTATCTGTCAATCTCCACCAATCATAGGCCAGTAGCGATCCTAGCGAATTTTTGGCTTGCCGTAGCCCCTCATTACCTTCGAGGGTCAAATTTGGGTGACGAGTAGCTCGCCCGATGCCAATTTGCATTTCAGCTAGCGAGACATGACTACGCTAAGCTAGAGGGTTTAATTTTAGTTTTAGGCTCGCTTGAGGGTTCTGTTTTTAACCTCCCGACAAAAAATAGGGGTGTTATAAGTTTGAACTGTGTGTCTGTGGCATCATTCTGTGTTTTTTTTTAAATCGAAAGTTAGTTAGCTAAGTTTTATTATAATCGGTTCACCTGTTTTTGAAATGTTCAGCTTTGAAATGACTATGTCGGGGGTGAATGTTCTGTATTCTGAGTATTACGGCTACCAAAATCTTAGCCGTTGGCTAGTAATTTCTGAGTGAATGTTCTTTCGCAGAGGGCGGCTGTACTGGGCGGTGGCGGGCGCGCGCATCGAGAGCGCCGCCGGCGACTGCAGCGGCTGCCGCGTCGTGCTGGACGCGGCGCGCGACCCGCTGCTGGCTGGCGTGGCCAGTGAGTGCACAACTGTTACACAGCATCACCATCACCAGCCTATTTACGTGCCACTGATGGGCACAGGCTTCCTCTCAAAATCACGGTTATACGTCACGGTGTCAAATAACAAATGCAAATACGTACTGCAGCCTCCTGTTAGGTTGGTATATTTTGAGGGTGGACGCGGCATTGGCGAGAACGCAGACTTTCGCGCTCGCGTAGTATGTAGTAATAGCGCGCATATAGTGTGAACTGTACTGGCCTTAAAAACTCACTTCCCTAGTTCGTATGCATATGGCTTTCTACTTTTTTACATCTTCGTTGGGGGGTTAGCCCTTAAGACAACGACGATTCACTATTTTCTTCGCATTAACAGCTTACTTGGTTTGTTGACAGGTTTGACGGTAGAACCGGTGAGCGGTTGGCTGTACTGGGTCAACCTCGCCTCGGCCTCTATACAATTCTTGGACGTGGAAACTGGTGAATTCTTTACGGTATGTTGTAGTTTGGGGTTCCGTTCCTGCTTTTTTAGGGTTTCGTTCGACAAAAGATAAAAACGGTACGTTTTTAGGATACATCGTTAGCCGTCTGTCTGTCCATCCCAAGTAAATCAAAGTCTATTGAGAGTAAATTCAGAGCTCAATAAAACAATCCTAACTAATATTATAAATGGGAAAGTAACGCTGCCTCTTTGTTACCTCTTCACGGGAAAACCGCTCCACCAATCTTGATGAAAATTGGTAAGAAGACAGTTTGAATATTTAGGAATAACATAGGTTTTTTTTAATTTAATCTGTAATAGTGTCCCACTGCTGGGCAAAGACCTCTCCTCTTGACTTCCACATCTCCCTATCCTGAGCCGTATCTGGCCAATCCTTTAATTCGGGGTCTAGCTCGTCTCGCCATCTCCGCCTGGGCCTGCCTCGCCGCCGCTGACTGTCGTTCGGTACCCATCATGTGGCTGAGTGCGCCCACCTTTCTGAGTGCATCCGGCAGACATGTCCGGCCCAATCTCATTTAAGCTTGGCGGCCCTTTTTCCCATATCGGCTATTCGAGTTCTGGAGCGCAGTGTGGTGTTCCGGATATCGTGAATACAATGAATATCAAGTTATAATTCTACCAACACCAACACCATTGCTGTAATTGCATAGTGCTGAACCATTGTCACTAACAATGGATTTATAATGATCTGGTAATAAACGATTTTTTATCTACACACATATCATAAGTCCTCTATAATGCGTTCAGAAACCGTAGAAAATGACCAGCATTGCAGCACGACGACGCCTTCTCGCCGCCAGCGCCAGCCCCAGCACCACCCACCATCATCAGCAGTAAAGTAATAGTTATTACGACATCGAAATTGACAACCAACGTAATTTACAATCATAGTGAAATAAAACGGATCACTCACGTATGTAAGTTGAGTTCAGTCAGTAAATTTTTTTTTTACAAAAAAAAACAGTCAAATTCGTGACAGGTATGATTCGGCTTCTGAACCCATCTTAGAGTACTTATAATATGTGTGTAAATAAAGTAATGTATGCAACTCCACATAATTAGGCCTTAAAACACTCGTGTGATCCTATTATGAAACTCAGCTTCGCCTCGTTTCATAAAAACACACTCGTGTTTTAAGGACCCTCATTATGTAGTAGTTGCATAAACTACAATTTTTTTTATAATTCGTAGGTGGAGTTGGGCACCGGCGCCCGGCCGCTGGCCCTGGACATACATTTCGAGCGCCTGCTGTGGGCGGACAGCGGCGGCCTGAGGGCCTGCCCGTTGCCGCGCAGCCGCGCGCGCGCCGCCGCCGCCTGCGCACACTCGGAGCTGCTGCGCGCTAACACTGGTCAGTATTGATTGGTCGATTGATCGATTACAACCTTGTTTCCTTCAGAACACACGAGTATACACAAAGAATACAAACAAGACACCTTAAGTAATATTAAAGAAATACAATATTATAAAACAGTACCGTGACTGACTGACTGACTGACTGACAAACAACCCACAGCCTAAACCACTGGACCTAAAAACTTGAAATTTGGCAAACATTTAAATGGTGTAGGCATGCAAAACTGTATGACATACTCCATATAATTATTAGGACATTACATTTGTGTCGGAATAACTAGATTTAAAAGTCGCATAGTCGTGTGACCTTGTACCCACACGAGAACCTTTTTATTACACTTACACGTAACTTGAATAAATGCCCTAAATAAAACCCTTGGACCTTTTCTCTTGTCATACCGCCCTTGGGCTGTAATGGTGCGCACGGTGCGGCGCTATCAGCACCGAGCGCCACGTTTCGTCGCAAGCGTGATCGCAGGATTCACGAATCTTTGACTTCGGGCTACTACTAAAGCTTTATATTTTTTAATAAACTCACCGAAACATGAATACACAGAAAAACCAGAAAAATACCAACCCCGGGAATCGAACCCGGAACTTTGACACTCCGGGTCGCGTGCCCACCCTTACACCAGAATTGGTATTGGTATTGGTAAATAAAAAATAAAAAATTGGAAAAATAAATAAAAAATACAAAAAGATTTTCCAATTGAGATCATGTACTAAAGCTTTGTTCGTCATTCCCAACTTACCGCCCTTAATACAGTCAGCAGCAATAGTTGCTAAGCAACCGAAGCGCTCACAATGATCTAAGCACGGCTCTATTGTTATGGACATAAGGGCTTGTGCAGATCATTGTGACCGCTTCGGTTGCTTAGCAACTATTGCTGCTGACTGTATGTAATGTACTATTATGTTCCTCCAGAGGGCGTGCTATCCTTGCGCGTGTACGACGCGGCCACGCAGAACGGCACGCGCGGGGCGTGCGCGCTGCGCGGCGCGGCCGACGCCTGCGCGCACCTGTGCCTGGCCGTGTCGTCATCGCGCAGCGTCTGCGCCTGCGCGGCTGGGTACATTGTGAATGGCACTAAATGCATCCGTGAGTAAACTCAATATTTCGTGTTTCATTATTACCTGTATGTAATTATTTTAGGTGGTAATAGGTACGTTTCAAGTGCGTTATAGGTACGTTTCAATTGCCTTTTCTTCTATTTTCAGAAGGTTGACTGGTAAGTATCCCTTAAAGGGAGAAGTCCGCCTTTATAGCTTGTCTTTATTTTTTATACAGTGAAGTGTTTATCTACTTACTTATCTGTACACTGAGTACTAAGTTTTCACCAGAATCGAGATTTATCGTTCTAGAAATTTTCACATTTAAGTTTAGCAACAAATACGTTCACGGGAGTGGAGTGTATTCTTCCAAACATTATACGACAACGTTACTACTCGGTTCTGGTGTAGTCTTGCTCGAGGTACTGTTTCGAATAACCAGTGTCCTTAAAATTAAAGTTCCAATCAAATTAACCCTTGTTGTCAACAGCGGAAGACGAGATCCTTGTGTATTCTATGAGCGGCGAGATACGTGCGCTGGCGCTGGCGTCGCCGGCGCACCCTGTGCTGCCGCCCGTCGCGCAGCCCGCGCTCTGCACTGCGCTCGACTACCGAGCCGGTGCGTAGCTGGCGAACTAACAGTATTTTATTTTCGCAATAGCCATAGGGAAATTACTTGTTTCGATAGCTGCGAGCATAGAACTATTGTCTACCATACCAGTTTTCTGTAATCTCCTTGTACTGTTTTGTGGTTTTCAATAAAGAATATTTGTATTGTATTGTATACATCTTTTTTTACAATACTATACAAATTTCTATTGATATGTTTCTGTGGTTACGAGTTCAAAGTAAATTAATGTCGAAAAATAAAGATATCCGATACCTATCGGTACAATAGAAACGTTGTAGATGATGTAACAATATACTGTGTGCAGCGATGTCTGCGCTGAAAGTCGCAACGGAAACCAATTATGGGCGATCTGCGAAGTATTTTTTTTTTTTTCAGATGGAGACTGGATTTACTGGGCGGACTCTGAGAGCGGCGTGGTGGCGCGCGCGCGGCGCGACGGCACCGGCCGGGCCGCGCTCGTCTCACAGCCCGAGCCGCTGGACGCGCAGCCCGTTGATTGGCTCTCAGGTGCACACAGAGCGCACACACAACACACAACACACACACACACACACACACACACACACACACACACACACACACACACACACACTGCCACACACACACACACTGAATTGACGAACAATTTGCTATCTTTCTTAAATTGCTTACCGACAGTTGCTTTTTATCTTCAGTAGATCAAAACAAGAGATAGATTGAGTGATGAAATAAAAACGGATCACTGACGTAGGTATATAAGTCGAGTTTAGCCCGACATGTTTCGGACTAACGCGTAGTCCTTCCTCTGGGAGCGCACGACCCAGCGGCGGCGAGACGCACACTGCGCGCCGCGGCTCTGCTCGCGCGCGCGTTGATCCGTTTTTATTTCATCATGATTGAGTCTCACGTTAGTTTCATGTTAGATAGATTGAGTGTTGGGATCGGCTGTTAGAGGCTGATACACAATGACCTACATAATGCACCAATGATTGGTAACTCTAGCTCTTCTGCGGATCTCCTCATTTCTGATTCTGTATCGCAGTATATCAAGCATAGGTCTTGACATGATGATGGTGATGAATTATATAACTATATAATTATGTAACTTTTTAATACAGTTGTTAAAAAAGTGGTACCTTTTGTAACTACATACGTATCATGCGGAAAGTTGTATTTTTTGTACTAGTGCCTTTTACTTTTCTAAGGAGCCGGTGGAGGCCGATGTATTGGGAATTGAGATCAGCAATAATAATGCAATACATTTATTTAAAACGTGAATACGAAAAACTGGAGTACATGACATCCACACAGAAAAGACACACGTGACCAGACATTTTATGGAATGCCTTTATGGCCAGCGTTACCTATGTTCCTGCGGGTGGTAGTGGGTACCTCGTGCCGGCCCATTCCCTCGTCATGTTTTCGCAAATGTATTAAAAACGTCGTTTGGTACACGTGCGGAAGGGTCATTTTCGCTCGTCCCCGAGTCTTGACCATCGCTTCGCGGCTCGGGCCTAGACACCTCGGGGCTCGTGCAAAATGACATACCTTCCGCACTTATGTCAAAAAGTACTATTGCAGGGCTGGCGGTGGACTGGGTGGCGGGCAACATGTACTGGGCGGACCCGCGCCGCGGCCTGCTCGAGGTGGCGCGAGCAGACGGCTCGCACCGCTACGTGCTCATAGACACGGACCCGCTCGCCGTAACCAGTAAGCTAAGCACCCATTCCATTACTGCCATTAGAAATAGAAATAGAAAAATATTTATTCAACGTACACAATTGACAAGTATAATAAAAACACAAACACACGCAGTGCAATTAGGTAACATAAACATCAGGGCCCCGTTTCTCGAAGGTTATTAGACTAATAATATTTGTGTTTTGTTTAATGTTTTCATGTAATTCACTAATATTATTAGTATAATAAGCTTCGAGAAACGGGGCCCAAGATATGCCCTTTAGAACATTTTGAAATAGGAACGAAGTTGCGAGCCCGCCGGCAGGCAGCTCGTCGGCGCCCGTGCGGACGTGCGCGGCTCATATCACTGAGACTACTTGTAGTGTCACAAAATTGGGAACAAACACGGAGTACCGAAGGACCCGTCCATACGCTATACTATATGTCTAAGCTTATTTGTCATTTGAACCCACAGGGGAGCTAGCACGCGCGCCATTTTGTCGCTTGTCGCTCAGTGCATCCTTCACTGATTCCATCTGAAAGGGACGCACTGAGCGACAAGCGACAAAATGGCGCACCGTGCTACATGTGCAGATGTAATAATAACCTAACCAACTTAAAATATCATTTTCTATACTTATGTTATTTATCAATACATTCACTATCTATAAACGGTTATATCAAGCGTTCTCTTTCACAGCGGTAGTAGTGGACAGTGTTAGAGGCTGGCTCTTCCTGTCAGGCGGTGGTTGGATCCAACGCGCGCGACTGGACGGCTCGCAGCGAGACTTGTTGTACAATGGAACCGCCGTCGCTGATGTCGCTATTGACTCTGAGGTATGTCACCGGTGCTAGTAGTGGACAGTGTCAGAGACTGGTTCTACCTATCAGGCGGCGGCAGCACCCAACGCCTTCTGCTGGATGGGTCGCAAATTATATTCAATTTGACGTTGCTACTGATTGTCTGTTGTCATTATTTACCACTGATTCTGAGGTATCTCGCCGATAAGGTCCTAATGGACACTGTTCTAACATAACAGTGGATGCATCGTGATGGCAGCTGACAGTGCTGGTATTGGACAGTGTCCAAAGCTGATTCTAATTGTCATACAATGCTGGAGCCGATGTGATAGCATAGCAAATTACTGGTTTAATAGGAAGGCACTTTCAATATGATAAAATATAATACAATAACTCTTGATAATAATGGGTGAGGAGTTGATGATAATGGGTTCTATTTTGAAAGTATGTGTTGCGCTGCTCTTTTGAAGCTCGAAGAACGTATTTAAACGCTGCTGACGTTGTTGCAAGTTTTGTGATCTTTAAAGGTATGACCGACGAATCACGGAAAAAACGCGGTCTTGTATAGTTTAAATATTTTGAAGTCAGCTCATCCACTTAGCAGCAATCACAATGGCATTGTATCTAATACAATGATATCATCTGCTTTTGTTCTCGTAACCGCCAACCAGTTACAAAAAATATTGTACTTTGCTTGTACTTATAGTGACATATCAACATAGAAGTTAATAGTCGCATTACTTAAAAAAAAAAGACACCAAGTAACACTTTTATCGATAGCACAGTTCTTTGCCGGCCGTAGGCCAGCAAAATATGTATGAATAGTACATTGTGCATGAAGGGCGGTAAGAAGGGTATTACAAACGAAAGTCTATTAGAAGGCCGACGCCGAAGGCGGAGGGCTTTTAATGACTTGAGTTTGTAATACCCTTACTGCCCGTGATACACACAATGTTTTTCATCACATTTGCGAGGAAATAAATACATACAACAAAAGGCAAAAAATCTATTTATTAAAAGTTTGGTCTTCACATACAGAAGACATATTTTACTAAGTACAGGCAGTACCTCCATAAATATTAGATTAAGTATATACGATTATAAATATAAAATCAGCAGTCGGCAACAAATAATAGTTTTGAGATTGTCAACTTTTTTCAGTGGAGACTTCAGACTTCCAGTACTTCCACAGATAATGATAAAAAACGCGTTTAGAAACTGGAAAGACGAAAGCCCATCCATACAGCCAGTTTTTATCGTTTTCAAAATAAAATTCAATGAAATAATTGCAAAGTAAACTCAAATAGTTTTAAAACACAATAATAACGTTTAAATTAAGTAATACTTATTTGTAGAAAACGTAAAAAACCATGTTTGATTTAAAACCTCCTTAGTGTGGAATGACATATTATACCTACTTACCTACGAGTGAATATAATGAATGAATGAATGAATGAAAATATTTTTTTAAACTAAACTCATTACTCCCTTGCGAAAATTACAAATTACCTATTACTCCCGTAGGAATAATTTAGGCCGTTGTCCTTCAGTATGCCTGCGTACAATACGGCGCTTTACGAGCAAGTGTGATGAAAAATCCATTACGGATAGAGCCAGAGCTTAGGGGACAGCTCCAACGCTGAAGGAGGCTAGTCGACTAGCGGACAGTTAATAAAACATTTTTTTTTCTCTTACAATGGTTGAGAAAAAGCATTATACAAGCGTACAACCCCTTTCTTCTCGGCTTCTGCAGTAATGTACTATTTTTCGTGCAGAACGAGATGGTGTACTGGGCGGACACGTGGGACGTGAGCATTTGGCGCATGCGCTACGACGGGCGCGCGCAGGCCGCGGTGGCGCGCCACGCCGCGCTGCGCCACCCCGCCGCGCTCGCCGTGCACAACCGCGCGCTCTACTGGGTCGACACGTGAGTTGCGGCGCGGCGGGAGTTTTCTTATATGAGCGAGTGAATACAATGTAGGGGGAAGGGGTGGAGTCGTGTTCCCCGTGACCCTCTCCCACCTCGGAACGCTACTCTTACAGGATCTCCCGAACCAACGCCAAATCTAAGAGTTCTGATAAAGCAGCTCATGACCGATGATTTTAAACAAATGACGTTATTGAACATTCTTTAGTATTCGAGAAATTGACACTTGTTATAAGCCGATCAAGTCTAACAGCCCACACACACTACACACACACAGCACACTAGCGAATATAAAACTCGCAAATCACTAGTGTGATAAGAATGTTACACTATAGGTTATTCCATGTTTGGTTGCAGTATGCTAAACCGTGGCAGCATTCTATCGGCGCCGCTCACGAACCTCAGCGACTATAAGATACTACTCGAAAATGCCGGAGACAGCCTCAAGGACCTATTCGTAAGTTACCCTACTGCCTTTTATGAAAAGGCTTACTAATTTTTGCGAATTGGATTGACTTCTACAACCAAACATTTTTATTAAAGAAAACAAAAAGGGGATACATTGAAAACTTGATCCACAACGCAGGCTTCGTCAGTTGAACATTATAGATATCCGCAACAAGTACCCAGGCTGATCCAACCCTGGACCAAATGTACCAAAAACAACTGCCGCATTGCCCCGCTGTATCGCCAAAGAGATGTGCTGGACCACTTCTACAACTTACTTTCAAACCCACATTAAAGTAAATATGACATGGTTCAGATATGGTCGCGCGCCGCGCAAACCCTGCCGCCGGCATCGTCGGGGCTGGCCCGCAACCCTTGCGGCGTGGACAACGGCGGCTGCGAGGCGCTGTGCCTGTGGGACGGCGGCCGCGCGCGCTGCGCCTGCCCGCACGGCGACTTGGCCAACGACGGACATAGCTGCGCGCGTGAGTACCGCCCGCCCACACCTCAAGATAAAGATTAATCTAAAGATAATTTTATGTTCATCATCATCATCACTAGCCTTTTTTACGTCCCACTGCTGGGCACAGGCCTCTCAGAATGAGAGGGCTTGGGCTATAGTTCCCACGCGGGCCCAGTGCTAATTGGGAACTTCACACATATCATTGAATTGCTTCGCAGGTGTGTGCAGGTTTCCTCACGATGTTTTCCTTCACCGAAAAGCTCATGATAAATTACAAATGTAATTCCGCACATAAATTCCGAAAAACTCACAGGTGCGAGCCGGGATTTGAACCCACGACACTCTGCTTGAGAGGCCATAGGTCAAACCACTAGGCTGTCACGGTTTCTTATTATTCAACATGAGTTCAAATAATAAAATATACAGATGTCATGTAGAAAATAAAATAAACAAACAGTCCTTCATGCTGTGCTTTGCGGCGTACAATTTTTTGTTAAGCAAAATTCAGTACATTACAATAAATTCCTAAACATTTATACATTTAATTGATACTTGAACCAAACTAAGATAACTTCATTCCACTCAGTGAACGCATATAAGACATGGAAGCAGTCTTTCCATACAACGTATCGTTCACTAGCAGAGCCAAAACTCGCACAAAGATGAAGTACACACACAGCAGCAAAGTAACCATACACTGAACTATCCATGCATTCAAAAATTACGTTAATACGCACCAATCTAGGTTGCTATTAGGATGTGCTTTGCTAGTTACGCCATTATATAAATACTCAAAGATTTGACCAGAAGGCCAGTAGCGTTTGTCAGCGTCCGGCAATGCGCACTGGCCCAATGTGATTGGTTCTCGGCATGACAGATTACGGCCATTATTGGTTCGCGCGTCTGCTGCGATGTCAACGTCTGTCAGATGTGGTCAGATGCGTGGACAACGTTATGCATGAGGGGACCAGTCATAAAAAAATATTCTTACACTATCTTATTAATTATATTATATATTATTATATTTAGCAAATTTAGAGCATTGTAAGATTTTACTTTTACTTACGTAAATCCAATAAAACCATGTATTGCTATTATGATTTGTTTATTTGTCGTCCTTCTAATATTGCATTACAAGTTTTTATCACCCTGAAAAATCCTTGAGCCTCTATATAACGTTTCCCAAAAAAAAAACCGTGCCGGCTTCCTTCTCTCTCGCTCCTCTTCGTTTTCCCGCCACAGTCTCCCTGCATTCAAATATGGCGGGCAGCACGAAGCGAAGACAACACATCGCATTTATTAATTAATATTTATTAATTTTAATAATTATTAATAATATACTATTATTTTTTAGAAAGCTAACATTATACATTTTGAATATGGTTAATAAATATGATAACATAGGTAGTCAACCCTCGCCTCAGGCCCACAACGCTATAAAACAAGGCTGGCAATAGATTTTCTAGCTGAGCCAATTTTTTTAAGTCCACTACTTTTTGGAGGTGGAAACAGTGTGGCCGACCATCGCCGCTTCGCGCTATTGGCTGGCTGGCTAATTAACGCGTTGGCGGGCAAATTAAAATGCCTTGGCAGGCATTTGAATTACTTAGATTCCCGCGAGCCTGGGTTTGGGCAACGTTCCGAATTTCCACTCGCTTTCGCCTGAAATCCAAATCCGTATCTTAATAAACATGTAGTCCAACAGGCAATTTAATAATTAGTAAAATGAGCTGCTACATTAGGCATAATGACATCTCTGTGGTAAGCAAGAAGATTTTTGAATTTTAAAGTAATGGTGTACTTACACGTGAAAAATGATTCCACTACCCTTGGGTGCCTTGGGACAGTGATCCGTGTGATTTTTGCACAACTTCACCACACATGAAGGCATTTTAAAACATAAATCTTATTTTTGATGATTAAAATAAACTGTCAAAACAGCGTCCGCCATTGCGGACTCGCGCAACCTAACTGATCGGCGCGCCGGTACAGTTTGCAAGCCCCACCCACCGCGGTATAGTTTTCGTGGGGTCATTTTAAAGTGACAGGAATGCTTCCATGTCTTATATGCGTTCACTGATTCCACTACATTAACTTCAATCATTATCCTATTTTATTGATGTCCATTCATGTATTTATATTTAAGTGGGTGTATGTTGTTGCAGCGTACAAGTCATTCTTGATGTTCTCCCGAGTGACCAAAATCGACAGCATCCATCTGGAAGACGAGAAAGATTTGAACTCGCCGTATCCACCCATTCAGAACAAGTGAGTGGCTAATCGGAGTATTTGCGTACATGCATTTTTTTAAATACAAAAACAGCAATCGAAACACCGCAGTCAGCGTCGAAAATAGCATGTGGCTTTTGTACATTTTCGCAGTAACACATTTGTCAATCATGTACGACGCTAATTTTGACGTTAACTACATTCAACTGGTCAAGTTTATTTTCAATCAACTCAACTGCGCGCCACGTTTCCTTGCGAGTGTGAAGAGAAACATTCTATGTTTCACCGGTCGTACGGGAATTACGAACCTCGTGTTCTCGGGGTCTAGAGACTCGTTTGTAATTACTCACATACCGCCCTTAATACAAAATGTGCTTTTACAGGATTGTTTATTACCTATTTTGTATACTTCATCATCACCAGCCTTCTTTACGTCCCACTGCTGGGCACATGCCTCCTTATCATTGAATTGAATTGCTTCGCAGGAGTGTGCAGGCTTCCTCACGATGTTGTCCTTCATCGAAAAGCTCATTCCGAAAAACTCAGAGGTGCCAGCCGGGGTTTGAACCCACGACCCTCTACTTGGTCAAACCACTAGGCTATCACGGCTTTGTATTTTGTATACTTGCAGAGACTTAATCCGGATAGCGATCAGCCTGGCGTACTGGTACGAAGAATCTCGCCTCTTCTACTCGGACATACAGCGCGGCGCCATCGGCAGTGTGCACTTCGACGGCTCGGATCACAAGACACTGTTAACGCGTAAGTCTCTGTGAAATATGCGCTATCGTTTCAATGTCCTTGCTATGGTATAACATGAGACCATTTATGTCTGTCCATGATGCATATAACTGCGTCGAAATATTTGGAGCTCATCAAACCTTACTCGGCAATCATCATCATCAGCCTATTCTAGTCCACTGCTGGACATAAGCCTCCCCTAATGAGAGCCATAGCGCCGTCTTCCTAGTCCTGTTTCAATTCCTGTTCCTGTTTTCTGGTCTCGCTTGTAATCGCGGGTGTTAGGCCCTTGGGCGAGGTCCGTCCGGATCGCTACCACCATCTTGCTCGCTAATCCAGCCGCTAAGCAGCAGTGCTTGCACTGTTGTGTTCCGGTGTGGAGAGTAAGACAGCCGATCTAATTACGGGCACAAGAGGTATTTCATCTTAGCTCTCTAGCTTCGCAACGCATCTGCATACCCTCTGCGGGTGTCTATGGGCAGTGGTAATCACTTACCATCAGGTGACGCACTTGCTCGTTTGCCTTCCTTGACGTATAAAAAAAAGAGATAGGAAAGTAAGTAATGGTTTCTTGGCTTATATTGGCAGAGTTAGGCGCGGTGGAAGGCATGGTGTTCGAGTCCAGCACGAAGACGCTGTACTGGACGTGCAACAGCGCGTCGATCCGGCGCGCGCACGTGCCCTCTCTGGACGCGCACGCGCACAACGCGTCGCGGCTCGTGCAGACAGTGCTGCAGCTGGCGCCGGGCGACCGGCCGCGCGGGATCGATGTCGACCCTTGCCAGTCGTGAGTAAAAACGCGCCACACAACCATTGGTATAGAAACATGGACAGATATGCCACCGCTACACCGCGCGCGAACAAGCAATTACAAAGCAAATTCGGTGACTTAGTATCCCTTGATGTTTGACATTATGTCAGTCTAATGAGAGCTAATGAGTGAGGGCCGCAGTTTGGTGCGCTGAACACCTGTTGCGCACCTGCGTGGCCTATCTTTAATGTTTTATATATCGATGCATACAACTATATTGCGATAGAAGGAAATAGGGTACTTTTTGTAGCTACGTAAGTATCATGCTGAAAGTTGTATTTTTGTACTAGTGCTAAAAAGCACTAGTACAAAAATACAACTTTCTCGACTCGCTGAGACTCGCCTCACGGTTCGGGCTTGGACACCTCGGAACTCGTGCACAATGACATAGTTTCCGCACTTATATCAAAAAGTACTATTTTTTTCAGACGTCTGTACTGGACTAACTGGAACGACACCAACCCCCGCATCCAGCGCGCGTACAGCAGCGGGCGCGAACTGCAAACTATCATCTCTAAAGACATCCTAATGCCCAACGGATTGGCCATCGAGCACACGACGAGAATGCTATTTTGGGCGGACGCGAGGTTGGACAAGATTGAACGCTGTCTGCTTGACGGGTCGCATAGACATGTGAGTACGTTATGTGTAAATTAAGTCTTGTGGTTTTTTTTTAGTAACTTCCCAGAGGCCTCCAATGTAAGGAGATCATGGAGGAATTTTTGTTTCCCAAAGTTCGCTGCTTAAAGAGACGTTGATTGTAATACACCTCAATACTTAGGTCTTGTTTTACATTTCTACGTGTCTTTGATTTTATCGTTTTAACGCCGACTTCCCATAGACCACCAAAATTTAGAGTTTACGCTGTGTTATATCGAATGTGCAATTGTAATGTAAGAATAATAAATATCATGGAACAATTGACACCTATTGACATAGTCTCAAACTAGGCAAAGCCTGTACTATGGGTACTAGTCAACGGATAAACATGCTTACGTAGATAAATACACACTTGAATACATATTAAACATCCAAGACCAGAGAACAAAAATTTATATTCATCCTACAAGCATCTGCCCCGACCGGGGATCGAACCCGGTACCTCAAGCTTCATAGTCAGGGTCTCTAACCACTAGGCTATCCGGTCGTCAATCTTCCGACTTATTTTAGTTGTAAATATTATTTCTGTCACTGTTTTAGTCAAAATGAATGATTATGCCTTGTTACGTGGTTCCAGATCGTGGTCCGCGCGGGCGCGGAGCACCCGTTCGACGTGGCGGCGTGCGGCGGCTGGGTGTTCTGGTCGGACTGGGTGGGGCGCGGCGTGCTGCGCGCGGACGCCCGCGGCGGCGGCGCGCGCGCGCTGCGCAAGGACCTGCCGCGCCCCATGGGGCTCGTCTGCGTCACGCCGAACCACCAGACCTGTGAGTGCAAAGTCAAACTTTTTTATTTGCATAAAATGTGGTACAATGTGGTTCTTGATATATTAAGCAGTCGCACACATTTCGCCAACTACTGGCACACAAACGGAGAGATTAAGTGCTACACTAGGCAGGACATGCTATATAAAACTTAGTTAATACCACGATATTTGACAGGAAACAAATATTAGCTTTACAAATGGGTCAATCAACTTTTCTTTGCCACTCGTTGCCATGCCGTTGTCTCCTGGGTAACTCGTCAAAAATAATATTTTCTAAGGCACCGCTCGATCAAACGTTAGGAGTTTCGACAGTTATATGCCTATTCGTACATGCTTCATCTCTTAAGCATGCAAATCCAGACTTTCAGGTGAGTTGGGTCTTAGAAAATATTATTTTCGATTTTTTATTAGTTTTTACATACATATGTATAATCACGCCTCTTTCCCACGGGGGTAAGCACTTTATTAGTTTTTGTTAAATAAAAAATTGTTTTAATTTCAGTAATAAGCGAGGCATCTGTTTTCATGAGTATTTTCAGAAGCTTGATAAGTGAAATGTAAATTGATTTTATTTTGACATCAGTCAACTATCCTATTTTCTCGACCGGCCGCACTGCGCGCTCTGCGCCTAGCTATACAGGATGGAAAGTTGAGATGTGGCAGTAAGGGCAGCTACTAGATCCCTTGCTGTTACGAGAAAATGCTCTTAGGAGACCTTTACTTACTTTTTAAGTGATGACAATCGACATTCACAGATTTTTGATAAAATGTACAGTCAGCGAGAAAATCGTTAGATTTGACTTGTTTTTTAATGCCAATCGGTCCCATTTCTATCAAGGATTAAAACACTCTTTGAGACCAACAGAGGTTAGAGTACTAGAACACCCACAAATCAAAGAAAACTTTTTCCATACATTTTGTAGTGTAATTAATTACAATGTTAAATTTTCTGTATGATTAAATTGTAGACACCTACAATTAGGATATTAGAAATGAGAATAATCGGTATCGTTGTAAAACTACAACTAGTCTGTGCGGAAGGAAAACTCTAAAAACGAACATGTTGCTACACAGATAATGCTGACCGTCATGGATGAAACAGGTTAATAATAATAATAATAGCTTTTATTTCCGACCAACATGGACCATTGAGTTAGTAACAATTGAATTAAAAATGTTAATTTAGTATTAGGTATTAGTAAATCAGTTAGGTACAATTATAATTATTCAATTAATACCCTACAAACTGTATGGAAAAACATACAATGACAATGCAAAGAAAAATCCGTTAAGCAGCTGGACTTGAACCAGCAACCTCGGTAATCTGTACCACGCTCCACCAATTAAGCTATACTTAACGTTGGTGTACCTAACAAATTTTTCAATGCCTTGTGTCATATTTTTATTTGGAAGATCTCTCCTCATAAAAACAAAAACAAAAATAATCAATAAATCAATTATTTTCATTGATTCAGAAAATAGTTCCATCTCTTGCCACTAATGCGTAACTGTAGACGTTCCGTAGTGGGTGAGCCGCTTGATTAAGCTACTCGTAGATGGCGCTGAGGAGAGATCTTCCAAATAGAAATATGACACAAGGCATTGAAAAATTCGTTAGGTACACCAACGTTAAGTATAGCTTAATTGGTGGAGCGTGGTACGGATTACCGAGGTTGCTGGTTCAAGTCCAGCTGCTTAACGGATTTTTCTTTGCATTGTCATTGTATGTTGAATTTCATACTATGAATGGTTCATAAAAATAAAAACAAAAATAATCAATGAATCGATTATTTTCATTGTATGGAAAAAGTTTTCTTCGATTTGTGGGTGTTTTAGTACTCTAACCTCTGTTGGTCTCAAAGAATGTTTTAATCCTTGATAGAAATGGAACCGATTGGCATTAAAAAAAAAAGTCCAATCTGATGATTTTCTCGCTGACTGTACATTTTATCAAAAATCTGTGAATGTCGATTGTCATCACTTAAAAAGTTAGTAAAGGTCTCCTAAGAGCATTTTCTCGTAGCAGCAAGGGATCTAGTAGCTGCCCTTACTGCCACATCTCAACTTTCCACCCTGTATATTTGTGTATCTAAGTAAACAAACTTTATGATTTTTTGTCTAAGAGAAACCAAAATTATTGTCTACAATACCTGTTTTTCTGTAATCTCCTTGTACTGTTTTCTGGTTTTCAATAAAGAATATTTGTATTGTATTCATCATCATCATCATGTCAGCCTCAAGACGTCCACTGCTGAACATAGGCCTCCCCCGCGGCTCTCCACTCTGACCGGTCTCGTGCTTTCCGCATCCACCGCGTGTATTGTATTGTTGTAAACAAATCTGTCACCGTCGCCCCAGGCTCCCCCCTCCCGTGCGCGAGGCTCAACGGCGGCTGCGCCGAGCTCTGCAGCCAGTCGTCGGGCGGCGTGGTGTGCGCGTGCGGCGCCGGGCGCGAGCTGGGCGCGGACCGCAGCGCGTGCCGGCCGGCGGGCGCGCACTGCCCGGACGGAAACTTCGCCTGCGCCGAGGGCGAGTGCATCCCCGAGGAGTTGGTGTGCGACGGCATGCCCAACTGCGGCCCGAGCGACGCCAGCGACGAGGACCTGTATTACTGCAGTGAGTTCATTGACCTAGCGAAGTGTTTTCGTTTCAGCTTGGATAAAATAGTAGTTTATGCAACTGCTACATAATGAGGGCCCTTAAGACACGAGTGTGTTTTTATGAAACGAGGCGAAGCTGAGTTTCATAATATGATCACACGAGTGTTTTAAGGCCTAATTATGTGGAGTTGCATACATTACTTTGTTTACACACATATTATAAGTACTCTAAGATGGGTTCAGAAGCCGAATCATACCTGTCACGAATTGGACTGTTTTTTTTTTGTAAAAAAGAAACACATTATTAATTATACATGTCGGACTGAACTCGACTTATATACGTGAGTGATCCGTTTTATTTCACTATGATTGTAAATTACGTTGGTTGTCAAGTTCGATGTCGTAATGACTATTACTTTACTGCTGGTGGTGGAGGTGCTGGGGCTGGCGCTGTCGGCGAGAAGGCGTCGTCGTGCTGCAATGCTGGTCATTTTCTTCAGTTTCTGAACGCATTATAGAGGACTTATGATATGTGTGTAGATAAATAATGCTTCCTTATGTCTCCGGCTGTCCTCCCCTACCGGTCGCGTTTCTCAACCAACACTCGTGAGAATTTATAGTTTTTTTGTCGAATCGGCTTTCGGAAAAAAAAATGGGACAATTGACACCAATCGACCTGGGGGGCTAGCACGCGCGCCATTTTGTCGCTTGTCGCTCATTCCGTCCTTCACTGATTCCGTCACTATGAAAGGAACGCACTAAGCCACAAGCGACAAAATGGCGTGCGTGCTACATGTGTAGGACCTAAAGTTGGCAAAGCCTGTATTAGACAAAGAATAAACATGCTTATATCATATTAAACATCCAAGACCCAAGGACAAACATTCGTATTCATCATACAAACATCTGCCCCGACAGGTGATCGGACCCGCGGGACCTCATGCTTCATAGTCTGGGTCTCTAACCACTAAAATGTTAAAAATTTGATCGCGAGGTTTACAGCTCATAGTCACTAGTAATAATGGTGAATTTTTTTTATACGACAGTAGTATATTATTGGGCATTCTGGACCACCATTCATTCGATCGGGCGAAAAATTTCGCCCTCACTCATTCGTGGTGATCCAGAAGCCCAATAATACAATGAATTGCACACAACCTACAATCAACCCAAACCCAACGGTAACCAACCTAACAGTAACCTATCAGCATTTGCGTTCAACATAACGCTCAACCTACACCTGAAATCGCATTGGGCATTCTGTTTCACCTCTCGATCAACGCAACGAATACATCAGCCCAACAGCAACTCAAACCCAACGGAACCCAACCTAACAGAATTTGCTCACACTCGAGGTTTAACGTTAACCATCTGCTCTTCTGCTCATTTTGAATAAGCATTCCATGCTTGCAACACGCGCGCATTGGTTGAATTGATCTTGAACAGATATGAAGTTTGTAAAACAAGCTCAGAGCTTGCAGTTGGAGGTTGTTTGTTCAGATCGCAACAATCGTAGTTTTCGTCACGGTGAACTTTTACCCGACACAATTCGCTGTATAATTTGCGGTCCTTCTAATTGCGGTAAAACTAATTTAATTGTCTCTCTTCTACTACATGAACAAGGACTACGCTTTCAAAATATTTACGTATATTCAAAAACACTTTTCCAACCGATGTACCAGTTTTTAGAAAAAATATTGATGTTGGTTCCATCAGTTAAATTTCAAAAATATCGCGAAAATGATGAAATACTAAGCCCGCATGAAGCTGAGAACAATTCAATTATCATATTTGATGATGTTGCATGCGAAAATCAAAATAATATAAGGGATTACTTTGCAATGGGAAGGCATAAAAATATTGACAGCTTCTACTTAAATCAAACTTACAGTAAAATACCTAAACAATTAATAAGGGACAATGCTAACTTAATCATCCTTTTTAAACAAGATGAAGTTAATTTACGTCATGTTTATGACGAGCACGTTGGAACTGATATGTCTTGGTCACAGTTTCGGGAAATGTGTGCAAAAATATGGAGCGTACCTTTTAGCTACTTGGTTGTAAACAAGGACTGTGCTAGAAATTCAGGATGTTATAGAATGGGATTTGATACATTTATCGTTTTGGATTAACCGTGTTACTTAACCAGTTTCATTTTCAAGAAACTTTTATTGCATCATGGGAATCCATCGAGATCAGACATGAATCATAAAATAAACACCGAGAAAACTTTAAAAGAAAAAGTACTTCAGTCTGCCGATGCTGTCAAAAAGAAGGTTAAACTACTTCGTGATATGAAAAATAACAACAATATGATTTTGGAATCAGTCTTTAAACCAATAACAGACCCGCTTAATGAAATGGTTAAAAGTAACGACAATAAATACTATAACACTAATGAAACCGATTTTGATGAAGACATATTTAAGTGGCAAAAGGCGCCAAAAACATTAAAATTTAGTCCTAATGAAGGGAAGAGAAGTAGTATTAATAATCAAACAATCGTACGAAATTTTTCCGAAACGACTTCAAATAATGATGATGAGGTATCAAATAGAGACGAAAACAGACAAGATGGTGATGATGACATGTTATGTGAAAGTGACAACAATGATGTCTTGGAATCAACAAATGATACTTCATTTAAGACTACCGGTTCATATGCATCTCCTCGCGAAGACCCTGCATGGCAAAAACAATACAACACCGACTTGGACATTCCTTTTGGCATACGAACAGAACGCGATAAGCTTATGTTAGGATCTTGTTTAGTTTCCGTTAGTGGCGAAAAACTCAAAGTAAATGGACGTACTTACAATTTAACACCAGGTTTATATGATTTGTTATTTAAGAAGTTGCCTGATTTAGGTATCATAACTGAAGACGATAAACGTTATTATAAAATGTTGCTACTAGAAACGAATGTCCATAGACGAGATTTTGATCCCAATAAACCAATAAAAAGTAACAAAGGTCAGAAATATTTATACATTATAAAACCGCTTTTCAAATTATCGAAACAACGTTCAATAAGCGAAGATTTATGTACTTACGGCAAAGGACTACCAACAATGAAAAAAGTTAAAAGAGATGTTTCATATGTCTATTGGGATAATCCAAACGAATTAGTTGAAAGATTGAAATTACTCATTGCTTCCCGTGATGCCGGTAACACAGGATTAGACAATGAAATAATATCAATTGTAGAAGAACTTCGTGAAGCGGGCTTGGTTAATCAATGATATATAAAACTGGTATTTTACTTTTACCATCAGTCGAAGCCGGAAATTTGATGATACATAAGTGCATAAAAATAAGAAGTGAAAATGAACATAGACAAATTCGGTCATCATGTTCATAAACGTTTGCGTGTATGTGAAGTTTTTGAACTTAACAATAAAACTTTGCTGCGTTCTGATGATGGCGATTTCGATCTACAATCATCGCGATTAAAGGGGGTAGCGGATCCTTTGACACCCAATGATGCAGCTAATAAGCAATATGTCGATCAGCTCGTCCAGGACACTTACGAGAAGAAGCATCTAGATTCTTTATTTAAAACTATAAATTCTCAAATTCATCAGCTTGCAAATCAGTTGAAAATAAACTTTTATACAAAAAGGGACATAGACAATATTTTAAGTATTTTCAAAGATGACAAAAGAACAAGTCGTGAATGAAATCCATAGATCGGCCCGAAAAAATTTCAAGCGTCGCGCAGTTATATTAAAAGGAATTGATGATTTGTGGCAAGCAGATTTAATTGACTTACAGAATTTACATACTGTAAATAAGGGATATAAATACATTTTAGTTGTTATTGATACATTTTCAAAGTACACGTGGTGTATTCCTACGAAATCTAAAACTAAAACAGAAGTAAAAAATGCATTTGAACTAATTATCAAGTCGACCAAACGAATACCTAGAAACTTACAGACAGACTTTGGAAAAGAATTTTACAATGATCAATTCGATTGTTATGTGAAATCCTTAAAAATAAATCATTATTCCACGTATTCAGTTAAAAAGGCGTCTATTGTTGAAAGGGTAATAAAAACGCTCAAGAACAAACTTTACAAATATTTCAGTTTCATCGGGAACTACAAATGGCTTGGAAAACCTTTAGATGAGATAGTTCAATCTTATAATCAAACTGTGCATAGCACAACAAAATTTAGCCCAAATGAGGTGAATTTTAATAATGAAGCCGAAGTAAAGAAAAACATAGATAAATCACAATCCAATCGGCGTTTTAAATTAAATATTTTTAATGTAGGAGATCATGTGCGTATAAGCAAGTACAAAAGCGTCTTTCATAAAGGTTATACGCCTAATTGGTCAACTGAGCTATTTACTATTAAAAAGGTGAATCACACTCGTCCTGTTACTTACCATATTGAAGACCAACGAAAAAACTCAATACTCGGTACATTTTATGAACAAGAACTGCAAAAAACTAAGTATCCAGACGTTTACCTCATCGAAAAGGTAATCAAAAAAAGAGGGAAAAAATTGTATGTTAAGTGGTTAGGACTTAACGATAGCGAAAACAGCTGGATCGACAGAAATGCCATTGTATAAATATATTTAAAAACTTTCTCGCGCTAAGTCATTAACTTTTGGGATATGAAAGGAAGAGGACTTCTAAACAGTATTATTAATCACTTACCGTTTGAACTGCACTTACCTGGCTACAATTATTGCGGACCAGGCACAAAATTGCATAAGCGATTGCAAAGAGGTGATAAAGGAGTTAATGAATTGGACAACGCGTGTATGCAACACGATATAGCATACGATAAATATTCTGACCTAACAGACCGACATCGTGCAGATTTTGAACTCTATAAAATGGCTAAACAAAGATTGAAGTCAAAAGGTGTTGGAAAAGGAGAAAAACTTGCGTCTTGGATAGTTAGCAAAGTGATGAAATCTAAAATGAAAGCTGGTGCAGGGATAAAATCATTTAAGCATTTTGTTTCTAAGATACGTACCGAATTGAAAAAAAACAAATCTAAAAAAGAAGGCACTGCAGTCAGTCGAGCTTTTGCTGCAGCGAGTAAAGTATTTCTTAATAACAATACGAGTAAAATGAGAGTTCCTCGATTAATACCGATTCCTAAAACTGGAGGTATATTGCCACTAATACCTATTTTCGCGGGACTTTCTGCGTTAGGGTCATTGGCAGGAGGAGCTGCTGGGATCGCTAAAGCTGTTGGTGACTACAAAGCTGCAAAAAAGAGCTTATCCGAATCAGAACGTCATAATAAAATAATGGAATCTATTGCATTAGGTAAAGGGTTGTACATTAAACAGTATAGAAATGGAAAGGGTTTGTGTTTAAAACGATTAAAAAACTAAATAAAAGGCTACCCAGACGTGCTCTTACAAATGTTGATATTTTAAAACATTCAACAGATATTCCTTATTTTCGTGGTGTTTACATGAGAGACAAATTGCCAAACCGTCCAAAAAGAGTAGAATGTGCAATCGTAAATTTAGATAGTTCTAAAAACCAAGGGACTCACTGGGTAGCCTATGTCAAAGATAATAATCATTGTGAATATTTTAATAGTTATGGTGATCTTCAACCGCCGCTAGAATTAATAAAATATTTGAAAAATTATAATATTTCATACAATTATAATATTTATCAAAAATTCGATACTGTTAATTGCGGACATTTATGTTTAAAATATTTAAAAAAATATTGGAATAACCGTTTAAATATCTCTGAACAATAAATAGCTTCTCATTCTCACGATGTCTTTCACTTTGTCCATAACGGGATCCTCCTCTACCCTGATTACGAATCACTCGCCAGCTCTTCAACTAGATGGTGAATATGAATGCGGGTTGCTATACTTGTCGACATTTAACTCGATACCTAATATTGACAACCGAAATAATAAGTTTTATTATGGTGATAACGAAGTAGTAGAAATTCCTGAAGGGTCATATGAACTTCAAGATCTTGATGATTATCTTAAAAGACATCTCCAAGGTTGCACCTTTACACTGACATGCAATAATAATACGCTAAAAACATCTATATTGTGTTCCAAAAACGTCTATTTTAAAAAACCAAATTCGATTGGTAAGTTACTTGGTTTTGGAGAAGAAACAGTTCAGGCGAATATATTAACTGAGTCCCCTTTTCCCGTGTCCATTCTGTCTACAACTATAGTACGAGTTGAATGTGACATCGTGAGCGGGTCATTTATAAACGGAAAACCTAGTCATATAATTCATGAATTTGTGCCAAATGTACCGCCTGGTTACCGGATTATAGAAACACCTAAAAATGTTATATATTTTCCTGTTACTCAAAACAGCTTAAACGCTCTTATAATAAGAATACTGGATATAAACGATAATTTAGTGAATTTACGTGGCGAAGAGATTCAGATATATTTACATCTCAGAAAAAAATGATAGACTTTAATAAATGTACGGTCTCAAACAGCAAAGCCGTTAGTGCTCATTGTGCTATCAAGAAAAGAAGACCTAAAGGACAACTAACGAAGGAAAACAAACAGTTTTTAAAAAACATAGGATTATTAAAATGAGTATACTAAACTTATCAGACTCCTTTAGCTTTGATAGCACGATTGAAAGTTTCGAATATCATTCGTATAAACCGTACGTAACAAGTTTCAATTTAAATGATGAAATCCGTATACCTATCAACCAGCAAGATCTATACGTATTACCATCAGCGAGTACTTTATACATAGAGGGTACTATAGAAGTATTCAACAGAGAAACAAAAGCGAAGGTGTCCAGTGTTCATTTTACAAATAACCCTATACTTCATTTATTTCAAGATATTCGATATGAGCTGAATGGGATTGAAATAGATAAAATTAAAAACGCTGGGGTCACAACAACAATAAAATCTCTTGTGTCGATGAATGAACTTGAATCATCGATGTCAAAGTTATGGGGCTGGGATGTTGATGGCACAAAAATTACGCATGGATCATTTTCTGTGTCAATTCCTTTAAATAAGATTCTTGGCTTCGCAGAGGATTATAACAAAATTATTATTAACTGTAAGCATGAACTTATTCTTTTACGATCCAATACTAATTTAAATAGCGTAAAACTGAACACAAATGAGTATATAGGTAACATAACTATATCTAAAATAGTATGGCGCATGCCGCACATTAAGGTTTCTGATCGTGAAAGATTAAGTTTGCTTAAATATTTGGAAAGAGATCGAGCTATTCAGGTAGCATTTAGGAACTGGGATCTGTACGAATACCCGCTTTTACCTAAAACATCAAAACATTCTTGGGCCGTCAAAACTTCGTCTCAAGTTGAAAAACCTCGATATGTTATAATTGGATTAAAAACAAACAGGAAAAATGTTGCTGATAAAGATATATCGCGTTTTGATCATTGTAATTTGCGTGACGTTAAAGTTTTTTTAAATTCAAATTATTTTCCTTATGAAAACTTGAATGTCAGTTTCTCGGCTCAAAAATTTGCTATATTATATGAACAGTACGCTAAATTCCAACAGTCTTATTATAACCGCAGCCAAGCACCGTTGTTGAATCCACAAGACTTTATAAATAAAGCACCTCTGTTTGTTATCGACTGTTCTCGTCAAAATGAAACCTTAAAAACGGGTTCAGTCGATGTGCGGATTGAATTAGAGTGTGACACAGATATCCCTGACAATACCGCGGCTTATTGTCTTATTTTGAATGATAGTATTATAGAATATAAGCCGTTGACCAATATAACAAAGAAGATATCATGAAACTAGACCATCTATTCGTAGATGTTCAGGGGTTTAAATCATCTAAAAATGAATTTATTATTAAAGAATTTGCATACAGTACCTATGAACACACGCAGGCGTATTTAATAAAACCTCCATATTCATTTTCTACGTTATCAGAAAACGAAAAAAGGCATGTGAAATGGATAGAGAGAAACCTTGGCATTATGTGGCGTGAGGGGTATATCGACCACAGAGAATTTAAGAGAATGATTCATAATTTCTTGGAAGGCAAAAAAATATATGTAAAAGGTTTTGAAAAAATTAAGTGGATTAATGATTTATGTGCTGATTGTACTGTAATAGACTTGGGAGAGAAAGGTTGTTCTAATTTTCAATTAATGTATAAAAAGTATTGTATCGACAACAGCTCTTATAATTGTCTACATCATAAAAAAGCTTGTGCCTTAAAAAACGTTATATGTCTTAAAAAATATTATTTCGATATTATGCATATTTAACATTGTAATAAATTATACCTAATTTTCAAAAATAAATATTTACGTTTAATCATTTTTTTATTTTTTAACCCAGTCAAAATTAGTTATCATTTATTTTGAACGAAGACTTTTTATATTAACCCATTTTTAAATAATTGAATTTGTTTGTTTAAAAATATGAAATAAATGATAACGATTCATACCTGTGGCTAATAATAGTGTTAATCTATTTAAGCGATATTTACTGAAAAGATTTTTCTTGTGCATTTAATCATGATAATTTTATCTTCGTTTGAATTATTGCTTTATTGACATACTTACAAAAAAAATCTTTCCTGTTGACGTATCGCTTAATCAAAGGAATAAAACAAGAAAATTGTTGACCATATTTATTTTCAAAATTATATACAAAAACAGTAAAAACATTAATAACTAACACTATATCCGCACAACTTCTTGGATATCTTATTTATTACACTTTCTGTACTGTCTATTATCTCATCGTATCCGTCACTTGCCACATACTGCGCACTGAGCATAACGTTTTCACCGGTTTCGTCGTTTTGATCCGGCGCGGAGTCACTTATGTTAATTATTTGGATTTTGACAAGTCTGTTCCCCTTAGTTGCTTCATTGTTTATAACGAACGACGGCGGGTGACCTCGTACACTTCTCTTTACCACTTTGTTTAGCCTTAGTTTTGGTTTACTAGACTTGGTTTTCGTTTTGGCACTTGCAATTTTTTTTACAAATTCACTGACTTCTTCTTCTTCTTCATCTTCTCGGAATCCTAATGGACCCTGTGCATATTGCGAAAACATGATTTGAGTGTCTTGCGTTCCTTCCATATTCTGAAACAAAAGAAATCAAATAAATAAACGCATCTGGCAACACATATGAGCATTTTCATACGCTTACAAAACAATAATAGCAACAAAATAATACGAATAAATATTAAATAATGCCAATTTTACTTACCGAATCGGGAACGGATCAGCTCGTCTTAATTTTCAAAACTTTGGAACGACTTTACTCAGTTATGAATGTAGAGTGCAGAATGATAACTTACTATAACAGCCGCTATTTATAATTACAGTAATTTCATGCGTCAGCAAATTAAATTAACACGCGCTTCGGAGCATGCGGTGCATACCGCCGCGCTGCTTAATGCCGATCAAATTACAACGACACGTAAGGACTTGTTATAATTGGTACCAAATGCAATAAATGTGAATAGGTATATTTCACGTGTCAGCAAATTACCTTAGCACGGGCTGCATGCCGCCGCGCTGCTTAAGACACGTAAGGACATGTTTTAATTGATACCCAATGCAATAAACGAGGATAGGTATTATTTGCCTGTTCAACAGAACATGATTTTACTTACCATTATCAAAATATTACATTTAAATTAAGCCTGAGCCCTGAGCTTTTTGATGACGGAAAACATCGTCAGGAAACCTCCGAAGCGAGAAAACTCAATTTCAACTCAAGTAAAATGTGTTTTCAGTCGGTATCCTCGCAGTCTATATATACTTAGGTGGGTGAAAGAAAAAAGAAAACAAATGTTAATAACACTTCATATTTATTTATTAAAAAAAAGAACAAACCATACAATTTACAAATCAATGTGTAATTATAAAAAATAAAGTACTTAATGATAATCTACTTATTTGGTATTAGTCAGCGTCAAAAGTCGCTCATCTGGTCGTAGAGCGAAAAGGTACAAAAGTGATGAGCGGCTTTTGACGCTGACCCTACAACATACATAATTATAATTTTACAATAACGTAAGTACTCAACGTATTTTATTTTATTAAACACATTCTAATTTTTTATTACCCATTGGGTGCCTACGAAATAAAATTACAGCTCGAGGAAAGGTCGCTTAGATAACTACTGTACTAGAAAATAGACTCATGTCCCCAAGATTTGGTTGAAATTTTGTCTGATAATATATGTCGTTTATCGTCTTTGTTAGATAAAGCAACTTTATTGACAGATTGAGTGAAGATCTCGTGCCTAATCGATTTAAATAATATGTGTTTTTTCCGAACTATTTTATCATTGAATAACACATCCCGATAATCATTTAATGTTAACTCTTGAACTGCTGGTTTTTTTATTCCTTTAGCCTTTTTGATAAGAGATTTATCACTTTTGATACAGTATAGTTTAGAACGTAACCCTATAAACTCGGTAATAAGTTCTCCTCCTAACTCATCTTTGAATAACCCAGGAATCTTCTTGTTACGTAAAGGTATTTGCAAATCATTTACAGGGTTATAATTGCTTGTGTCAAAAAAGTTTAAAAAATATTTTTTAAATCGCTGTAAAAGTCTGCAGTTTCGATTTTGTAAATAAAACTGTCGGTATCAGTGTAGCACAGAGTAACTTGATCTTGGTAGTGTTTTTTTATTACCGTGTAGTGAAATTGGTACATATGACTTTTAGAAAGTTCTAATACAGAGAATCCTACGTAGATTGGTTTATCTAAAATTACTTTTTCAGGCTTCATTTGTACGACAACCAAATTTTCAGACAACACTGTTGCACTATGGAAATTCGGTTTGGCAATTAATTTGTTAGCACAAGTAAACTTTTTTGTTTTGTTTTGACGGTCGTGCCACTTATTTACTAATTTGACGTCAACTCGCCGCTCACTGTCTTCAAGAGTTTTCCCAAAAACTGAGTTATTCATTAATTTAAAAAGGTCTTGTTGGAAAGGAGTAGTAGCTTTTTTTCTCAGTTCTGTATTTAAATGAATATACTGTTTTAAGAATGGACTTTGACGAAACCTTATAACGCGATGGATTTTATCAAGAGTTAAGCCGTTGCGTAAACATGTTTTCAGATGGACGTAATGAATGACGTATTCGTATTTGTTATATAAATTTGGGATCAATTTGGTCGTTTTTCCTCCTGGAGGAATAAATTTTTGTGCGCAAAATGGATAGTCGTTATGGTTATGGTGTAAATTTTCCGGATATAGCAAGTCAACTTCCAGAATAAATCCAAATGGAGCATCATCTTCGACAGACAAAATATCTAGTTGGGCAATTTCATGATGATCTAGAAAACTAAAATTAGACATGGGCAACGATTGACACATACTGTAACCATATAAGTTATTGCAATCGATATATACTAAAAACGAGTCTGGTTTATTCATGTCATAAGTTTCCATGTACTTATTATTAGCCTGAGCATATCTGGTCGAACACATGCAAATACCACCTCTTATTCCTTTTTGTATGAGTCGAATTATTTCTAATTCGGATATCAATTCAAGCTTAACTCCGGTTTTTAATAACATAGCATCAAACGATAAGCTTGGAGCAGTTAAATAGAATGCCGGATCTAAATGATAATTTAACTTGCAAATGAACCGAAAGTTCTCAAAAATATCTGATAAAAGCAACACATCAGTTTTTAGGTAAAGATCAGTATATTCTCCCATATCTTTGATTTTAAATTCGGACCATACAGATTGCGCATGTGCGTAATCTGAATCGCTTATTTGTTCGTTGGAAAGAGAATCAAAAAACAAGTTCTGTGATGGAAGCTCGGTCTCTGTAAACTTATCCCAGCTCGACATATAATCGTAAGGATAAATACCTTTGCGAGTTAATAATTTATTTTTTTAGTTTCAGGATAAAACTTGTTCAAGTGAATAAAATCATCTTTATGTAAACCATTCGCTAATTTTTCCAAGCTTGTTCCTAAAAATTTAAAAGAGTCTACAAATCGAATTTGTGCATACTTTTGATCTGAAATCCACAAAAACTTAGTGAACGAAATATAATTTTCTTTATTTTTTGGGATTACTTTCACAGGCCCTGAACATTTACTAAGTTCCTGTATAAACAAATGACAATCGTAACCTGCTAAGTTATGAAAGAAAACAGGGACCAATTTAGGAACGCGAAAGCGCAGATTGCAGTACTGGTGCGCGGCACCGCGATAACGGCCCGTTAGATGACAGTGATCTCTTACTTTGTCTGCAAACAATAAACCTTTACACATATGACAATTTTTGGCACGTTCATGAGCTAAAGAATCTTCTACAGTAAATATCATGGGAATTTCTTTTTCTAAAACGTTATGGATGTCTTTAATATGTCTATATAAATAATCTACGAATTTCTGAGCACAATCTGGCCCTCGGTATTGAACAAAACGATTAAGTTGCTCATCATAAGAGCAAATTATATGGTACGCGAAAGCGGCTGGTAAATGTATTTGTTTATTTGTAGTAAAACTACTGTCAGTGTTAGGTTCACAGTTCTGATAGGGTTTAAGGATTGTCTCAAAGTCAGCATACACGACAAATGGAACGTCTTGTTTTCGTTCAAAATGCTTAAATTCGAGATAGGTGCCTTTCTCCGGAAGTACCGTAGCAACCCCACTACAAACGTGACTATTGAAACCGTGTTCAGTTTGAAAAAATATCAGACAGTCTTCGCAGAAATAAAGCTTAGCATGATGTTTGGTAATCTGACCGCGAGCAAGACGCGGTAAATTAGTAATCAAAACATAATGCGACTTATTACCGCGTTCGATTAAAAGTAAATTGATTCGATGTTTCCTTTTATATTGCGATCTGTATAGAGGTCCTACAAGAGTTCGGTTGTTTTTTAAAGAATATACGTTAATACTGATATCAATATTGTGATGCTCAAACGTAATGATATCGGCTAAAGTGACAGGGAAACACATATTATCAAGTTTTAATACGTCTTTAAAATGAGGATAAGATGATAGACGCTCGCGATGGTTTTGACATGGGTAAAGAGCAGCAACAACACACCAGAGAAAACAATAATTATCATGATTTTGAATATTAATGCAAGCTTTTTTATTTTTTATTATCTTAGGTAAGTCTATGTAAGATGACGCTTTCAATGGTTCATACTTATTTATGTTAACTTCTAAATACAAATTAGATAAGAAAGTCCAACCAGAATCGCGCTCCTGAAATTCTTCGATTTTTTTCTGTATACTAATAATTATTGTGTTTAAAAGCTCTTCGAATTGATAATTTTGATGTATAGGAAAATTTTTCGTTGCAAAAGATTTCATTTCCTGCTTGTCATCTTTAAACAAAAGAAAATCGCCAAAATATTCGAAATTTACTTTGAGGGACACATGTTTTTTAAGCGAATTTTCCAAAATTTTTTGCATTTTAGGTTTTACTGTAATCAAAAATGATTCAGGTAAACAAGACTTCAGCTCATCAGTTGCCATTATTCTATAAGATGCTATGCGACCTTTAAAAGCAGACGAAATTTCAACAACCTCATCGTTTAAATTTACACCCGAATTTTTTCTATGCTTATTACTTCTAAGGTGCCCTACCCACTTCCTGCTTTCTACTGTAATTGAACACTGAGTGCAAAAGGGCATGTTTTATGTAGCGACTTTGCTTAAGCTGTAATCCTGGTTTTATATGTTAAATACACAATTTGATAGTTTCAATTTTAATCAAATAATAAAAAGAGACAACCTGCAGTATCCGTTAAAAGCAAAAATAAAAAGTACTAAATTAGTACTTACTTAGTATCGTTACAATAAATTTGACGTTAGCGTCCTTGAAAAGTACATTTATCTTTTTAACAAATTTTTGCTATGCCCTCCATTCAACAGTTTTATCATCGATTTGCGCCCTTAAAGTAATATCGTTAAAAGCGTTTAAATTATGGTTTCATAATAAATCGTTAACATTTATTAAAAACATTTATTAAAAATTACTTGATACACAATTTGATGCAGTTTAAATTTTATTCAAATAAGTAATAAAAAGAGACAACCTGCAGTATCTGTTAAAATCAAAAAAGTACCTACTAAATTAGTACTTAGTATCGTTAGAATAAAATTTGACGTTAGCGTCCTTGAAAAGTACATTTATCTTTTTAATAAATTTTTGCAATGCCTCCCATTCAACAGTTTCATCATCGATTTGCGCCTTTAGAGTAACGAGAGCCTTTTTCCAACGCTCCTGACGTAACTCACCGCGAATATCAGCAGTGTTGTACACCCGCAGCTCCAAGAAAAAGTCTCCGTTGAGGGTGCAAGCTCGTTTTGTTGACCCGTTCGGTACCCGGCTTATAATGGATGAATCAAGCGGATCAGTCTCAGCAGGCTTATGGTTAACAGCAACGTCTTCAGGAAATATTCCGAACACGTCAAACGGGTTTTTAGTTTCTTTTTTCTTGGGTGCAGCAGATCTGAAACATAACAGACATTAAACAATGAATAAGACAGTTGTACTTAGTTCGTCGAAATTCATTAAACAAATTACAAGAAAAATACCTTGGGGTTGACGGCTTTCTTTTTTGAGCAGGTTTTTTTATTTTGGGATACTGACATCTGCAGCGGCAACGCTCTCCTCTGAATCAGATCTGAAATAAAAAATATGTTTTTATTACTCGACATTTAAAATAACCATATACATCGATAAAAAAAGAAAAAAAAATACCTTTTTTAAATGAAAAAAGTAGACAAACAATATTTAAGTAAATATGTACCCAGCTGACAAAATAAAAAACATGAAATATGAAAATAAATATAAAATGGCTACCTGTTTGGAGCTGAAGCTTTTCGTTTTTCAGCCGACCTTCCCACTTTTGACCGAACGGTTCCGCTGTTTGCAACAGTGATGGGTTCAAACTCGGAATCAGACCTGAAAGGAAATTAAAAATATTAATGCCTGTTGGAACCCTACAAACAATATGAACCAAATGTTTTAATTTCGTTAGGAAAGTAAAGCGTTAGGTACGTTGAAATACATACTTACATTTTAATCGATGTATAAAGCAAATAAACTTTACTAACGTAGAAACTCTGCACAGCTTAACCTCTGAGCTGAAGATGTAGAAGACTTGATGCACTGTGCACGTCACGTTCGAAAT
>OY829526.1:8815893-9148415 GCA_963691665.1 Clepsis dumicolana
TACCAAATAGTGGCAGATTCGCCACCCCTTCACCGCGCGCGGACAAGCAATATAGGTGATTAGGTTACTCGGTGACTTAGTCGCCAACAGCCGCCGCGCATGTGACATCTCGTTGAGTCACCCAGTTCAACCGCTTAAAATGACGTCGTGCACATTCATGAACTGTACAAATAACACAAAAAAGAAAAACAAAGTACATGGAATCACATTCCATACGTAAGTAAATAATATACTCATTATTTGTAAAGAAAACCACGCACTTAAAATTATAATATTATAACCAAATAATGCAGGGCCGAAAATTCATTTCCCCGCCTGATAAATCCCAACCTCTAATAGTATGGCCATTTTGTAATTCCTAGTAAACTAAATAAAACTATTACAGAAACTGACTATTTTATCTATTTCTGCTGTTTTTCCAGTTTTTATATCGACCGGTTTAGACTGTCCATTATCTGTCCAATGAAGACACTGAAATAGGTACCTTTTTTTGTAATTTTTCCATTATTTTATATTTTTACCTTTGAAACAGTTACGAAAGACTTGCCTTCCATTCCACTTGCCACTCTGTGAGCTTTTTCGTCTTTTATACCTAAAATATTATCAATAGTGGCTCTGAGAGCTGTAGACCTCGTGAGCTATTTTTTTTTTCCAAAAAACTGTAATTATCGAGCCTGCTTACAAAATTTTACCCTGCAGAGGACAACAGCTGGACAGACATTAAGAAAGCATTTTTGTCCCAATTGAAACGTTCATGCTTCGCTCGCTCGGTCAATAAAGAACGACCTGTTATTTTATGTTCGTAAATTAGCAGGTCATTGTTATCATGCGACTACTTGTTATTTTGTGGACATGAATTAGCAGGTCGGTACGGTAGTCGTACGTTATCCAGATGGTATATTTGTCTGTGGTATATTCCCTTGAAGTTTGACATGTCAGTGTAATGACAGTTAATGAGTGAAGGCCGCATTTTGTCAGCGCTAAAAAGGTGCGTGGCCAGTCTTCATGTATAAAAGTCGGTGCCCTCATCCCATTCAAGATGTATTGTTCGTAACTGATGAACCATGTGTGTGTGTAGCGGACCCGTGCGCCGCCGCGCCGTGCCACGCGAGCGCGCTGTGCGTGCGCAGCGCCGTTGCCGCCTTCGCCTGCCTCTGCCCCGACGGCCTCACCGCTACCAACCTCACGGCGCTACCTGTGAGTGTTGCAACAAGGCTTTAAGTTTCCTATACGCTTAATTTACAGTATTAGTTAAATGAATCTTGACGAGCATGATATAAATGATTTGAATCTGCTAATTATAAAAGCAATAAAGAAAAACCTCCAGAGTAGCCTAAATTGGGCGGCCTCTGGGAAGTGGTTGTCAAATGAATCAAAATGATTAACGAATTCATTTACTTTATCCAAACAGACGGAGCGCGAGTGCATAATAACGCCAGCGGGTACGCCGGCTCCGATCTCGTGTCCGCTCGAGTGCGGGCCGGGCACGTGCCAGGTGTCGGGCGGCGCGCCGTACTGCGCGTGCGGCGCGCTGTACAGCGGCGAGCGCTGCCAGCACTACCGCTGCGGCCCGTTCTGCCATTACCGCGGCCGCTGCCAGCCCGCCCTCCGGGACCTCAAAGTAACACACTCGAAGTTCCATATTTACATTATTGAGCATTCCTCATACTTAATCATCATCATGTCCGCTGATAGACGTCCACTGCTGGACATAGGCCGGGAGGCCGGGGACCGGTCAGACCGGTCTTGTGCTTTCCGCATCCAAATTCAAATTCAAAATCGTTTATTTGCATGTCACATTACATTCATTAGGATGGAACATTAAAACTAGTTCTACATGTGACGCCCACCACATCAGCAGACCCACCGCAGTCCCGCAATCCTTACTAGGGCGCAATCCTTACTTAAGTTTCGCAATTCTTCTGGCTATGTCGGTGACCTTAGTTCTACTGCGGATATCATCATTTCCGATTCCATCCCGCAGAAAAACCCCGAGCATAGCCCTCTCCATCGCCCTCTGAGTGACTTCCCTTAATCATAAAAACGAATATCTCAATAGTAGTTTATGCAACTGCTACATAATGAGGGTCCTTAAAACACGAGTGTGTTTTTATGAAACGAGGCGAAGCTGAGTTTCATAATAGGATCACACGAGTGTTTTAAGGCCTAATTATGTGGAGTTGCATACATTACTTCATCTACACACATATTATAAGTACTCTAAGATGGCTTCAGAAGCCGAAGGCATATATCATACCCATACCTGTCACGAATTTGACTGTTTTTTTTTATTCATAGACAAACATACCGAGCGGACGTTTTGTAAACTGTTTTTTTTTTTGTAAAAAAAAAAACAGTTTAACAGTAACATGTCGGACTGCGGATAAATTACGTTGGTTTTCAAATTTGAAACATTGAATTCGATATCGAAAACTCATTACGATATCGAATTCGATGTCGTAATGACTATTACTTTACTGCTGGTGGTGGAGGTGCTGGGGCTGGCGCTGTCGGCGAGAAGGCCACGTCGTGCTGCAATGCTGGACATTTTCTACGGTTTCTGAACGCATTATAGAGGACTTATGATATGTGTGTAGATAAAAGCTTTAATGCAATTGATTTTTGTTTAAATCTAATTGGACGTCTAACGTTGCTCAATAGGATCACCTTCTTTGGGTCAGTTTTCAAACCTCTGATTTATTTATTGTCCAGACTTCAACGTTCGCCAATGGATTTACACTAACTACTTATTCCCCAGTGCGTCTGCTTCGCGGGGTACACGGGCGAGCGGTGCGAGGTGGAGGCGGGCAGCACGGCGTGCGCAGTGTGGCGCTGCGATAACGGCGGCACCTGCCGCTCCGTGCGCGGCCTGCCCCGCTGCGCCTGCGCGCCCGGCTACACCGGTATGTACTGTAGGGTGCTAGCCTCCATGCAACAAGTGCAGTGCGGTCCTGGCAAGCTAGACTGATCTGTTCATTTTAAACTTAGAATTTGATCAAAATAAAGGCACACTTGGTTCCCAGAAAGCAGATCAGTCGGGCTGGGCCCTCGGATTAAGATAGTTGCATTCCAGAATTTCTATTAGCCTTAAGCCCCTGCTACTTGAATATAGATCCAGTCCTGACTAAGAATGCCATCTTTTATTTAATCTCATCAGTATTGCAGGGCTATAATTAATTCTACTGTTAGGACGCGACCGTACCTTCTCCAGTGCCCACTTCCTGGGCTACGCCCCACAGTACTATACCACTCGACTCCAAAGACTCCGGTCAAGTGACAGCGAGGGCTATTGTTGGTCGAAAATCTACAGTCATCATCATCATCATCATTGGCCTGTTTCATCTATGGAAGGATCGATTGAGCAGCGTCCATGCCATCCTAACTTCTTAACTAATATTATAAATGCGAAAGTAACTCTGTCTTTCTGTCTCTCTGTCCCTCTGTCTGTCTGTTATTTTTTTATTTTGACACTTTTTTTAGTAGATATAAAATCAGATGTCGTGTCATGTTATGTTATCTGGACTGCATTGTGTGCTTACTATCAGGCGCCATGTAGTCACTTTCCCGAGCTGCTATAAAAAAAAAGATGAAACTGGAATTCAGGATTTCTCTGTTTACTTTTGCCAAATTAAGAGTTAAACTGCCATTATGTCCTTAGGGTGCCTTTTCATCAGAGATGTTCTATGCTACGTTGCTATGGATGCGTTTGGTATCCACCAATCGTATTGATTGCACCCGTTTTTACTACTGCTGTGCTATGTGGAGCAATGAATATGATTGGTGGATATAACAAACATGTTAAATATGTAAGTATTTCGTCACTATCGGTGAGATCCTGTAATTGGCTCTGTGTTGCTATTCTCACTACTTGTGTTGTGTTATAAGCTGTTGATTCTCCTTAAATAAATAAATATCAGCGCATCCATAGCAACGTAGCATAGCACATCTCTGTTGGAAAGGCACCCTTATGAGACACTGGATATTATGTAGTGGTGTATGCGCAGGTGTCCACTGCGCGCAGTGCGAGGGCGCCGCGTACGGGCTGTGCGGGGCGGGCAGCGTGTGCGAGCTGACGCCGGCCGGCGCCGTCTGCCGTCCCGACGTGTGCCAGGGGCTGTGCCTCAACCAGGTGAGCAGGCTGCTGGGCTACCACCGGCATCTCCAGCCCACACCCCACTGCTGGGCACATGCCTCTCAGTACGAGCGGTTAGGTATCGTTCCCACGCGGGGCCTGTGCGGATTTGGAATTTCACACTCACAATTAAATGAGGGCTATTGTGGTTTACTGAGGGTCGAGCACGACTTTACGAATGCTGTGTAACGTGATGTCGAATAGTAAACGTTATCGATTTTGTATGACATTTGGAACAGCGCCCGCCCGTGAGCGTATTTGGAACTAAAATTTAGTATGAGGTTTCTCTATCTCGATACGATAACCGTAACGTTACGCAGCATTCGTAAAGTCGTGCTCGACCCTCTGACGTCTCACCGAAGATCTAATCTTCAATGTTTTTTTTTCTGAAACTGTAAACTATTCAGGATTTATTTAGGACTATCCTGTAGAACCCGGTAGGTTAGGTTAATAACTATTACTCTCTACCGCTCAAAGGCTGACTGGCAGAGATCCCTTATAGGGATAAGTCTGCATTTAAACTTGTATCTCACTGTTTGTTTTTTGTTTATTCCTGTATTTTCTGTACAATAAAGTGTTAACTTACTAATTTTCACGTGTGGTCGCCGGTGAGCAAAGTAAGTAATTGTTTTTATCTACACACATATCATAAGTCCTCTATAATGCGTTCAGAAACCGTAGAAAATGACCAGCATTGCAGTACATCGTCACCTCCGCCGTCAACCACCACGACCAGCAGGTCCAGCAGTTAAGTAACAGTCTTTACGACATCGAATTCGATGTCGTAATGACTTAACGATATCGAATTCGATTTTTCGAATTTGACAACCAACGTAATTTACAATCATAGTGAAATAAAACGGATCACTCACGTATATATATCACGTCAAAGATATAGACTTGGTTGAATTTAACAAGGATCTGGATGCCACACATTGGGAGAGCATTCTAGCGTTAACTAATGTCACCGAAATGGTCAACGCTTTTAACGCCTACCTCATTCAATGAAAATAATCGATTTATTGATTATTTTTGTGTTTATTTTTATGAAACATTCATAGAATGAAATTCAATATACAATGACAATGCAAAGAAAAATCCGTTAAGCAGCTGGACAAAATTGTCCAGCTGCTTGACGGATTTTTCTTTGCATTGTCATTGTATATTGCCTATCTCATTGCTCTGTTCGACACCCACGCCCCACTTAAAACTATTTACACTAAGTCACACAGCTGCCCCTGGATCACATATACTGTCAAGCAGATGATGCGTCGTCGTGACAAAGCACATGCTAGGTACCGACGCACAAAGTTACCGATCCATGACAAAACTACTAGGAGCTCAAACATGTAGTTAATTCAGCCATTTATACCGAAAAACGCGCTTATTTTAGGCAAAGTATTAACTGTAATATTAACGATTCAAAGGTTTTATGGAAGCATCTTAAGAAAGACGTTATTAAAAAACACACGGACAATGAGTTACCTGCACACTTAACGATCCCAATAAAATTAATAAATGTTTTCTTCATTATCATGATACTCGGGACTTAATCGCGTAAAAACTTTTATATACCCTAACCTTTGCGACCCAGAATATTTGGCGGGCGAGATGTCGCATATTCAAGGAGTCCTGAGATGGAATGGGTACAGGATGAACAGACGGCAACCCAGGCGGAAGGCTAGGGGTAAACATCCTGATGTTTGTAGGCAACCAGCATTTATGCCGTATGTGAAAGGGATAACGGACAAAGTCGGTACAGTACTAGGCAAGTACTCTATAAAAACTGTGTATACGCCGCTATCCAAGATCACGAGCCATGTCAGATCACCAAAAGATGTTGTACCTTTCCAATCACCGGGCGTTTACAAGATCGACTGCAGTTGTGGGAGCTCTTATATAGGGCAGACGAAGCGCACCATAGCTGAAAGAGTCAAGGAGCACATCGCAGCTGTCAAGAATCGTCAGGTGAACAAGTCCGCTATTGCCGAACATTTACTGGAATCAGGACCAAACCACTGGATTGAGCTTCATAACCCCACGATCCTCTCTACTGAGCGGCATTTTTATAGTAGAATTGTACGTGAAGCAGTTGAAATCAGGAAACATAGTAATTTCAACCGGGAGGATGGTTTCAAGCTTTCATCTTCGTGGAATCCGGTAATCAGTATGTGTAAGCGTCATCAAATATCGTCTCATAAATCGCCGGATGTTGTGAGTGTTGTGTGTCGGACTGGTGGCAACCCTGGTGAAAAAACTAATAAAAAAGACCAAGTGCGGGTAGTTCGAGGAACCCGTGCAGCTAGGAGATGTTGATACCCGCCTTTTCAGTCCCTTCGAGACCATGGACGCAACGTCGCGTCCGAAACGTCGAGGTATTTAAATTCAAATTGAAATATAAAAGTTTTTACGCGATTAAGTCCCGAGTATCATGATAATGTGTGAAAATCGCGAAAGTTTAAATCAATAAATGTTTTCTTGACTTGCCTGGGGAAAGCGGTGTGTCTATTAGTGACCTATCCTACTTCGAATTTCACCGTCGTGGCTCAGTTGTGTTTAGTCTTAAACCCGTTACTGAAGGTCAAGTTCATAAAGCGATTAAAACTTTTGAATCAAGTGCGCGGGGGTATGACGAAATTTCTCTTGACATGTTGCTGTTAACGCTGCCGAGAACTTTGAGAGTCATTACTGCCATTATAAATGAGTCGATTACCTCACACCTCTTTCCTGATCCCTGGAAGATGGCTTTGGTACGACCTATCCCAAAAGTAACCAACCCTGCAATTTTAAAAGATCTTCGCCCTATTAGTATATTGCCGTGTGTGTCAAAATTTTTGGAGAAAATTGTATGTCAGCAAATTTCGGATTATTTGGAGTCAAATGATATCTTGCCCACGGTACAATCTGGATTCCGCAAACACCGAAGCACCACAACTGCGTTGCTGGACGTTACCGACAATATATTGGCCGCTCAGGATAGCGGAGAGGGAACTATACTCGCACTGCTTGATTTTTCTAGGGCATTTGACACTATAAATACTTCACTGCTATTGTCCAAATTATCGTATTACGGATTTGACACGGGGACCGTTAATTGGATTGCAAGCTACCTTACTAATCGTAGCCAAATGGTTGACATCTCGGGGCCAAATGGTAGGCATATAAGGTCTGAGCGGTGTGGGGTTTACAGGGGCGTCCCACAGGGATCAATACTGGGCCCAGTTTTATTTATAATCTATACCAGTGACATAGTCGACGTCTTACGGAATTGTAAATATCACATATATGCGGATGATTTACAATTATATATGCCATGTAATGTAGGTAATGTACACTCAAGGGTGGACATGCTGAATGAGGATCATGAGCGTATTTACAACTGGTCGTGCAGTAACTCCCTAGCCATAAACCCGAGCAAATCGAAATATTTAATTCTTGGGTCTAGGCAACAAATTGATAAATTGTCTAGTAAACATTTTATAATACATATAAAAAACGAACCTCGTAACCTGGGTTTGCTCATGGACGGTAAGCTGCGATTTGAGAGTCACTTATCAAACACTGTCCGCAACTGTTTTTACAGGCTAAAGGTGTTATATAGAATTCGCGAATATCTAGATGTCGAGCTGAGGGTTAGGCTCTGTGATGCACTGGTACTCTCTGGGTTGAACTACGGAGACATCGTGTACGGCCCGCGCCTCCTGGCGCGCACACAGCGGATTATACAACGCGTGCAAAACGCCTGCGCGCGTTATTGTTATCACATCCCGCCCCGCGCCCACGTGTCTCCGTATATAAACCAAAGCAATATCCTAAATATGTCCACGCGTCGTAAATTGCATTTGGCCTCCCTAATGTTCGGCATTGTGAGCCGGCAGCTTCCCTCGTACCTGTACAGCAAACTAACTTGGTCGCGTAACGCCAGATCCACAGAAGTCAGGTCGTCAAGGTTTCTCCAGCTTGTCTGCCCTAAGCATCACAGCGCCGCATTTCGTGGTAGTTTCCGTTACGCAGCCACGAAATGCTGGAATAATCTGCCTCCACCGATCAGAGCACTGCAAACGGTAGAAAACTTTAAAATTAAATGTAAATGTTACTTGCTCGCAGAACAGAAACAAAGCTGAGACATAAATATATTATCCCAAATATTATTTGCTCATATATATATATATATCGTTCTCTAATGTCTATGTAACTTGCCTTATTTTTATTCTCCTCCGTCTTTACGTGGGTCAGGCTGCGCACAAGACACTTTTTCCTTCTGCGAGTATAGTTTAAAATATTTGTTGAAAAAAAAAAATTACGGTATCTACTACCTGAACTAAGCGTGGGTTTTTAATAATAATTAACACTGTTTAATTTAAGGATATACAACTAGGTACATGGATTTTGTATAAATTGAACTGGGCTGTTTGATGTTATTACAATTTTACATTATTGAAATTGATAATGATGCGACTTGATCAACCATATTAGCAGTGGCTAGCTTGTGGGATTTGCTTGTATTTAAACGACTCGACCACGCAGGTGTTGCCATACATTCTTGGTGGATGGGTATTTATTAAGCTGAAAGTTTTTATTTCTGTTTTCGTTTTTGTTATAATTATTATTTTTGATATTCAGTTCACGTCTGCCTCTGACGTTCGTGTCGTCGCGGCATACTTAGTTTTAAGGCTTAGTTTTTAGGTGGAAGGGTCACACTGAAAACCAGCGCTACGGCTTGCCGCAGCATCATGCTGAGGGTGACCCTTTTAGTGCTATTCGGCACATATTTTTAATCGTTAGTTTCTAAGCTGTCTTTGTTAGTTAATAGTGTTTGCATTGTCTGGTTATTGTTGATTATTTATTTGTTTTTAATTGTATGTGTATGTGTCGAATTAGTTTCTAATAAATATATGTTTGTTTGTTTGTTTGTTTGTTGTTTGTTTGTCGAGTTCAGTCCGACATGTATAATTAATAATGTGATATTTTTTTATTTTTTTTACAAAATAAAACAGTTTACGAACCGTCAGCTCAGTATGTTTGTCTATGATTAAAAAAAAAAACAATCAAAATCGTGACAGGTATGGATATGATATATGCCTTCGGCTTCTGAACCCATCTTAGAGTACTTATAATATGTGTGTAGATAAAGTAATGTATGCAACTCCACATAATTAGGCCTTAAAACACTCGTGTGATCCTATCATGAAACTCAGCTTCGCCTCGTTTCATAAAACACACTCGTGTTTTAAGGACCCTAATTATGTAGCAGTTGCATAAACTACTATTAGTTCACACATAACACTAGCCTACCCCCATTCTCAGGGCACCTGTCTAGTGTCCCCGCAAGGGCGCGTCTCCTGCGCCTGCCCACCCCAGTTCACGGGTGACCGCTGCCAGCGCCCCGCGTGCGTGGACGCGGCCTGCGCCACGCACGACACGCACGATACGCACGACACGCACGGTGCCCACGACACACGCGTCGTGGACGAGAACGACGTGGCGGGACGGTTTGGCGACAACGAAGGAAGGATCGGCGGAGACGACCATGACTATAAGCCGCACAGTAAGTGTTAACCTACGAGCACACAACCCTATAGAGACGTAATACAAGGCGACCGACCCTGTCAAGTGGTCAGTGATTTGTCACTGATATATTTCCCAAAACATTTGCTTTCCGTCAGTTTTGACCATAAACTAGAACCGAAGACGGTTTGACATTTAAAATATAAATCAATAAATAAATATAAATATATATTAAATATAAATGTTGATTCGTGTAGCAGTGGAGGCGGAGGTGTTGCATGGAAACATACATTTGCCGCACAGATATAACTATTTGTCATTAGTGGTCGCGGGTGAGCAAAGTAATTGTTTTTAGTTTATAAATCACTGTCAATTTACATCATCATGTCCTGTTGTGCCGTTAAATGGTGCGAAAACAACAGGAAAACATGTAGTGTTACAACAAACAATATCACTTTTCATCGGTAAGTCCATTTCTTTATTTTACCAAAATATTTTTTTTAATTTGATTAATGCAACGCGGGTCAAGTTAAACTGGACAGGTCCGTCACGTGTCCACTCCCCGTCCTTTTTGCTCTTACTGTAAACATGAGGGTTCCGTACCTCAAAAGGAAAAAACGGAACCCGGAATCACTTTGTTGTCCGTCTGTCTGTCTGTCTGTCTGTCAAGACCCTTTTTCTCTGGAACGCGTAGAGGTAGCATGCTGAAATTAATATCAAATACTCAAGCCTGCGGTCCCTTGAAGCTGTGAAAAAATCAACCTTCCAAGTGAACGCAATCAAAAGATACAGTCATTAAAAAAAGTGGTTTCTATACAAATCGTCGTACTGAGAAAACCTAAAGGATACTTCCAGTTGTCCTAGAAACTTAAAATTTGGTATGAAGGTAGCTCTTATAGCACAGAAAGTCCCAAAACCTTAAATTTTTATGTCTGTCTGTAGACATCGCAAACCAATATAAGTTGCCCCACACTGCGTACATTTTGCTTAGGAGCAGGGCTCTGCTAACACGGACTTCTTAAAACACTGGGGAAAAGGGTTAAAATCTTTCTACGGAACCCTCGTGCGCGAGTCCGACTCGCACTTGGCCGGTTTTTTAACTTTGGGCATCCAATGGGTATTCACTACTGCACGAATATCATGCATAGATCTACTTACTCGAAATTCTCTGCCTACCCTGGCTAAAAACTCTATGCACGCCACCGCCTGATGGCATGCAACAGATGCAGAGATTACAGATGCGTTGCCAACTTAGACGGCTTATATGAGTGCCCGTGTGCCTGGAGTTTCTATGGCTGTCTAACTCTACACTCAAGACACCCGAACACAACAGTACAAGAACTGCTGCTTACCGGCAGGATTTGTGAGAAAGATGGCGTCATCTATCCCGCCGGACCTCGCGCAAGGTCCTACCACCCCGCGAACTTCTATTCGACCTGACGAAGTGAGCAAATTTCTGCTTTAATTCTCATATTGCACAACTACACACTGCAATGACAATCTAACTATTTAATTTACTACAACCTTGTGCTACTGAGATGACGAAACCAATACTCACCTATACTTATAAACATAGCGAGAGCCACAGAAATAGATAATTTATAGACTATTTGTGTCTTTGGGTAAACCATTCTCGAACAGTTCAAATAAACTAGTTAAATATACTTGACGTTCACACTTTTAGTGGTACACAAGTTACGAGTGATGCTTCAGAAATGTATGCGAGTATTGCTTAGAACGGTCTAAGAAACTGATTCGCGTTCCAACGAGGAATCCTTTCCCTACAAAATTCACATCGACATACCATACGTCTGCCAAAGAAACCGTTGTTTAATTGACAGTGAAAAGGTGCCACAGAGGTTCGCGGTACAACCAAGAAACTAAAAAACGCTAACTTTATTTGTTGGGCTTTATTTAAGTATTTCTTTTTCGTCGGGGGTTTAATATAACGTGAGCTGCCCATTTCGTAGATTCACATTAAATTACCGGAACTTGTTATGTATCTATATACAAGGAAAACTCCGCGTGTCGACAAAAAAATCCCCAAAGATAGAGACGCGTCTTTACCTTCTTGACTTGAGTCATAAATTATAGACGTTTGCTAAGCAGTCCTTTGTGACTGCAGCGACGCGGAAAATTAGTACGATTCACTGGGGTCACGTACCCCGCGTTTGAATGATGGAGTAGTCGGATTGTTGAGGAAAGAAATGCTAATCAAAACTATTTATATCTTGAGTCTGAGAACAAAAAATACGTAATTGTATTCCAGCTTAATTTTTTTGCACTTGGCTTAAAAATCTGTTGCAATTCAACTGCAATTATTACACGGCATTTTAAGCCGGTTCTGCTGCGAGGTTTAATTAAACATCTAACTTGTCAATGTGATTAAAAATCTCATTAGCTTTTATGACCCAAGGACTAGCTTTTTCGTCGAAATGTATCGTGATAAAGATTTTCAGTATACCTTTTGAATTTATGTCTTACCAGCCAAGAATGCCAGTAATTTCCGACGCTCATTCGATTACGCTGAACCCACATAGCGATATGTTATAGAACCTTCGTTACATTACGGGCCCGGTTGGATGTGCGTTCATAACCGATCGGTCGGCCACAGCAATGTAACGCAACTCGCACATTATCTCAGAACATGTAGACAAAGCTCGACGACAAAGGTTCAAGGGTAAGGCCGCCCTGCGTGCGACCACCGCCAACCGGTTAGTAGTGTTCATTTGTTCTAGTTTCGCGTCACACCGGAATAACGACTGTTTTTTTTTTCTCATCAAGCAATGGCTGCATGCGATTCATTATAACGGGGGTCGGAATTTCCAGATTTAATGTATTTTTCAGAAAGACTCGTGGGTCCGCTGGCTTTTCCGTATTTATAAGTTTTAAAACGAAATTTTAAAATACTAGCTACTAAACCCCCGAAATTTTCCCGGAAATCGTAAAACGAATCAGTGAAATTTGAATATTAGTGTACCTAACCTAAAAATTATTTGGAATTTATTTTTATTTGTATAATTTATAACATATTAATGCCCTCATCCATAACCGTCACTCAAGCCTCTATTAGCTATTAGGTTTTGTCTTCTTCTTATTAGCGTAAATGTCAATGTGACAAAAAGGGACAAACAAACTTTAGCAGCATTTTAGTTAACATAGGTTTATGAATAACAGAGTTAGTCAATAAAGCTTGTCGCACACGTAACCGCTCCGCACCGGATCTGCACCACCTCATCCCGAACTGTTCAGTATTCTTTGTAAGAACTCCATACTGTAACACACACATATCGGATCGGAACAGCATCGCCTCGCCTCGCTTTTGTTTGGTGATGGCGGCGACGCGGCGCCGATCTGGTGCCGAGCGGTTTCGTGTGCGACAACCTTAACATTATCAACGTTCTCAATTAGCTCGGCGGCCTCCCCCAAGGCTCTCCACTCAGACCGGTCTTGTGCTTTCCGCATCCACCGCGGTCCCGCGATCTTTACTAGGTTGCCGCTCCATCTTATTGGAGGCCTAACGACAGCTCGTCTCCCGGTGTCACAGTCCAGCCTCAGAGGGATGTCTGAACTGAGAGGGGGCCTAGTAGGTTTTGGGAAAAAATAAACAATCAAAAAGTTTACACTGTTTAATAACAAAACACAGGCCTTAAATTGACAAAATATAAAGAATCTCAGGTGATGAGTTTAATGTTTTAATTTGAGGATCTAGGTTCCGAATTTAAGGTTCTATAAGCCTGCACTTCCCTAAAAAACTGAAGCGGCGACTCGGAGAGATGAGGGGACTGGCAGCTCGAGTGGGTCAGGTCCAGCAGGTCTGTCGTCGATGCCGAGGGCGAAAGGGGCCTCGTGGAGACAGGACGACCAGCCTGTGCAGGAGTCTTCGCCGAAGGGATGCTCGGGCCGAAAGAAGGGTGCAGCTCTACGACTTTCAGCTACGGCTGAAAGTCGTAGAGCTGCACCCTTCTTTAACCCCTGTAACTCCGTATGATTGTCCGTGCCACTCACTACAATTCAGCGCCTCACCTTCTTGGCTCAGCGTACTGAGCGTACTGAGGTGGTACTGAGATGGAGCTCTTCTAGCAGTACAGTGCTGAGGTGGAGCTTCGTCTAGCCGTACAGTGCTGCCCTGTAAGATTGCTGGTATGAGTTGGCGTCCAGGTTTTGATTGCTTGCCAGTCACTCCTCTGCAGCGATCCCTCATAATTTAGGGAAGCGCTGAATTGTAGTGAGTGGCACGGACAATCATACGGAGTTACAGGAAAGCAAGAGAGAGTGATTCTACTATTATATAAATTTATTAGACACAAAGAAAAAATAAAGGGTCAGAATGACAGTTGGAATTTGAAATTTGAAAAGCCGTTACGAGTTTAAAAAAATACGTTACTAAATTGGAAGTAGTTTCCAATGATTTAATGATGCAGGACATCCGTTGAATTGACACTATTAAATTTAAATATCTTAAGTACAGAATTTTATAACAACGGATGGACGAAATTTAGCAACATTAATTAAGCCTTAAGATGTGACTCGAACGAAGTGTTTCCCTGGCCAGAGGGAATCCTCGAACATAGTAACATTACATTATTATAAAATTTAAATAAAATAAAAAGCACACAGAAAGACAAGTTTAGAGGTTATAATTGATATCGGAGTCATCGGAGAACTCACCAGTTGGGCTTCGATTTAGTGCACCTCGAGTATTTATGAAGAAAATAGTAATAGAAATGTGATTTTGGAAAGGATCACGGCCTTTTAAGGACGATAAATTCCCTCTAGTGTTAAAAATAAGCTCACGCCCAGATAAGGCGTAACTTGTCATTTCAATCCGTCAAGCGTGAGACGCGCAAGACTGAGTTCTATGACACAGCATAAGGACATAATTTAATAAATTATTTTAAACAATGATTTTAATTAAAGTTATGACGAAAGGAGCCTAATTTGATTTAATTATGAAATTATTCAAATTTATCAAATGAAGGTTTTACTAGCGACATCTGTCTTTCGTCCGCGCTATTATTAGAGATTTATTGCTATCAATTAAAACGCCATCTAGCATAATTTGAGAGAACTAGTTAGTCAGCTGCCGGAGTTTTGCATTGTAACACCGGTTCGTGAACGCCATTCGAGAACCTTCTGATCCCATCGGCCATCAGTTCTGCGAGCAATGTGTCCCGCCCACTGCCACTTAAGTTTCGCAATTCTTCGGGCATCGGGCATATTTCATTTATATTAATATATTTCATAATTAATAATTATATTTAACGAGCCATGAGACGTGCAATGATTGGTTATTACCTAGAACTGAATCCTTATTGTCTAATCTAACGCGCTCGGCTTCGCTTAGGCATCTCTTGGGAATCTCTTTTACATAAAATCTTGTACCGCTTTTAACATGAAACTACCATGAGATTCAATCATAGTGAAAAAAAACGGACCACTCACTAGAGAGAGTTTAGCTCAACATGTTTCGGACTAATCCGTAGTCCTTCCTCTGGGAGCACACGCCACGCCGGTGGCGAGACGTAAACTGCGCGCCGCGGCTCTGCTCACGCGGCTGCTCTGCGCAGCTGACGGCGGCTCACAACTACCCTCGTTTTCATCGTCATTTTTATTATTATCATAAGTAGGGTAGCATACTACACTAATCACATCACTTTGTAAAGTATTCAACACAGTTTTGCAACTAGGACTGCGGATTAGTCCAAAACATGTTCAGCTGTACTCGACTGACATACGTGAGTGATCCGTTTATTTCACTATGATCTTGTACCGTTTGACAGTGTAGGGGCAGAAAGGCCGGAAGCCACGGCCCCTGTTTCTGGCGCATATTGTTTTTAATTGTCGTTGATTGTGTTTAATTTCATGTAGTTAACTGTATATCTTACAACAGAAAAGATGGCTGAGTGCCTAAGCGAGAACGAGTGCGTTAGACAAATAAGGCCTCTTCTGGTAAAACTTGTTTTATCTACCTCCTAATTTTAAGTAGTGTAACGCTAATAAATTAAAAAAAAAAAGTCACACCACGTAGAATTTTGACCCTCAGAAAAAGGAAAAATCACAAACAGGCTAACACATTTATTACAGAGAAGGTCATCCGCGTAAGAAAACAAAAGGTTTCACAGAGTCGTATAAAAAGGTATAAAACAGGAATAGGTCCTAGGATTACACGCCTTAAAATAACAGAATTACCTACGCATACTCAGGACAGAGAATAAAAATAATCAAATAATATTAGGCGTGCGCGCACCAAAACACTACAATTACACCTAAATCTTAACAAATTACTTCGCCAAAGCAGCCCTAAGATATATGACCGGTAAACGAACAGTTCGACTAATATTACCGGAAAAAATAACTAAAACAATTATGACATTGACTAACATTTATGTAACTCTATACTTCGTACAACCGGACCCGAAGCACACGGCATGTGTCTTCGGAGCGTAAAATAAAAGCGTTAGCCGTAGTCCTTTGCGGGCATTAAATAAAAATTGATGAAATGTACGATACCGTGACTTGGTGAATAAAACTTGGGGTAGGTAAAACCGTATCACGATACTTCCGTCTCAACGTCTAGTGACCGTAAATCGAGTCCGTAGGGTAAGGGAGAAGCCGTATGATAAACGGCAATTTAAACCAAATGCTGTAGCGGCTCTCGGTGTCAACCAATAAAAACCGGCGGCAAATAGAACACGAAGGGAAGTCGCCGTATGCTTTCCAGTAACAGTTCACAGGCAACACGACTTTTATTTCGTCTTCAGTAAAAATCCACACAGCCGCACAAAGGGCTTTTATATTCCTCTGTCCAAAATTTATCCTGTCACTACTTGAAACCAGCGCTGAATTTAAAAAGGTATCAATACAGCCAGCCAGGGCGGAAAAAAGTCTCACGACTAAAAAGATTTGACACGTAGCGAACTTTTCGCTACAGATATCCCCCTACCAAAAGAAAAACAGTAGAAAAACAAGTTTACCAAAAAATATCAGGAGCTAATGAAATTTGGCAACCCTAAGTAAATAGAATTTTTGACAACCCTGAAGTTATTAATTTTTGACAACCCTAAAGTTACCAATTTTTGATAACCCTAACTATATAAACTTGACAGTTCCTACCTAAACATCTTCGACGGTACCACAAATTAACGCGAAAGAAAGATCATCTCATTAGCAATAATTCCCAGGTTAAACACAGGAGCACAAAGACACAATGGTAAAACTAAACCAGCAAAAGTGAACCTTACGCGAGGTGATAAAACTAAAGTTTAATTGAAATCGGAAAATACGGTGATCGCGTATCGCACCGTAAACATTTCAATCGACAAATAATAGTAAAAAAATATTAAGCTGACTACACAGATGAGAAACCGCATTACACAAGGTAATGAGCATACGAGAAAGCATCTAAATACTAAATAATATAAAAAAAAGGAATGTAACAATATGAACATGAAAAAAAAACGAATGAGGCACTAAACCACATGACCAAAACAGTCCAATATTTCGGCACGTGGTTACTCCAAAACTTAGCTTACACCTTAAAAAGTAAATAAAACCATTAGCTAAACTGTACAACAATATATCATTTTAGAATGTCCTTGACATGATAAATACCGACATGCGGGGAATCTACCTCAGCTAACTCATACACTTGAGGAGAGACGCGCCTGAGAACACGACATTCAATAAAACGTGGCGCAAACTTGCCACCCCTCTCTTCATCATTGGTCCCACGTTGGAAATTCCTACGCCACACAACTTGACCGGCACGCAAACAAACTGACCTCCTGTTCGCATTAAACCTATTTGCGTTACGATGGAAAGCCAGCGTCATTGAATCGGCCACCCTCTCATATACCTCGCGAAGCGTTTGTAAGTTCGTAGCACGTTCAGCCCGACTGAGTCCCACCTCTTGGTTCTCAATCTGACCATCTACGCGCTGTCGAGCGGTTACCACTTCACGACCGTACATTAAAAAATTTGGTGTATAGGAAGTCGCTAAGTTAATACAGGAATTCAAGTATAAAGCAACCCGAGGTAGCTGCCTCGCCCAATTGCGTTCATTGCCGGCAATCAAAATGCTCAATGTAGTAATTACAACCTGATTGTACCTTTCAACAACATTCGCTTGCGGAGAATAGTACGGAGTGTAAGAAGGTCTTGAAATATCGTACGATGCCAAAAAATCAACAAAACTTGCGCTTCGAAACACGGTTGCATTATCGCACAATATACCAGAAGGACTACCGTATCTCATTATGACCTCTGATTCCAATGCTGCAGAAATAGTGCCGGCATTAACCCTTTTAAGAGGAACTAGCCACACGAACTTAGTAAAAACGTCAACCATCGTGAATATATATCTAAAACCGCTATAAGCTACTGAAAGAGGACCAATTAAATCTATGGAAAGAAGATCCAAAGGAGCGGCAACTGTTCTGGGATAGAGGCGTTGACCACGTGGTTGCGAATTGGCAATTTTATAGGCCTTGCATACCTGGCATTCAGAAAGGAACCTAGCTATATCACGGTACATATAGGGCCAATAATATAAATCCCTAGCCTTGAGGTAAGTTTTCATAATTCCGGGATGTACGTTTGGAAAACCATTGTGAATCTCGGCTATTGCATCTCTGGTCCTTAAAGCTGGGAGAACAACACGCCACGGATTTGGTGTCAAAGGATTTTCAACCGCAAGCTTACGCATTAAGATACCACCACGTATTGCAAAAGCTGAAAACATTTGAGGGTTTTCACTCACACCTTGATATATACGCTCATACCACGGATCACCGGTAGGCAAAGCACCACGTTCAAACGAGATCAAACCAACTTGCGCTCGGGACAATGCATCAGGAACAACGTTCAGGACACCCTTTCTGTGCTCGATCTCAAAATTGTACTGCGAAATTAAAGTAGCCCAGCGCGCCAAGCGTCCAGTAGGATTGTCAAGGGTCAATAACCACTTAAGGGCAATATGATCAGTAACAATCTTAAATCTCATTCCATCCAAATATCCCCGAAAATGCTTAATAGAGTCTAATACGGCGAGAAGCTCATGCTCCGTTGTAGCATAATTACGTTCAGCCTTGGTAAACAAGCGGGAATAAAAAGCTATCGGATGCTCGACACCGTCAAACTCCTGAACCAAGACAGAACCGAGCCCAACTTGGCTTGCATCACACTGCAGGATGAATGGCTTCGTAAAATCTGGGCATGCAATCAGTGGAGAGCTCATCAAGGAATCCTTCAATCTCTCGAAAGCCGCTGTTGCGTCCTCACTCCAGTCAATAGCATCACGACCTTTCCTTTTGCCGATCAGAGCTGTAAGCGGTGCTATTATGGATGAAAATCCCTTGACAAACCGACGGTAATACGAGCACATACCGATAAAAGCGCGTAAAGATTTGGCGTTAGAGGGGGTGGGGTACTCCTTAATAGCCTCAAGTTTCCTCGGGTCCGTTTGGAGGCCACGTTCATTCACGATATACCCAAGATACTTTAACTCTGACATGCAAAACTCGCATTTCTTTAAATTTACCGTGAGACCAGCTTCCTTCAATCTGTCACGAACCTTAAGGATAAGTCGCAAATGACTGTCAAAATCCCGAGAAACCAAAATCAAGTCATCCACGTACCCGAAAATGAAGTCCTCCGACTCTGGGGTGTACTCAAAATTGACAATCATGTCGGTGAGTCTTTGCATTTCGGATGCAGCGTTTGTCGTCCCAAAAGGGAGACGAATGAACTCAAATAAGCCCCTCTGTGGAACTATAAAGGCCGTTTTCTCGCAACTTTCTTTATCTGCCAAAGGGATCTGCCAAAACGCGCTTCTAAAATCTAGTGACGTCATAAATCTGGCACCTCTAAGATTGTCTAAAATATCCTGAATGCGTGGAAGAGGATAGGAGTCACGAATGGTCACGCTGTTGAGTTTCCTGCTGTCGACGCAGAACCTCACACTGCCATCTTTTTTAGTAACCATCACCACTGGGCTAGCCCAGGGTGACCTAGAGGGACGGATGACATCCATCTCCAGCATCTTGTCTATTTCCTCGTTGAGAATTTTAAGTTTGACGGGAGACAAAGGGTAGTAGCGCTGGCGAATCGGAGGACCAACGGTCTCAATCTTGTGCGCCAACCATGAGGTACATCCCAAGCCAACCTTCTCCGATGAGACTTCCTCAAAACTGCTAATTACGTTCTGGAGTTTAAGTTCTTGATCGCCGGTGAGCACAGTACGCGGATGTATGTAGCGCACCTCGTCCACACTTGGTAGCCTTACCGTGGGTAAGTCAGAAGCTGGTACAAAAAGTTTACCGCCTCGTTCCCCGGTAAACGCACGACTCAAAATCGAGGTCAAACCAAACGCATTCCAGAATTCTATACCCAAAATAAATTGCGTTGGCAAATTCCTACCTACGAGACAAGAATGAGCAATGTAAGTGCCATCAAACAGAATTGGAATGTCGACTCCACCTAAAATATCTATGGGGGAATTATCCGCAGACACCACTGACGGGCGAATGCTCTCGCAGTACGTAAGACCGATCCTTGACAACAAAGAAACGTCAATAAGTGAAGTTTGCGCGCCAGAATCTAAAAGAGCCTTCACATTTAAACCCGCTACGCTGATCTCTATAAAAAGCCTATTGTCCGATGTATTATTCAATATAACAGGCGATACCGCAGGGCCACACGGTACGCCAGTATTTAGTTTTTTGAAGCGTCAGGGCTAGGGTTGCAACAAGGACAATTACGAGTGATTGCACCTACTCGTCTACACTTGAAACATACAGGCTCAGCGATATTTGGACAGAAACGATAAACATGACCAGCTGACTTACATTTCAGACAAACAACAGGATCCTCTGAATTAACTGCCGCAATAGTCACGTGGGAACGAGATGGCCCTTGGAATGCCTCAAAGTTCTTGGCGACTTCCAAAAGTTCATCCATATCTCTAATTATATTTGACGCAAGACATGGATGATAACGCGGGTGTAGGCCATACTTAACTATGGTGAATAGTTTCTCTTCATTAATCGGGACTTGCAGCTTTGCGTTCAAGTCCCGGACCTGAATTACGAAATCAACAACCGATTGATTTGCCCCCTGACTTAGAGTACGAAGCTGATGCTCAACCTTGAAGTCGTAGTCCGTAACGTCGAATGTCTTAAGAAAGGCGGCTTTTAATTCGCCAAAAGTTAGTCCTGAATACCTGATAGCCCTAAAATAATTCAAGGCGCTGCCGGCCAGCAACTCATGGAAACGTCGCACCACATACGACGGGTTGACGTTGCGCGCAAAACCTTCCTCCTGAACTCTTAAAAAAAACTCACGTACGCATGTTTGTCCCGTGAAACAGATATTCCACTTAGCAAGGGACTCGTCCTTGAATGGCATACCCCAAGCTTCCTGAACGACAGGAGAAGGCTTGAGACGGGGTTCCGTATCGAAAAACTCGTCATCCTCCTGAAGATTCAAGGTACGTGGCCGACGATTATCTGAGTCCGCCGTCAGACGCGGAGTCTCATGAATTGAACCTTCAGCGCTAAACTGTGACATGGCTTGACCCCAGTGTGTCAAGTAAAAGAGATTGATAATCTAAAGTCGGTTGAGGAAATAAACAAAGACAGGTTACATTAAGGGTCTAAAATAAAAGGCGCTGGTATTAAATATCTTAGTACAGAACATTCCTAAATAAAAAATATCACAATCAGATTAAAATGTCCAGTAGAGTTTTCCAGGTGACGGACGAGTTAAACCTGCTGACTGCACAATTAAATAGTATGGGTTACACCTGCAGCGACATGCAGTAAGGAATCTATATGTCAAAGCCTGAAAACAACGTATTCGCAACCTGAAAACAGAAAACTACGATTAAGAGAAACGCGACCGTGAAGCAGTCACCATCCCCCTAAAAAACACAAAAACAAATAGGAGGTTGTTAAAATAACCACCAGAATTTCAAGAAAAACGAACCAGGGTTACTTACCGTATCGGGCGCCATTTTGTAACGCTAATAAATTAAAAAAAAAAACGTCACACCACGTAGAATTTTGACCCTCAGAAAAAGGAAAAATCACAAACAGGCTAACACATTTATTACAGAGAAGGTCATCCGCGTAAGAAAACAAAAGGTTTCACAGAGTCGTATAAAAAGGTATAAAACAGGAATAGGTCCTAGGATTACACGCCTTAAAATAACAGAATTACCTACGCATACTCAGGACAGAGAATAAAAATAATCAAATAATATTAGGCGTGCGCGCACCAAAACACTACAATTACACCTAAATCTTAACAAATTACTTCGCCAAAGCAGCCCTAAGATATATGACCGGTAAACGAACAGTTCGACTAATATTACCGGAAAAAATAACTAAAACAATTATGACATTGACTAACATTTATGTAACTCTATACTTCGTACAACCGGACCCGAAGCACACGGCATGTGTCTTCGGAGCGTAAAATAAAAGCGTTAGCCGTAGTCCTTTGCGGGCATTAAATAAAAATTGATGAAATGTACGATACCGTGACTTGGTGAATAAAACTTGGGGTAGGTAAAACCGTATCACGATACTTCCGTCTCAACGTCTAGTGACCGTAAATCGAGTCCGTAGGGTAAGGGAGAAGCCGTATGATAAACGGCAATTTAAACCAAATGCTGTAGCGGCTCTCGGTGTCAACCAATAAAAACCGGCGGCAAATAGAACACGAAGGGAAGTCGCCGTATGCTTTCCAGTAACAGTTCACAGGCAACACGACTTTTATTTCGTCTTCAGTAAAAATCCACACAGCCGCACAAAGGGCTTTTATATTCCTCTGTCCAAAATTTATCCTGTCACTACTTGAAACCAGCGCTGAATTTAAAAAGGTATCAATACAGCCAGCCAGGGCGGAAAAAAGTCTCACGACTAAAAAGATTTGACACGTAGCGAACTTTTCGCTACAGTAGGTACTAAAAAAGCCTACTGCAGCTAGTTTCACCATAAAGAGATCTGTGTACCATTAATTTCGTATGACACTTACACTTACTTAACATTAGTACTGCCTTAATATTACTTTAGAGAAAACTAATATGGTAAAATTGCGTAAATTGCCGCTTACAGAATTTTTCTTATTATTTTTAATTTGGGGTAACCCGCTTCTACAAGATGACAACCTATTGCAAAATCTGCTGAACTGGTTTCTTGCAAAATAATTTTCGTTTAGGAGGAAAATCGAATGATTTGCATAATTTACGCAATGGTGGCGACCTTTAATCATAAGGCTGAGTTTGCTCCGGCATATAAATCATAACTGAAGGTTAACTGGTAGAGATCCCTTTAAGGGATAAGTTCGCCTTTGTACATTTGCTTTTGTTCTGTTATCTGTTTTTTTTTGTTTTATGTGCAATAAAGAGATATACATACATACATAAATCAAGAATTAACCAAAAATAATTATAATAAGCTTCTAACCTAACCGGAGCTTCGTAACCAGTTGCGATCGAATACTTTTCGGCCTTGTGCGAAACTAGTTGCTATCTAAAACTACTTCGCTCTTATACTAAACCAGTTGCGATAGAACACTGAACACTGTTAGTCCTATGACTAAAAGGTTATGAAGCTCCAGTTACGTACGCGGCCGAATGGAATACGGAGTATTCAGTGTGCGTCTCGCTGCCGCTGTTTCGCGCGGTCCCAGAGGAAGGACTACGTATTAGTCCGAAACATGTCGGGCTAAACTCTACTTATATACGTGAGTCATCCGTTTTATTTTACTAATACGGAGTAAGTTTATACGAGAGCTCACATGGAATCGAACATGCTTAAAATTCTCATTTCATCATCATCATCATCATCACCAGCTTTCTTTAAGTCCCACTGCTGGGCGTAGGCCTCCTCTCAGAATGAGAGGGCTTGGGTTATAGTTCCCACGCGGGCCCAGTGCGGATTGGGAACTTCACACATATAATTGAATTGCTTCGCAGGAGTGTGCAGGTTTCCTCACGGTGTTTTCCTTCACCGAGAAGCTCATGATAAATTACAAATGTAACTCCGCACATAAATTCAGAAAAACTCAGAGGTGCGAGCCGTGGTTTGAACCCACGACCCTCTGCTTGAGAGGCCATAGGTCAAACCACTAGACTATCACGGCTAAATTCTCATTTATAATTTAATTATTAATAGCACGTGTTGGATACACATACCGGTTTCCGCAGCACCATTATGTTAATAAATCGATCGAAGTGCTAATGGAAACACAGCCTTATCTAAACATTACGCGACGCGGCCGGCGTACTTCCCGCCGCCTGGGAAACCACCTTGCTAATTATCTCGACATCAAGTTTTTTTATGTTTCTGTACATACGTCACCGATCTTATTACCATGTCACTGGAGTCGAAACTGGTAAGATTCTGTGTATCTGTGATGTGTTTTACGATGTAGTGTTTTCCCGGATAAAGTCCCTCGACTATTCTGAACGATTTATCTGAACTTGATTTAAACTTGATTACCGTATTTTATTTATTTGCTGAACAAAATTATTTTCTCGCTACTAATGTAAGTTAAACAAAATACGATCGCAGTGAAATAAAAGCTGATCACTCACGTATATAAGTCGAGTTTAGCCCGACTGTTTCGGAGTAATTCGTGGTCCTTCCTCTGGGAGCGCACGAACCAGCGACGGCGAGACGCAACTGGTGCGCTCGGTCGTGCGCTCCCAGAGGAAGGACTACGAATTAGTCCGAAACATGTCGGGCTAAACTCGACTTATGTACGTGAGTGATCCGTTTTTGTTTAATTATGATTGAGTCTCACGGTAGTTTCATGTTAAAAATATGATCGCGTCAATAACTTTACGAATATTTTAGACAGTAGTTCTGCTATAATGAAAAGAACGAATCACTCACATGTGTCAGTAGAGTATATGTATGTACATATTGTAAGAGCTATTGTAACTGTTTTTTAGAAAAAGCTCTTTTGCGCCAAGTTTCTTGCGGCACTTTTTCTTGGCAATCATGGTCTTTCCGAAAGCGCTGATAGACTCAAAAAATGGCGTTTAAAAGAACATTCAACTGCCTATTTGCTGAATAACATTTTGAATTTGAATAGCCCGACTTGTTTCAGACAAATCCGTAGTCGTTTCACTGGGAGCACACGCTTCCGCGGTAGCGAAACGAAACGCCAACTCTCTGCTCGCGCATCTGTTCCGATCCGAGTGATCTTGAGGCCCACGGTTCATGTTAAAAATAGTTTTGATAGTTTTATACCAAAGTTGACAAGAAAATGAGTGAGGTTTTTTATTAACCCCCGACAAAAAAGGGGAGTGTTATAAGTTTGACATGTGTATCTGTGTATCTGTCTGTGGTATCATAGCTCCCAAACGGATGGACCGATTTAGATGCGGTTTTTTAATCGAAAGCTAATGTAATCGAGATGGTTCTTAGCCAAGTTTCATTAAAATCGGTTCACCCATTTTTGAAATATTGAACTTTTAAATGACAATGTCGGGGTTTTTCAACTTTTCTAAGTTGGTTAGGTTATTTATTCACTGCGCTTAATTTATTCTTAGCGTAGTGAGAATTTACGGCCTCATGTCATAAGATGCCTTTATGCTGAGAATACCACTTTATTGTACATGAGGAAAATCGTCAAGCTCACTCAACGGTCATCCACATAGCCTTGCGAGTACAAAAAATTATGTCGTGACAGTTGAAAATATTTATTATACAGGGGTTCGTTTTAATGAACCGTTAAGACTTCAGCCAGAGGTTGAGTAAGTCTAAATGACCACCTCTGTAAAGTTTTTATAATAAAAACTAGCTTATGCCCCGCGGCTTTGCCCCCGTGAAATATTTCAAATTGGGCTAGTTTCCTATCCCGTGGGAATTTTGAGAAATCCCTTCTTAGTGCACCTCTAGGATACTCAAGGTACATGTTTGCCAAATTTCAAGTCTCTAGGTCCAGTGGTTTAGGCTGTGCGTTGTCTGTTAGCCAGTCAGTCACGGTACTGTTTTATAGGTATGAGATAGATTAAAAATTTCCCATACATTCATTGCCTCTGCTGGTTGACAGTATACCGCTAATATAGGAAAATTACTTTCTTTATTTGGGTCAATCAACGTTTCTTTGCCACTCGTTGCCATGGAGATGTCCCCTGGTCACTCGTCTAAAATAAGATTTTCTAAGGCACACTCGATCAAACGTTAAGAGGTTCGACAGTTATATGCCAATTCCATCATGTTTCATCTTCTAAGCATGCAAATTCTGACTTTCGAGGAAGTGGGGTCTTAGAAAATCATATTTATGTTACCCAGGGGACATTTCCATGGCAACGAGTGGCAACGAAAACTTGATTGACCTATTTATGTTTAAAAAAAAAAACTTTACTTACTCAACCCCTGGCTGAAGTCTTGACATTTCATTAAAACGAAACCTGTATAATGATTTAATACTCTGCTTAATACCAGTCCTGCTCAATCTAGCGTCCTTGGTGACTTATGAGTTATGAATGTCACCCAAAACTTGTGTTAGTGATGTCACTTTATAAATTCATAAGTATTTCGAAAAATAAAAAATAGTAGGTACGTCTTCTGAGATTTTCCTTAGTACCAAGTGTTGTTAAGTTATTGATCTGTCTGTTGCATGACTTGAAGAAAAAACCGGCCAATTGCGAGTCGGACTCGCGCACTGAGGGTTCCGTACTTGACTTGTTTTGTGGAACCCTGCTTTGTGCCAAATTTCATGATTCTAGGTCAATAGGAAGTGCCCTATAGGTTTTGATTTACTCGTGAATGACAGACCGATAGACAGACGGACAACGAGTTCGTTTTTCGTGTTGAATTGCGGAACCCTAAAGGAGTGCAAAAAAATCAGGGAAATCCAATAAGAAAAATGTGTTATAAATTCAACTTTGAATAGACTTCGTAACGCATCTGCAATTCCTGCTCATGGTTTTTTAACCCCCGACGAAAAAGAGGGGTGTTATAAGTTTGACCTGTGTATCTGTGTGTCGGTGGCGTCATAGCTCCCAAACGGATTAACCTATTTCGATACGGCTTTTTATAATCGAAATCTAGTTTAATCGGCATGGTTCTTAGCTAAGTTTCATTAAAATCGGTTCACCCATTTCTGAAATAATGAATTTTGAACTGACAGTGTCTCGGGTTTTTCAACTTTTTCTAAGTTGGTTAGGTTAGGTTATTGAGTGTCAACAGTGAGCGCTGGGAATTGACTGTTCTTTAACAAAAAAAAAGTTTTTTTATGAGGTAAACTTCTCTCGTCTTATTTTCCTTTAAAACATAATGATTTGTTTAAGTATCAAACTAGCCGTCGCGATATTTGCCTCGCATTGACACGCAAATATCCAAAACAAACACAAATCAGTATTAAAAACCGGAGTGTCGTGGTCGCACCAGTCCGCGTCAACACACCAGCGCGCGCGCATCGTAACGCGAAACAAGCTCGCAACTTTACAAAATCTGTGTTTTTATACTGAATTATTTATTCAGTTCATTCAGACATTAGTCAGTTATGTGAAGTTGTAGATAGTGATGAAACTCAACTTTAAGCCTAACTTTAAAATACGATTTGCGGCGAGAAAAGTTTATTAAATTAAGTTAATAATTTGGCCGGATAGATGTTATGTGGTTTTTGTGGTCTTCTGATATTTAAGCATCAGTGTTTCTTTACATGTGTTTGTGTTTGAGCTGAAATGGTTGGACATAGGAGAAAACGGCGGGAGAATGGTGTGTACCTGTTTTGACCCGACTACCGCCAGGAAGGAAGGTTATTAAATTAAGATACAAGCCGCGCTGTCATGAAAACTTGAAATGACCGAACAACCAAGATCGGCTTTGTAGTTCAAGAATTAGAAATTTCTGTTCATGTTTACGGAGTGTAAAGAATGGTTGACTAATATACGTAAAAAATTAATAAATTATACATATAAATTGAAATTTGGGAAAATAATGCTTTTTTTCACTCAATTCAGATCATTCCGTCTTAATAACCAGCTATTCATATTCAGACTTCATAACATAATGTGTTGCTTAAAACCAAATTTCATGTAATACTATAAAAACATAACGCGTATTTACTTCCTTGAGAATAACTGTTAATAAGTTACAACAATTTGAAATCCAAAAATTATGCGTTAATTTACATAATTACACCTAAACATAACAATATTACGTCACACCACATTACCATCCATCGCAGGTCATGGCTACATAGCCTATTGGTCAAGGTTTACCTCCCATACAAAACACACCCATACTACCAAGCCCATAAAGTTCAAATTTCAAAGCCGTACACACCAAAATGTCATTTGTCCAAATGCAAAAAGTTGTGGTTATTTTGCGGTTCATAAAATGACTTTACGTTACATTTTGAATTATTATTTTTCTGAGTAAAAATCAAGGTTTATGAGTATGCGGTTTTTATGCTTGAGAAGCAATTTTTTGTGGTTATTTTGAATGGGCATGTCGGAAACTTGAAATAAAGTTTAAAGCCGCCTGCGCATGCAGGCAATATTAAAGCAAAAACCTTTGTTCCTGTTATCGTCACCATCACCAGCCTATTTCACGTCCGACTGCTGGGCACAGGCCTCCTCACAGAATGAGAGGGCTTGGGCTTAGTTCCCACGCGGGCCCAGTGCGGATTTCACACAAGAATGTGCAGGTTTCCTCACGATGTTTTCTTCCTGACAAAAAAAAATGTCGTGTTTTTTTTTAACTTCTCTAAGTTGGATAGGTTATTCTGTAGCGACATCGCGCTAATGAAGTTTCTCAAGTCGGTTACAACTTCCTACGCTCTTCCTTCGGACTTCGGTCTCCAAGCATAACATCTGCCTGGAGAGATCTCTTTAATTTTTATTTCCCGAAATTCTATTGACGTTTAATGAATGGTATGTTTTGTCCGCAGAGCGTCCTCAGTCGCCGCTGTGCGTGCGCGGCGGCTGCGCGCACGGCGGGCGTTGCGTGGCGACGGCGGCGGGCGCGCGCTGCGCATGCGCGGGTCCGTACGGCGGCCCGCTGTGCGCGCACTACGTGGGCCACGGCCACGCCTGCGTCTCGGCCGGCTGCCGCCCGCCCGCCGTCTGCGTGTGGCGGCCCGTTGGTCAGTTTTTTTATACTACGAGGAAGGTTGGGTCACCTGATGGGTGATCACCACTGCCCATAGACACCCACAATCCCGCAGGGTTTGCAGACGTGTTGCCAACCTAGAGAGTTAAGATGAAATGCCTCTTGTGCACGTAATTACACCGGCTGTCCCGTAATACCCTGCATACGTACATAATTACACATTTTAACATTTTCTCTAATATTGACGTCGGCCATTCGCGTGCCGTCTGTTTGTGAGCGATGAACGGCTTTTTTTACATGTAACGAGTCCATAATTAATCCTTAAAACAGAGTCGTGTGATCTTATTATGAATTATGAAACTCGGCTTCGTCTCGTTTTATAAAACCATCCAGTCCATAACAGTTGCATAAACTGCTATTGTTGTGTCCCAGACGACTCCGACAGCGAGGGCGCGGCGTACTGCGCGTGCCTGGAGGGCGCGTCGTGCGTGCCGCCGGCCGCCGGCGCGGCGCACGGCGCGGCCGGCGCGTGGGCCGGCGCCGCCGTCGCCGTGCTGATACTGCTGTGCGTTGCGGCCGCGCTGTACGTGCTGAGGCGGCGGAGGCAGTGAGTACCGCAGAGACGCTTGGCTTGTTTAATTTGCATTTGAATACACTGAAAGAACATGTGTAGTCACTTTTTTTGTAAACGAGATTTTAATCTCAAAATGTAGAGCACTCAATAGACTATAAGTTACCACTCAGTAACAGATACAAATATTTATGTAACTTGTCTTTAAATAAATATATGGATAATTACATCGTCCCAAACTTTGACGTTTTTAGAAAAAAATTCGACACATTCATCTTTTCAATCATGGTCTTTCCGAAAGCGCTGATAGACTAAAAAAAAATTACGTGTAAAAGTGCATTCAACTGCCTATTTGCTGAATAAAATTTTGAATTTTGAAGGATAGTCTTAGCTATCGAGTTCAAGGCGGAACTGAAGGTTTTCGTTTGTCCAGGGGAGCGTTCGTGCACGCGCGGCTCGCCGACAACGTGGAGATCAGCAACCCCATGTACCTGGCCGACGACGAGCCGCCGCGCCGCGACCCGCCGCCGCAGAGAGAGGTCTACCACCCCTCATTTATCCTCAATTTATTTTAACATTAGAATTAACAGTCAAACTTTTGAGTTTAAAAAGAATGTTTGTATTGTGATGTGCCAATACACATATACAATACAATACTTGCCATGTACCTGTTCAGCGCTGACATAATGCGGCCCTCGCTCATTAGCTGTCATTAGACTGGCATAATGTCAAACATCAAGGGATACTAAATCACCGAATCACTTAATCATCTATAATTGCTTGTCCGCGCGTATCTATCTGTTTTGTATAACAATGACTAAATTCACCTGCATGATGAAAACTTTTTGAAAATCCAATTTGCCTTCGCTCAAAATACAGCATTGTGGTCCCTTGTAACAAATTTATCCATCAATTTTATATCTAGATTTCCCCTTGCTGGCCACTATTTCACCAACGTTACAAGTGTCAGTCTTCAATGACAATTCGGTGTCAGTTGCTGACTTGAAGAGCTTTTGTTTTAGCGCGCTTCATATTGGCAAAGAAATGTAGTTGGAATTGTTATTGTGAACTCACAATTGTAAAGTTGGTGTGATGAGGGCCAGGTCACCATGCTTACCTTGTTCAATTGTCTCACAGAACGGCGGCAATCACTTCGCGAACCCCGTGTACGAGAGCATGTACGCGCCGGCAGCGAACCCCGCCGAGGAACAGAACTTACTCGCCGAGGCGTCCGACAGCTCGCCGGCGGAGCGCGCCGCGCTGCTGTGAGCCGCACTCGCTGACGGGTTCGCACTCTCGCAAGCAGCGGCACATTTTAAGTAGGACGAGAGCAAGACGCTCAATTGCACATTTCTTTTGACCTTTTCAACACTATGTCAAATACAAAAGTCGTCACTCACACGCCAATGACACCAGTAGGGCTTAGCACGACTGGCCGCGACTTTAATTGTCGCGCGAGATTATAATTACCCGTCCCGTTGCATTCTGAGTGACAGAAAATGACGGGCAGTTGTCCTCGCGCGAGATAGAAGTCTTACTGTGAGTTGCGCTAGACCTACAGCGCTAATGTCAACCTTATCCCATAGGCACTCCGGTCTATTTTCCGCTGTCAACCATGACTGATATACGTCGTTGGCGTTGAACCAGTGGTGCGGATATATCAGTCAATGGCGTTGAAAATGTTAACTTTACAAGAACAGAGGAACTTTTAACACGAAACTACCGTAAGATTCAATCATAGTGAATAAATAGATCAATCACGTATGTCAGTCGAGTATAGCGGACAGTGATTCGTTTATTTCACTAGAATAGAACAAGGATGAATTTTGTTTAAATCCGGGCGGCATAAGTCCACGCACTGCTCGCGTAAGTTAACTGGAGTTAGCACAAATTTTGTTATCATAGGCAGGGAATCAAAAGTCCCCTAAATCGAAGTTATATGACACGTCTTACGCAGCTAGTAGCGATCTTTGTGGACGTTTCCGTTTTAAACTACATTCACGGGATTTGAAGGTTAACCCGGGGAGTGCCATGATCACCAGTGTGATCATAATTTAATATACCTACTGTTCTAATTTTAATTTTATTAAAATTCATATATAATAAGATCAAAATTATGATCACACCTGTGATCATTGAACGCTCCATTGGTTAATAAAGCAAGTCGCATTAGAATTACGACGCACCAATCCGGGCTAAGTAGATCCTCTTGTTTTAAAATGAGCACAAATTGAAGTTTATTTTTTATACCGGTATTCGAAATTGATACTTCAAGACTCGGTTACTCAACTTTAATTAGTCTTGACTTTATCCTGGTTAGTGAAGTACCTTAATCCTAAGTATATTTAAGTTATTGGATGTGATTTATATGATAGTTGTACATACCCATCACTCTTGCCTGCACTACGTAAGTGTCGTACCTTTAGCGATAGATTAATTTTGAACTTGAATCCCTGAAAATTTCGTAATGAGAGGATAGGAGTCTCACTGCCACACTCAGGTACACTTAACTGGCATTAAATAGGAATCCAGTCAGTGACGATTAATTGTTTCGAGTGTGGAAGTTATTAGTTAGGTAATTGGAAAGACAAATCACTGGAACAAACTAGGATAGTTAATTTTACACTGTAGAAAATACTCAAATGTAATAGTTGGTAAGTCAATGATTTGAACTTCCTATTGGATTTTACGTTCGTGTTGATAATATTAGCTCAATTATTAGTGTTGAATCTCGAGTTTTTTTTTAATAAATAAATTCTAATTGGATTATTTAAAATCATGGGTTACTTACCTTAAAATTTTGGACAGTTTTTTTATAAAAATGAGGCTATTATGAATTAAACGAATTTTACTTAGGTAGTTAAAACACTTGTAATTTTTGGTACTCTCCATATTTTTCGAAGGCAGCTAAGGTAATAACCCTCAACGAAAGATATTTATTTAGCAATAAGTAAATATTAAGTACATCGTGCCATATCAATCAATATCATTTTGTTGAGTATACACTTTACACAATTATTTTGGACATTTTATTTTTGTATAACTTTTTAATTTACGGCCAGTACAATTTCAATTCAGCTTTTTATAGTGTAACTTTATTAACTTAAAAGTAATATGTTGTGATTTTGTGATAGATATGTAGCAATTATAGTATCATTTACAAATCATAAATCATGACACGCAACAATGAGCTTATTGTGAGTAATTATATGTTAAATATTATGGAACTGTAAAAACACTACCATATTTTAAAGTAAGTATCTGTTCAGTTCAGTAGCTCCTACCTTTAATAAAAAGTAATGTTTAATGTCTTGCACATATAGCACGCGCGCCATTTTGTCACTTGTCGCGCAGTGCGTCCCTTTCATAGTGATGGAATCAGTGAAGGACCCACTGAGCGTGCTAGCCCCCTAGATTGTGTTTCGATCCAATATTAAAATAAAACTTCCAAATCAACCTGTTAACCCTTAATTTGGCAGAACTAAAATGTGAAAACCTGAATTCTAGTCTCTTCTGATTTTATATCTACTAAAAATGTGTAGTAAAAAAAAATACAAAAAGACTGCTATAGATATTGATGATGGTTCAAAAGAAAAATGTTTTAAGTAAACTTCTATTGCTAATGATATTTGACATTCAGTGACTTTAGATTATGACATAATTTTGAACAGCAGAAAAATTCATTGATGACGTTTGTGCTATGTACTGTCTATATCCATCATGCTGTATACTGCCAAATTAAGGGTTAACGTCAGATTGAATTAATTTTGGTATTGAAGGGTTTTTTTAGTTAAGCTTTTCCTAATCAGTTCCGTTTAGACTGACAGGCCCCAGTAGGTTAGATACTATCTGTAATTCGAACTCGCGATGGCCAAAACTTATATTTTTAAATAAATAAGCTATCTTAAGTAGCGTAAGTTTGTCGGAGAAATAAAAGGGAATTGACAATTAATATGTATTTTATTAATTCTTGTACAATTGATGTTTGTTGCCTTAGTGTGATTCGATGCGCACAGCGACAGTTAATTGCGTATGGACGGGCCCTTCGGTACTCCGTTTTTGTTGCCAATTATGGGACACTAAAATTGTAGTCTTATTGCCCTTATTCATAAACGCCACTTAAGCCTCTATTAGCTAAAATAGGTTTTGTCTTCTTCTTACTAGCGGAAATGTCAATGTGACAAAAAGGGACAAACGAATTTTAACGGCATTTTAGTTAATATAGGTTTATGAATAACGGTTAGTGATGTAAGCCGCGCTCGTCCGCACGGGTGCCGACGCGCTCCCCGCCGGCGGGCTCGCGACACCGTTCTTATTTCAAAATCTTCCAAAGGTCATATCCTGATGTTTATAAATAGTCAGTGGGCATTACGAACATTGATTTGCAAGTCACTGCAGGGCGTTAGTAGAAGTCATCAAAATTTACGGGTTTGCTGGTCTGGTTCTTGACCTGGTCCTGGGAGAGGTACATCTCCGCGATCTGCTGCGCCGACGTCGCCTGCTCCGGGCTCTTGTCTTCACGGACACGGATGAACCTGTTTCATAAAAAATGGGTCTAGATTTTTTTTTCGTCGTTCTGTAGTGTGCTGCTCTGTCGCAGCGCCACCATAATGAAAATCAATCAATTGTATGTTAAAATGATGTACTTATGATGTTCGTGGCTGTACCTGTACAGTCAGCGTCATATATATGGTGACAGCCAAAGTGCTCAAATACTTTGGTACACCATACAAATCGTATGATGTGCCGAACTATTTGATCACTTTGGATGTCACCATATATATGACGCTGACTGTACGTATTGAAAATAATAATTATTAGTTAGTAGTTTTATTTATTTTAATTAATTCCGCGTTCCGCCTAAACGGTATAAGCTGTTTTTTAGGGATCCGTACCTTGAAAGAATAAAACTGAACCCTTATATTATATTATATAAGAAACGGATCGCTCGTCCGTCACGCGTGGAACTTAACAAGCTGAAATTAATATCAAATACCGAAACTTGCAGTCCCTTGAAGCTGGGAAAAAAACAAGATTCTAAGTAAACGCAATCAAAGGATACAGCCATTAAAAGGTCGTTTCCATACAAATTGCCGTACTTTGAAAACTTAAAGGGTACTTCCAGTTGTCTTAGAAACTTGAAATTTGGTATGAAGGTAGCTCTTATAGCACAACCACTCCGAAAAGTCTCAAAATCTTAAATTTTTATGTCTGCCTGTAGATTTCATAGACCAATATAAGCTTACCCCACACTGCGTACATTTTGCTTAGGAGCAGGGCTCTGCTTACACTGGACTTCTTAAAACACTGGTGAAAAGCGTTAAAATCTTTCTACGGAATCCTCGCGCGCGAGTCCGACTCGCAATTGGCACCGGACTCGCGCGCGAGGATTCCGTACAAAGATTTTAACGCTGTTCCCCAGTGTTTTAAGAAGTCCAGTGTTAGCAGAGCCCAGCTCATCCCGTGGTGGTGATATTCGCAAAATGTTTACTTGATAGCAGAAGAACAATCGCGATACTGACCTAGGGAACCTCAGCGAGACTCCTCTCTCGGGATCAATCAGCCCCAACGCGGCCCGGTGCGCCGGCGACAGCGACAGGTCCGCGCAGCGCACCTCCCACACGCGCGCCGGCGCGAACCACGCGTCCGGCGCGTGCGCGCTGTCGTATCTGCAGGGATAGCGTGTAGGGTGAGCGTGTGATATATATATATATATATATCTCTCTCTCTCTCAACATTATCAAACCGTTATTTTTTCTATATATATACATTTATTCACACAAATTCGACACAAACACAAAAAAGCAGTACATTTGAAAAAATTAAAATAATACATAAGCATAAACTTAGGTAAAGTTATCTGTGGCCGTAGTTGTACAGTCAAAGTCAAAGACATGGATCAGCGCTAAGTTGCAAAATATGTACACATCCACCTTACTGTCGCAGTAATAAGGTCTGTATACATATTTTTGGGACTGTGGTGTGACATTGGTGATCTTGACTGTGCGCTGGGCAAATTTTGCAGACTGCATAACGCCAAGGTATTCATATTATTTCATCAAAACTTTCAGCAGATAAAAACAATAAACGTTCTACTGGCATATTATTATTTATTATATTTTTTATAAACTCACTGAAACATGAATACACAGAAAAAAACCAGAAAAATGCCAACCCCGGGAATCGAACCCGGATCCTCGACACTCCGGGTCGTGTGTTTTTCCCCTACACCACGGCTGGACATAGAGGAAAGGCTGAATTTTTTCCATGTATTCAAATCTTAGCTTGTTTTTATCAGTTTTTGCAGTGACTAGCGCCATCTATGCGATTACTTCGTAAACCGAAAACAACGCAATATTAATATTAATATTAAATATTATTATTTATATAAAAAAACAAGACTATTTATAAAGGGATTCAAAGAAGAGGAGATTCTATATTCGATACTTTTTTTTATGTATTCAGCGACAATTCTTCACCTCAATCCCGTTTCCGAGGCACCGACGTCAAACTAACTCAATAAGTTTTTGCTACACGCTACACGTAAGTTACTTCATAATTTTCCAGAACAATGAGTAAATTATCAATTAAAAATCCGCTAGGATCGCTAGTGTCGGGTGAGGTCTATCTGTAAATTTCCACCAATCATAGGCCAGTAGCTTGTCTCTCATTGGTGGAGGATGACAAATAGGCATCACCAAACCTAGCGGATCCTTGACTCGCGACAGCCCTCATTACAGCTTTAGTATAGTCGTTCGGTTTTGGTTGTGTCCAATTCATTGTCCTATTGTGCGGTTTTGTTACTTCATAGATAATACTTACAAATACTTCGTAAATAAAAAAACTGCATGCATTAACATTTTACCGGATTTTCAACTCTAGGGCCTTTGCCCAAAATTTAAATAGCTCCCTTAGAAATGTGTCTTTAGATGCATTCTGCATTTCATGGCCGCGATTTATAACCCACCTGTAGTAATTCCTCGGCGCCTCAATAACGTGCTCCTCCAGAGCCTTCGTCAGCGTCTGCAGATCCTCGTCCGAGAACCCGGTGCCGATCTTGCAAAGGGCCTGGTACTCGTCGCCGGCGGCGTCGTAGCAGGCGAGCAAGAACCCGCCGTACACGCCACGCCGCTTGCCCCGCCCGTGGTACCCGCCGATCACCACCACGTCTATCGTGTCCCCCACGCCTTCTAAATAGTCCTTTTTTAGCTGGAAACAAAATGGGGTGTGTTAACAAACTACCCCAGTGTTTAATAAAATGGGGTGTGTTAACAAACTACCCCAGGTTTAATAAAATGGGGTGTGTTAACAAACTACCCGTGTTTAATAAAATGGGGTGTGTTAACAAACTACCCGTGTTTAATAAAATGGGGTGTGTTAACAAACTACCCCAGTGTTTAATAAAATGGGGTGTGTTAACAAACTACCCCAGTGTTTAATAAAATGGGGTGTGTTAACAAACTACCCCAGGTTTAATAAAATGGGGTGTGTTAACAAACTACCCGTGTTTAATAAAATGGGGTGTGTTAACAAACTACCCGTGTTTAATAAAATGGGGTGTGTTAACAAACTACCCCAGTGTTTAAGGGGTTGCGTGGCTTGCAAGCTTCAGGATCAGGAGGCCTCTTCAACGAATGCATTTTATTTTAAACTATTAAAGGATGATTTATTGTAGTACTTTAAGTACATACAATTTGAATTAATAGTAGTTTATGCAACTGCTACATAATGAGGGTCCTTAAAACACGAGTGTGTTTTTATGAAACGAGGCGAAGCTGGGTTTCATAATAGGATCACACGAGTGTTTTAAGGCCTAATTATGTGGAGTTGCATACATTACTTTATCTACACACATATTATAAGTACTCTAAGATGTGTTCAGAAGCCGAAGGTATATATCCTGTCACGATTTTGATTGTTTTTTTTTTAATCATAGACAAACATACCGAGCTGACGGTTCGTAAACTGTTTTATTTTGTATAAAAAATAAAAAAATATCACATTATTAATTATACATGTCGGACTGAACTCGACTTATACAGGGTGCTCGGGAGCGATCCAAAAGATTTTAACCACGCATTTCTGAGGTCATATGGAGCAAAAAACGTTATATGAACATAGGGCCTAATCGGCGTTTTTAACTTTCTTTTTTTTTCAAACTTAAAATTTTTAATAATCACGAACTTCAAGATAACGATTCCTTAGGACGAGCTGGCAACGCAGTATCTGAAAATCTGGACATACGTTACTTTATGTACACACATATTATAAGTACTCTAAGATGGGTTCAGAAGCCGAAGGCATATATCATACCCATACCTGTCACGAATTTGACTGTTTTACCGAGCGGACGTTTCGTAAACTGTTTTTTTTTTTGTAAAAAAAAAAATATATAATTATTATTTATACATGTCAGACTGAACTCAACTTATATACGTGAGTGATCCGTTTTATTTCACTATGATTGTAAATGTTGGTTATCAAATTTGAAATATCGAATTCGATGTCGTAATAACTATTACTTTACTGCTGATGATGGTGGGTGGTGCTGGGGCTGGCGCTGTCGGCGAGAAGGCCACGTCGTGCTGCAATGCTGGTCATTTTCTACGGTTTCTGAACGCATTAAAGAGGACTTATGATATGTGTGTAGATAAAAGCTAATACGTGTCCAAAATCACTTCGAATTAAGTACAATGGATGTGCAATTGTGCACTATAAACGTGGCGTGTAGTGAAGTAACTTCAGATGTCGATAAAACACTCGCTGCGCCCCCGTGCGGCCAGCGGCGTTAAACTTTCGTCTTCTCGCGCCGCCGGGACATGGCGATGGAAGCTTAAACACCCAGCATCAGCCTATGTACGTCCAACTGTTGGGCACCGGCCCATCTCACAATTAAGGGATTTGGGTTATAGAATAATTATAATTCGTTTTCTTTTCGTTTAATCGCAGTCACAATATTTCTTCTCGTTCCGCTTCAGAAAATATAATATATATACGCAGGCCTAACGTGCCTTAAAAATGCAAGTAAGTAAGTAAAGTTATTGTACAAAAAAACAGGATAAAAACACAAGTTACAACAATCAAATTCTAGTACAAAGGCGGACTTATCCCTTTAAGGGGATCCAGCCAACCTTTGAGTGGTGGAGAGGAATAGTTCACTGGGGATTGACAAAAAATTAGTTCATAATTATAGTTAGAGTTCATAGTTATTATTATTTAATTTTGACGACCGGATGGCCTAGTGGTTAGCGACCCTGACTATGAAGCTTGAGGTCCCGGGTTCGAATCCCGGTCGGGGCAAATGTTTGTATGATGAATACGAATGTTTGTTCTCGGGTCTTGGATGTTTAATATGTATATAAGTATGTATTTATCTATATAAGTATGTTTATCCGTTATCTAGTACCCATAGTACAGGCTTTGCCTAGTTTGGGACTAGGTCAATTGGTGTCAATTTGTCCCATGATATTATCATTATAAAAATAGAGAGACAATACAATACATAAACTCATACAAAAGTCTACCTGCTAAATACATGAGGCTCTCAACTGCCACTCAGCTACACACAAACACGTCGAACCATTTGATACTGACCCACAATGGGTCACGATTCAATTGGATTTTTTAACCCCCTACAAAAACGAGGGGTGTTATAAGTTTGACCTGTGTATCTGCCTGTGGCATCATAGCTCCCAAACGGATGGACCAATCACGATACGGTTTATTTTAGTCGAGATGGTGTTAGCTAAGTTTTTGAAATGACAATGTCGGGGGTTTTTCAACTTTTCTAAGTTGGTTATTTTGAGCTGACCTTAAGCCAGTTGTGGCTGCGGCGCGCGATGTCGTAGCGCGCGTGCTCGCCCTGCAGCGTCTTGACCATGAGGCCCTCGCAGCTGGCGCGCACCGCCTCCTCGAGGAACTGCTGCACCTCGTCCGTGCCGCTGCAGTCCTTTGCCGTCGCGAACTGCCACTCGCCTGCACATACACATCCCAATAAGTATAGACTATAGACATACCGACCGAATAGTCTACCCTGACTATGAACCTTGAGGTCCCGGGTTCGATCCCGTCGGGGCAGATGTTTGTATGATGAATACGAATGTTCGTTCTCTTGTCTTGGATAATCTATGTCTAGTACCCATAGTACAGGCTTTGCATAGTTTGGGGCTAGGTCAATTGGTGTTAAATGTTTTATGATATTTATTTTCATGGACGGGTCCTTCGGTTACTCCGTGTCTGTTGTAAATTTTGTGAGACTACAAATAGTCTCAGTGGTATAATGTGTGTGATAATTTAATGTATGAGGCGTCATTAAATTAGTCTCAGATGTGGGAGTGACATTGGTTATATTTGCAGACGGGTTTTTGTTTTTTAATAATGACTTTTCAGTAATCTTCTTGCACTGTTTTGTGGTGTTCAATAACGAATATCGACGGTACTCTGACTCAACCTCGTATATAAACTTTGACAAAATTGGAATAACCACTCTAAACCGCGAACCTAAGGTGGTTATTCCAATTTCGACAGTTTTATATACGAGGTTGAGTCAGAGTACCGTCCATATCTGTATTGTATCTTCAGCGTTACCTTCGACCTCGTTGAAGTTCTCCCTCAGCAGCGTCCGTCGGTGCTCCAGCGGCTGCCGCACCAGCGGCCGCCCGTTCAGGTACAGCAGGTCGAACACGAACACGCACACTTGCACTTTGATCTCGGAGGCCGCGGCGTCTTTGCGCTTGCGCGTTGAGAGGATCTGCGAACAACGGTAGATTGTGCGACGGGGGCACAGAACCCGCCATTTCACCACAGGCGTCAGGCGAGGGTGGATAGTAAGTCGAGGGTAAAATGGGTTCTGAGTTATGACAGTCAAATTTTTTTGCGTTAAAGCGAGAAACTATAATCCGCCATACCATGAATTCAAAAAATATTATCATGTCCGACTTTATCGCAGCCTAGCCCATTACCATTTTTTCAGTCAAAAATGTCAAACTGACATCTGCCATCTTGGATCCCAAAATAATGTCCAATTCGCGTACACCGCAGCCAAATTACAGAACATCGACACCCATGACCATTTATTTCAGTCAAAAATGTCAAAGTTTCATCTGCTCTTGGATGTGAAAATAATGTCAAATTCGCGTACACCGCAGCCAAATTACATGACGTCGACACCCATGACCATTCTTTCAATCAAAAATGTCAAAGTTTCGTCCGATATCTTGGATCCTAAAAAATAATGTCACAATTCGAACTCACCACAGCCGGATTACATGAAATTGACAACCCACGACGCATTATATTTTTAGACTGGATATGATCATATTTAGGTACCTGGAAAGGCAGTATCTGCTTGTTGACAGTGTCATAAGCCACCGCCTCGCAGTCCAGCACACAGCTCGAGACCTCGCTCTTCAGCAGCGACGGCAGACGTTGCAGGATGTCGGGGTATTTGCTGCAATCAAGCAGACAAGCACTACAATTTTGATAGTTTTCGAGAGGGACGAGGTACACACGTACACACGTTTAAGCTCATGTCAAAAGTTACGTTTCTATTGAATCATACTGAAACAAAATTGTCACACAAATGTCAAAAACAGGCACACAATCAACAGACCCTGAGCATTTTGCACATACTTAATGTCAAATTTTGGCAGAGGGGAAATCGCGCGTTGACATCTTCCTTCCTGTTTTGCTCCAAGTTTCTGGTAGATGACGTTAAACAAATTCTATGCAGATTATTTACCAAACTACTTACTTACTATTTTATTTTTAAATACTCTCTGAAACACGAATACAAAGAAAAAAAGCAGAAAAATATAGCTAACCCCGGGAATCGAACGAGATTAGCTATATTTTTCATGGTTTTTTTCTGTGTATTCAGGTTTCAGTATTTAAAAAGAAAATGATCGACATTAACGGGATAGCCGTAAAAATTAGAAAAAATTATACCCCAAGTGTGATCTTTACTTAATTAATTACTTTTAAAAATGTGTGTCGAATGTTACCTAGTATTGTTCTCCTGGTTTCTGCTGAACACAGACGCATTGGGTAGATCGGGGCTCTCCTTGCCGTCCACATCTGCCCTGGGCACGTGGATCTGCGCGCGCTCGCCGTCGTACTTGTACTCACAGGTGAAGCGGGTGCCTTCGAACCTGATGCCGGGGAGCAGAATGTTACAGGCGTATCTCGAAGACATCAAGAGGACATTTCGTCTGCGCACCGATAGCAATAACCAATGAGCGGTATTCTCATAGCAAAAATCAAAAGTCAATAGGGAGAGAACATTGTAATTTATCGACTTTTTCAGTTAATTTGGGTCAATCGACTCCTTTGCCACTCGTTTAAAATAAGATTTTTTTAAGGCACCACTCCATCAAGTTAGGAGTTTCGACAGTTATATGCCAATTCCTTAATTCTTCATCTTCTAAACATGCAAATTCTGACTTTCGGGGGACTTTGATCTTTACAATTGTCAGTTATATACGACAATTCGAATTACATTTCTTTGAAAATATGAAGCGCGCGAAGCAGTTGACACCGAATTGTCATTGAAAACTGACAATTGTACAGTTGGTGAAATAAGGTCCAGGAGCAAGGACTGTTCCTTTATGTTTATACAATCTAATATATAAAGTCGAAAAACCAGAACGGGATAAAAGAAACGAGACAGAGTGAGATGGCGCTCTACAACACCATTTTGACACGTTTCTCCCAAACAACGCATTATTTCTTTGGATTTTTAAAGCAGTTCGATTCTTTGATTTTGGGAATCGCGAAAAACTTGAGAAAATATGATATTGGGTGTGTAAGTTTTGTATATTAAGCAAAATAAAATCGCAAGTTCGAATTTCGAGCCAAAAGCGAGCGATCTATTATCTATGCCAGTGTTGCCGTTCAGGGATAAAGAAAGCCATTCATTATCCTGCATTGCAGTCCAAAGAGAATATAATCACTACGTGTTGTAGTCTACGGAAATTTTTAATGTAAATTTTTATTGATATCATAAAGAGCAGACAATACGTGTCCAATATTTTTTTTCGATAATCTATATGACGGGCTAATTACAAATATTTTTACCCAGAGGACACATTCCTATTCCTATAGAGGTTCCTTACGTTAATATAATATTCCACGCGGGCGGAGCCGTGGGCGCTCTCTAGTTCTAAATTAAAAATAGGACCTGCCAGGACTGCAACATGCATGTTGCATGGATGTAGGTTGCACAGCGTCCTACAGTACACTGACCTGTTGAGGACCTCATGTACACCCTTGGTGGGATGCGCCAGCATGGGCTTGAGAGGGATACCCGGCGTCAACTTGCAATGCGCCGGCAAGGCCGCCACGCCGTGTTCGAGCAAGACTGGTATTATCAGATCGTAGTTAGGACACTCGCAGTAGGTCGTCTTGATTATTAGCGCTTGCTCATCTACCATAGCCTGGATTTGAGAAAGACGATTTTTTTTAAATAAAATTTATCCCATCTGGCATAGGCAAAGGAAACAAAGTCCATACAGCTATGTTTGCTGGTGAATTTTCTGCAAAAGTCCCGTCACCGTCAGAGTCGTCTGTCCGTCCTAGTCACGCCCTGTTAGCTGCCCATGCATGCTTTCCATAAAGCGATAGTGTACTTTACGGCGAGAAGCGGCCGGCGGCTTCTTGGTTATGCAGAAGCCTAAGTAGTGTGTCTATACCTAGCGGGGGCCCCTGAGCTACAAAAATGAAACTAATGTCAGTGGATAGGGATTTCAATGTACCTCACGAAATGCATAACCTTTTTCAATGTACCTTCACCATAACGGTAAAAATAGCCTTTGAAGTCGCCACAGGGCTCTGTGGCCGCTGGCTAGCGGGCCCCCTTGTTGTTTCAAGGCCTAGAGACCTGAAAGTAGTATCAAATGAAAGCTCTTTCAATGTACCTTTCGAATCACGTGTTATAATTAAGGTACATTTGATAAAACCCGAGTTATTGGACATTTACGTCTAGCGGGGGCCCTTTTTATCCATAATAGATACAGACGTAAAAATGGTATCAAAAGAAGCGCATTTCAATGTGCCTCTCGAACATGCAAATGTTTTTTATAAAACAACAACAATTTGTTTAAATATTTGGAAATAAACATTACCGAAATTGTAGAACAAGAAGTCCATTCACAAGAGCCAAAGGAACTAAGGTTTATACAACTTTTTTTACAACGTTATAAAGGTCTGCTCGAGTGGGCTGGGTCACCTTGAACTCGGCGGCGGAGAGCCCCGCGCCGGCGTCCAGCACGCCGGCGCCCGGGGGCGTGGCGGCCGCGGCCTGCGCGAGCGCCTGCAGCACCGACTGCTCTGCCAGACCGATGCGCAGCTTGCCTTCCAACGAACTGGAACACCGATACATATACTAATCAAAAGAAAAAAGTAATTAAAAAACCCTCGAAAAGTAAAAAAATAAATTTCTGGGCCGGCCCCCCCGACTACGAAATGCAAAATTCGAACTTCGTATCTTGCCGTCCCTCTCAAGCTAATATTATTTAACACGAGATTGAGCGGGACGTATCGATCGATCCAATTTCGTAATATGGGGGCTGGTCCTTTAATTACGAACTATGATAACTTTTGCGCAGTCGGGTGCCGTCTTTTTGTATACGGTTAGGTTAAAAATGGGGGCCAATAAGTATTTTAATCGTTACGTTGAAGTTATATTAAGCTAATAAATACTCCGAGGTAAAATTAATCGCCCATTGGTTGTGGGTTGTCACTTACCATCAGGTGACCCACTTGCTCGTTTGCCTTCCTTGTCGTACAAAAAAAAGTAGGTATTCGACCTATCTTCCATGGAGCCAAAGTCCGGTCCGGTCTCTTGCTATCGCCTGGTGCAACGCCAGCTGGCTCAAGTACAGATGAATATAAATAATAATAATATAATAAATATCATGGGACAATTTGACACCAATTGAACTAGTCCCAAACTAGGCAAAGCCTGTACTATGGGTACGAGACAACGGATAAACATACTTATATAGATAAATACATACTTATATACATATTAAACATCCAAGACCCGAGAACAAACAGTCGTATTCACCATACAAACATCTGCCCCGGCCGGGGATCGAACCCAGGACCTCAAGCTTCATAGTCAGGGTCTCTAACCACTGGGCCATCCGGTCGTCGAATAAGCTTACTTACCGTATTAAATATCGGGACTCGGAGAACCGGCAGGCAACGTACAGCGACTGTATTTTGCCGATTTTCTTATTCACTGACGCCTGGCCTAAAAAATTAATTACACGTAACTTACGCCAAACATAAGAAAACTGGTAGACTCAAAAAAATTACGCGTTAGTTGGCTGAGCTCACCCGTCATGCCAGCAATGTCCTTGAGCGCGTTGAACACAGCTCGGACCTTAAGCGGTGGCGGCGTGAACATGGTCCGCTGTGTGGACCGCGCCTGCTCCGCAACGGCACCTAACAAAAAAAAAACAGGTCACAAAGCAGACAGACGTGAGGCCCCTATGGCTTATCTAAGCGCTAGAATTTTGTGTCTGGTGGTACTGTGTTGCTTTTTGTAAAGTAAGTAATTAAGTAAAATTTTAAGTAAGTACGTATAAACCAAGGAGGATAGTCTACGGAGTGTCAAAGCCCATACTTCGAATCGTTCCCCGCAGTCATCTTAAAATTCAGGCAATTTCTAGATGGCGCCAAGTTCGTAGCCAGCGGGTCAAATACTAACAAAACAGCGGTTCTAATGTGTCACTCAAGCAAGGTAGATGGCGCTGAATGTAAATAAGAACGATTCAAAGTATGGGCTTTGTCAATCCGTTTACTTTCCATGATCCTTGGTATGAACTAAAACAAGTTTTACCCTGTATCGTCTTTGTCTTTGCACTCAGAAGACTGAGAGAAACAGTATCGGTTGAAGCAGCACTGATAGCTTACCATGGGTATGTATCATCTGTTCTTCGATATGGATTAATTTTGTGGGGGAATTCGGTGGACATGGAAAGAGCATTTAGAATCCAAAAAAGATGTGTCCGGATCATTTGTGGCGCTCGGATGGATGACAGTTGTGTACCTTTATTCCAAAAAATGCGTATATTGCCATTGCCGTGCTTGTACATCAGAGATGTATGTGTCTTTGTTAATACACATCAATATTATTTAAAATAACGCGGTGACATGATGCACAGACAGACCAGGAAAAGGATCATGGACCTGCTGTACAAGCCCCCAGCGAGCAAGGCATTATATGCTAAAAATATGGTCAACATGTGCATTCAATTGTATAACCACTCACTTGCTTTGAATTTTGAGTTGAACTCTATTTATAACAAAATATGAGCGTTGACAGGCAACTCTAGTTGCCAAAAGCAATTGAGTGGATAACAACAGTGGTTTTTAAGAATAAGTTGACGAGGTGGCTTCTCGACAAATGTTTTTATAGTGTTAAGGGGTATTTGGAGTGTAGGCAAATGACATAGTTTGGTTTCATTATTATTAACTTTATGATTACTGGTCTTGTGAATTTGTTATTATGATTATTGTTGTGATTTTAATGTAAATATCTTAATTTTATAATTGACATCAGGTATGAATTTGTATATTTATTAAATTAATCACCTGTCAAGGAAATATTTGCACGCCTGCATGCAGGCTGAATACACTGGTAAAACCTCATGTAGGACCTCCCTGTACTGTATTCTAGCAAATAAATACTTTTGACTTTTGAGTTTGACTACTACTCTTTCACTTTCACATGCATAACAAAATTGTTCGTAGGTACAACAACTCCATTATTTGTAGATTGTGAAAGAATAAGAAACTCGGATTCACTTTGAGTTGCGATTAGAAAACCGATAGGTTACAATACAATAAGTTTTTATTGTACACAACATAATAAACAAAACAGAAAAATGGTACAAAAAAAATGCAAGGTAGCAAATGGGGGGCCTTGTCGCCACAGAGCGATCTCTACTAGGCAACCGTACCAATTCATCATCATCATCATCATCAGCCTATTTATGTCCCACTCTGGGTACAGGCCTCCTCTCCCAATGAGAGGGCTTGGGCTACAGTTCCCAGGTGAGCCCAGTGCGGATTGGGAACTTTACACACACCATTCAAATGCTTCGCAGGAGTCTGCTGGTTTCCTCACGATGTTTTCTTTCACCGAAAAGCTCATGATAAATTACAAATGTAATTTTGCACATAAATTCCGAAAAACTCAGAAGTGCGAGCCGGGGCTCGAACCTCTTGAGAGGGCCCGTAGGTCAAACCACTGGGCTATCACGGCTGATCCACTAGCACCGTACCAATAGGGTAGTTGACTGATGTCAAAATAAAATCATTTAACATTTTCACTTATCCAGATTCCGAGAATACTCATAAAAATCCGATGCCTCACTTATTACAGCAATTAAAACGATTTTAATTTTTCAAAAAACCGGCCAAGTGCGAGTCGGACTCGCGCACGAGGGTTCCGTAGAAAGATAACGCTTTTCCCCAGTGTTTTAAGAAGTCCAGTGTTAGCAAAGCCCTGCTCTTAAGCAAAATGTACGCAGTGTGGGGTCAACTTCTATTGGTCTGCGAAATTGTAGATTTAAGACATAAACATTTAAGATTTTGAGACTTTTCGGAGTGGTTGTGCTATAAGAGCTACCTTCATATCAAATTTCAAGTTTCTAGGACATCTGGAAGTACCCTTTTGGTTTTTGGAAATCGGCAATTTGTATGGAAATTACCTTTTTAATTACAGACAAACAGACGGACAACAAAGTGATCCTATAAGGATTTCTTTTTTTCCTTTTGAGGTACGGAACCCTAAAAAAACTAATAAAAGGAGGCAGTTTGACCATTGAAAATGATGACGTCATAGTTCTGTAATTCAATACAAACTTGATACTAACGGATCCGATCAAACCGTTTTGACATTGAAAAAAAAAGTTGCTGATTTGTCCAAGAGGCAACATCCCTATTGTATTAGCATAATTACCTAAGTCGCCTGTCTTCTGCGCGGCGGCTTTCATCTGTGCTAGCGTGCGGCCGGTGCACTGGCCGATCGCCTTCATGAGGTAGGTTTCGGCTATGCCTGGAAAATTCGAATGGCTAGTGATTTTTTTGATACCAAAAAACGTACGTGTTATAATTTTTTTTATACAAGGAAGGCAAACGAGCAACTGGGTCACCTGATGGTAAGTGATCACCACTGCCCATAGACACCCACAACCCCGGGGGCTTGCAAATGCGTTGCCAACCTAGAGAACTAAGATGAAATACCTCTTGTGCCTATAATTACACCGGCTGTCTTATTCTCCACACCACCAGGGCCGTGTTTTATGAAGCTACAAGTTACAATTTACAAGCGGAAGTCTCTTTCTAATAAAAGGTGACAGAAAGAGACTTCCGCTTGTAAATTGTAACTTGTAGCTTTATATAACACGGCCCTGAACACAACAGAGCAAGCACTGCTGCTTAGCGGAAGGATTAGCGAGTAAGATGGTGGTAGCGAACCGGACGGACCTCGCACAAGGTCCTACCACCAGCAATATATTTGCATATCAATAGAAAAAAAAAACTTTTTTTCAGTGATTCAAATATTGTAAATGGACTCTTTACAAGAGACAGTTTAACTTACCCATTTACGGGTATTTTTGTAACAGTAAAGTACCTAGCTGGCTAAGTAGATGAATTGGTTGACGGCTCAATAAGTATGCAGAGCGCAACATACTTTTTAACAGTCACAGGATTTGTTAAGAGAAATCTTTCTAAGTTAGTCACCAGTTCCATTATTGTGTTTTTCATGAGAAAATTAATAAAAATGATTTTTTTTTAAATATGATAACTCGGTCTCCAGAGGCGCTTAGCCAAAAGTAAAAACTGAGAAATATACGCCAAAAAACGCTTTAACATACTATATGTACCTATTATAAAAAATACCAAAATTTACTAATTAATTTATTTTGATGTAAAGGCCACGTAAAGTGCATTATTTTTTATTCTATTCTATTCTATTTTCCTTGATGGCGGCCAAAAGGCTTGAGGCAACGTCAGTTTTTCATTATTTTTTAAGAGAACCTTAAAAAGTCAAAAGAAGACTTTGAAATTCGAATAACTCACCAAGCTCCAAACTATGGTACGCAGGCGCTATCTGGTTCAAGCACAGATAGACGCTAGGCAGCAGGTCTTCTGGGGTCAGGACTATCACGGACCTGAAGTAGTTGCTGAGTATCTCAACAATCTTTAGTCGGGCTGATATGGCTTCAATGGCTTCCAGGGTCTTAGCCAGGGCCAGATATGGAACTGGCTGGCCCGCTGCCCAGCAGGCATCTTTTATAGGGTGGTACTTGGATTTTGACGGGTTGTATTCAGTTTCTGGAATTAAATATCGGTACTAATCTCATCACATAGGAAATCATTTTAAAGGGAAGAAACAGAAAAGTGGATAATTGAAAATAGCAAAGGCAAAGCAGAAATATTTCATTTACTTGTCTGTCGGTATCAGGGGTGTTGCAGATACTCACTTTTTTTTTTATACGACGAGGAAGGAAAACCAGCAAGTGGGTCACCTGATGGTAAGTGATCACTACAGCCCATAGACACCCACAACCCCGGAGGGCTTGCAGATGCGTTGCCAACCTAGAGAGCTAAGATGAAATGCCTTTTGTGCCCGTAATTACACCGGCTGTTTTACTCTCCACACTGGAACACAACAGTGCAAGCACTGCTGCTTAGCGGCAGGATTAGCGAGTAAGATGGTGGTAGCGATCCGGACGGACCTCGCACAAGGTCCTACCACCCGCAAACCCTAACAAACCCTAACATCCGCATCCGCGACAAAACAATGCGATAATGCAAAGCTTAAATGCGAATGAGGTTGTTGAGCAAGTCCTTACAGGAACGGCTTAGCGGCGGCGTGTGCGACGCCCGTGATAGGTACCTTTACCGTTAACCAATAGGAATGTTAATTTCGTATCTGTGATTCACCGATCGACCGCCCTAGCCAAGGTAACAAGTACCAACCCGTTTGCTTTGTTTGTCTATTATGTAATAAAAACCACTAAAAAGTACAGGGCTGCCAGATTGTATAATTGGATACAAAAACTGTATAATTTGGTGCCTGATTGTATCTTCTTTGTATCCTGGACCCTCATGTATAATTGGATACGGAAAATTTCGATCACTGTTCAGCTGATTTTGTGTGTAAATTTTCATTATTTTGTATGTTTAGGATTTTTTAAATACTATTTTTTATCCTGACATCCAATTTCGTATAATTTCTAACACATGGTCGAATAATTGAAAAATATCTACTGGCAGCCCTGAAAAAGTACGATTTTTTTTTGCCTTTTTTATGTATCTAACATGACAACTGCATCCGCATCCGCGGATGTGAGCCTTAACACATCCGTGTCCGCGGATATCAAAAAATCTGCATCCGCAACATCCCTGGTTGGTATCACATACTTACCGGGAACTAAACCACCTTCGACTTCATCCTTCTTGACTTCTTTTTTTTCTTCAGGACTCTTACTGGTTTCCTTGTCGTTCTGTTTTGGAGACTCTTCTTTCTTTATTGCTTTACTGATGGCGACGGAAGTGGATGAATTCTTCTTAGTTGTTTTCTTGGCAGAGGTTTCTACAAAAGCATAAACAAAAGGAAGTTTGTCATATAATGAATATGTAGGTATGGTGGTGCTACTGGTGTTCCTATCAGGTCTTGAAGATAAACAAAATAGTCCACTTACAGGTTTATTGTTCGGTAGCACAATCCATACACGTAACATAAAAAGTCAGAAGGCACAAAGGAATAGAGATCACAAGCACAGGCACAAGCACAGCGTGAAAGTTTATAGGCGATAGTGATAGGATAGTCAGCGTCAAGTAATGAATATGAAAGCGTAAGAACAAGCAACTTAAACAAGAGAAATGCGATTTGCGTAAGCCAAAATTGCGAGCGCATCGAGCATACGTTCCGCGTCAAAGGTCCGGATCTGACTGTTTGACTTCTGCGCTGCGCCGGCGATGGGCCGGCCGGCGGACGGTAAATCTATTTGCTTGGGAATCGGAGGTGTCGATAGATTTTATCGACATATCGACTTATCGATATATCGATATTATCGACCAGTCGATAAAATGCTGGTGTTGTTATATGATATTGTTGTAAATATATATATATATATTTAGGAATAAGTAGTTATTTTATTATAGTAGTATGTTTTAAGTGTAAATAATAAGTAGGTATAAGATGTAAATAAATAATTATAAGTGAGTTAACATGATACGAGTTTTTCTATTATTATTAATATTAGGATTATGTGTAGACATAGGTATTTATAGGAAAGTAGGCTACAAATATATTTTCGTAAACTCTTAACAATTCATCGGGAAACCTGAAAACTTTTTCATTTCAAACTAAAATCTCTCCAAAACAGCTAAACCGATTTTGATGAAACGTAACTAGTTTTAGTAAGCTGAGAACATCAATAATATTTTTAACATCAATAATAGTTTTGTTTATATGTTACAAATGCATTATTATTTGCACTATTCTTCCCCATTTCTTATTACCTAAAGTAGTGAGTCTTACCTGTCTTCACTTCTTTATTTGCTTTAGACTTCTTACTTTTCGGTGACTGGTATGTCTTGACATTATCTTTCTTTTCTAGTTTAATCTCAGCCTTAACCGGGGACTCCACTGGTGACTGCTCTGCTGATTTCATTGATGAACCTTCTGGTGATTTAGCTGGTGATTTGGCAGGTTCTGGCTCACTCTCCGAGCTTTCTATCCGTTGTCTTTTTACTTTCTTTTTCTGTTACAAAAAATTAAAGTCGTTTTCTTTGTGTGTTAAAATGGGTTGGGTAAAATTATAATTCATGTATGTTCATTAAGGTCTCAGGGTGGGTTTACATAAAAACCTAAATTATGGTGCCACTGCTAGCAAGACAGGGTTTAAGCTACCAGTTAGGGCTGCAGAGTGAGGAGCCACCTGACCAGAGTAGTATTACTATTATTATTTTGAGGTTCATCTGTTACACTGCTAAGCGAAGGCCTCCCCTAACACTTTAAAATGTTCCCAGTCGTTCAAGAAGGAGTACAGTATGTCTAAGATGATTATATCAATGTCAATTTCCTGGTCAACCGCATAGTGAAAGTGTGCGACAGTTTGCCTGAAGCGATCAGTGCACCCTCAGTGAACTCTTGAAAACAGACTCACCAAACATTTCAAAAACAACCACATGAGTAGGTGTACCAAAGCTTCAAAAAAAAAATCTCATGAGTGGACTATGCATGCATCAATTAAACACAGACTTACCGTCACAGAAGATGGAGGAGGCTCTTTCTTTGGTGATTGAGACTCGCCACTGTCACTGTCTAGCCTCTGTCTTTTCGAAGATCTCTGTAACACAATGATTTTAACAATACACTCATAATGTTTGACGAATGCAGTCTGCTAAGCTCATGTGGCTGTAGCTGTTGCCCCGTATCACTGATACAAGTCGATTGACATGGCCAATCATGAAACTAATAAGTATCCATAAGTAGTTTTACAAATAGTCACCTTTGTCTTTGTGTCGTTCTGAACAGGAGATGGTGGTTTTGTTTCAATGTCATCAAAGGAATTATCCTGAAAAAGTTATCACTTCAATATAAAACAGACTGTGCTGTTTTCATCTAAATTAACCGAAATATTACAATACCAGTGTTATAGTTTCTAATTGCTATAGAACATGACCCGCAATCTTCAAGTTTCTAATCAGTATCAAAGTTATAGTAACAAACAAGCTGAAGCTTTTCTTACGTACATTTTCAGTCGTTTCCTTTTTTATTTCGGGACTCTTCTTCGGCGTGATCTTGAAGAATGACGTAATGCTTTTCTGAGCCATCTTTCTTACGTGAAAAACATTAAAATTAGAGCTAAACAAACTTAAACTCTCAGAACTTGTTCTTGAAGATGCGGTAAGATAGACAATTTTCTTTGCATTGGTTATAGCTAATCTACACGGTCTTAGTAGCGTACTAAGACAATTCATAAGTTTTTGTTAATTATTGCACATTAATCATGTATAAATCGCATTTTTTAGTTTTTGTGTAGTTAGTTGATTTTTTAGCATACATAACCTAACTTTACAACTTGTCAAATGTAAACAGAAATATTAAATAGCGCAGACTAAAAATAGCCTTATTATAATATGGTAAGGTTCAATTTACCATATTTTTATTCTGACGTTGCAAGATTTCCGATGCTTTTTGGCGCGAAATTAAATAAAAAGCACTTCTTAAGCCTCAATGCACATTATCAGCAATTTATTTCATGACGTTCCATGTTATAAAATTGCTATGGATGATAGTTGCAATAGGTTTTGATTTTATTTTTTTCATTTAGAGTAGAATGTTCTCTGAAAAAATCAGAATCTATACGTACTTGCTATTTTTATCTACCCGCAAATATCATTTTATAAAGGTCTCCGACTGGCACAAAGACTACAGTGTAACATAGGGTGGACTGGCACAAGGGACTGGTACGACTATCGACCAAAGAAGTTAAACTAAAGCAAGTTCAACAGCCAAGAACATACATTCTGGGCCGTGTTTTATAAAGCTACAAGTTACAATTTCCAAGCGGAAGTCTCGTTCACCTTTTGTTAGAAAGAGACTTCCGCTTGTAAATTATAATTTGTAGCTTTATAAAACACGGTCCTGCAGCGGACATAAAATGAAATTATTAAAATGTACGTAGAGGCAGGGAGGCTCCTTTATATTAAGTTTATTTTACTTCAAATGTCCGCAACTCCACATGGAATGGGAAGTCGTTAGCTAAGTATTCGTATTTCACGAGCAGAAAAATCCATGCACATTTTCAGAACCTTGATAGTGGCAAAACAGTCCATAGCAACACTTTGAAAAGGCTGGCAATCTTTTAAATTGCGAACAAATCAATACTTTTTAAATGTTAAAACTGCAAATTTCACACGTTGGTACAAATAATGTAATCATTAAACAATTACGTGTTTTTTAATATTTCCGTTATTTTCTTTCTATGACTTTATTATCTTTATTTATAAAAAAATCATGTTTTGACTACCGATTAGACATATTTTGCTAAGATGGCGCCCTCTAGTAGTTCAGCTGTCAACCTAACGCGTGTCGTCCATGTTCCGAGTGTGGTGTGACTTATTTTTATTTTGTGTTAATTTCCAATTTACTATTATAAATGTGAAATGCTTCAGCATGTGTCATTCCATATAGTGGAACCTTGCTCCGGCTGAATGGATCCCGCCGTCGGGTGGTATCAGCCCGAGCAGGAAGGACCCGCGAAGCGCCTGTGGCTTCGTATCTGGGAAACTCAAAGTGAAATAGACAAAATGAATTTGAAAAACTTAGAAAATTCTAACCCTAATGTGAATAAAGCACCAGACTTTATACCAATAAATGATGTGAACGGTGAAAGTAGAAATAATAATTATTTTAATCCCGCGCGGAGGAAAATGAACGATAACCGCGCATCGACTTTTAACCTGAACAAAAACCACGATGCTCTCATAGGTGAATACGGCGGCTGTCCGTGGCGGATACCCAATTATAAATACAAGCCAGGGATATTGGGGTGAGTTACGATGTTCTCGATTATAATAATAAGTAATTAATTGATCGACATGCTTTTGCGGTGCTCAGTCAGCGTGCCAGCACGTTGGTTAGGCCAGCAGCTTCGATGGGGTGCCTCTAGGGCTCTCAGAGTCAGCGTGGAAACGTTATGGGTTACATTGTTCCATTTCAAGTCATGAAATGACAGTCAACTCAGTGTTGCTAACATCACCTAGTCTTCCTTACTACTAGAAAATTCTACTCTGACCCAAAAACTGCACACTTTTAGTAAATATACATAAATTGTGCAATTTGTTTATATGCAATATGTTCTTGCTTAGTCATGAAGGGTACATGGCATGTTGCAAGAGGGAAAACAATTGACTTTCCTACCCTACATTTTTTTCCTTGAATTAATTGCAAAACTGTTTGTAATATGAACCCAATCAATTTTATTTGCTTGTATTGGCATGACATTACAACAATATCTATCTTATTTACTTATTGATAACCAATCCTTAATACATGGTTTTTGTTATGTACCTGCAGCCAGAATCGACCATGAGGATTACTTAATGTATGTTTAAGTAATTTAATATTAACCACTAATATGTATATAAGCAAAGATAACTCATATCTGGTGGCAATCGGGTAATGAGGGTAAAGCCTATTTGGAAAGAATCTTAACCTTTTCAACACCAAGGACGCTTAAAAGCATCATGAGCCGACATGCCTTCGACACCACCAACGCTTTTAGGTATCCGGCTGCACAGTGCAAATGTGACCTACGAACATATGCTTAAGGTTTAAGTCCGTGTTGACATTATGCCAACTTGGTGTGTGGATGACAACTTATGTATGGGTCGTTGGTGTTGAAAGGGTTAAAGGGTTATATTTGTCTGTGTAGGTTACTATATATGTATGTTTATCACATGTGTTTTGGTTTTTGTGCCTTCAAGTGGCAGGTTCAACCACCGCAAACCGAACTGTTAGGAGATTTCCGCCACTTAAAGGTCTATACAGTATTTACAAACATATATAGACACATAATAAACTTGTCATTTCTGCTGATTTACATAAAGTCAGCAATTATGATTCAACAACAAGTTAACAAGCTTGTATTGCAAATTTGTAACACATTAACTTATCAGAATGAATTTAAGTACCTACCCAAGTTATTGTTCCTTACACATTAATTTCCAGACTTGAAAATTCCTTGATTTCTAATACTTTTTGTCTAATCTGACTGAAATAATAACAATAAGATAACTTTATCGCACACATATTTAAGTAGGAAATTAGAGTTTAGAAATTGTGCACTGTTAAAAAGTATCAATGGAGATCTCCAAACCAGGCGCATCTATTAGTCTAGTGTATCTTAGGCAATCAGATTTAATTTAAAAGATGTGAGTGAATAATATGTAATGAGCAAGGTGTCACTTGAATATAATTGGTGATCAAAGAATGTAACAAATTTTTATTAGTTGGAGTTCTTATAATGGCGGGAAAATACAGTACACTTCAAACTCAAATTTGCTTAAGAAGTTTTTCAGGCTGTGGGAGGCGGTGTTGCAGTCCCGCTCCCACATTCCCAAATGACCAACTTAATCCAGGTGCACTTAAATTTGACAAAAACCAAATCAAAACCTGTATGGTAAGTATTCCCATTGACCTAGAATCATGAAATTTGTCATGAAGCTCTCACAAAAAAAGTTGAGAAAAAAATTTTTGGTAAGGTACCATTGGTTCACAAGTTCTACCACCAGGCAAAGGGCCTTATTCATAAACGTCGCTCAAGCCTCCATTTGGTAAAATATCTTTTTACTAACAGAAATGTCAATGTGACAAAAAAGGACAAACAAACTATAACAGCATTTTAGTTAAATTAGGTTTATTAATGATTGCCATTTTGCTATTTTTCTCTTTGTATTCTCCTACCAATTGAAATGATTTAGTGATTTGACAGATCAATTAATTTGACCATTTTATCAAATTCACATTATTCAAATTAATTGTTTGTTTCCTTCCTATGTGTATTTGGGTTAACATATGTCCTACATAAATGACTCACCTCATTTAAATGAATTAATTATTAATTTTATTTACTGAAGCAGCATTTTGTAAGCTTTTTAGGCATGGACCCCTAGGAAATGAAGAACTATTTTAGGGACCCCTTAATAAAAAATAAAGGCAATAAATTTCGGAATGCTTATTTTAGTAATACAAAAATCCAAAAAAAAAATTGGGATTGTGTGTGGCATCCAGCTCATTTTATTTATTTATTGTTTTGATATCAGTCAGGAAATGCTATTTTACTCGCTTGTAGAATTAAGAATATAATCTATTAAAAGTGCTTAATAAAGTTGAATGGCATTAAACCTAGTTTTATGAAGTAACTGGCCTTTTTTTATATATGACAAGGAAGGCACACAAGCAAATGGGGCACCTGATGGTAAGTGATTACCACTGCCCATAGACACCCGCAACCCCGACTTTGCAGATGCGTTGCCAACCTAGAGATCTAAAATGAGCTCTTGTGCCTGTGATTTCCTCAGCTGTCTTACTCTCCACACCGGAACAACAGTGCGAGCACTGCTGCTTAGCGGTCTGAAGAAGTTACTGCTCTGACCTGGTCAGCCCTTACCAGCCAGCAAGCAATAGGCAATACCATTTTCTTGTGTCTCTTACATCTAATTCATCACCACATCACCAGCATCACCAGCCTTTTTTACTTCCCACTGCTGGGCACAGGCCTCCTCTCAGAGTGAGAGGGCTTGGGCTATAGTTCCCACGCGGGCGTAGTGCGGATTGGGAACTTCACACACATCTTTGAATTGCTTCGCAAGAGTGTGCACAGGTTTCCTCACGATGTTTTCCTTACCGAAAAGCTCATGATAAATTACAAATGTAATTCCGCACATAAATTCCGTAAAACTCAGAGGTGCGAGCCGGGGTTTGAACCCACGACCATCTGCTTGAGAGGCCGTAGGTCAAACCACTAGGCTATCATGGCTTCAACAATTCTACTTAGTACAAAGCAATGTCTGACAAAGCGAGTTGGGGTCTCCATAATGTGTCCTGACCCCCTAGCATACTAACGTTTATCGACGACAAAGCATTTGACCCTCTCGCACTTGCATATTTTTTTAGAAAGTGACGAATGCTTTATGTCGTCGATAAAATTTATCGTAAGATTAGTTTAATTCATCATCATCATCAGCCCACAGCAGTCCACTGCTGGACATAGGCCTCTTCCCTGGCGCGCCACAACACTGTCTTCGGCCCCTCGCATCCATCTGCCGCCAGCAATCCTCTTAAGGTCGTCTGTCCATTGCGCCTCAGGTCGCCCCACACTACATTTCCCCGTTCGTGGTCTCCATTCGAGGACTCATTCCACTGTTCATCGTTTCTACGACATACGTGGCCAGCCCAATTAGTTTAGTTACCAGTACTAAATGGCACAGATCCAAGGTTTCGATGTCTAACAGCCTTCCATACAGAATTTATACATTAAATACGCGCGATGATAAGTTAGCTTTGGGGTTCAAGCACATGCAGTGTTATTCGCAAATTTCGATTCACTTTCGATGTTTTTCTTAACCAAAAACACCCAAGGAAGCAAATTTCACATTGACATAAGCCATTATCTAATTCCCGAGCGATATTATCAACCGCCTTGTAAGCATATGGTCGGAAGTCCAGTCAAACTCAGAGTCAGGCGACGATGGTCCTCCGAACCGGATGAGACTTAAATTGGCGACGAGAGAAAAAAAAAACAAATCATTAAATAATTCGATGTCAATGTTACCATACTTATTATTATTATTACGTATGACATTCCACTCTAATCTCAAGTGCCACTTACAGCTGCATATATGCACTATAATACCAGTATATTATATATTAGAGATCTTTGGTGAAAGGCGTCCTTGTTAAGGCCGTTCGGTGACTGACTACGGAATGCCGGTGCATTGGCTGGCATTTTAAGTTATGATGAAGGCTAACCTGATAAGGCGTGATATGTTTGCCCTACTTCAACAACGTGGCAATTACAGTGTTTCGGTATAAAATGTATATGACTGTAGGCCTATTTGTAATTATAAGGGCTTGGAGGCTATCGGGTTTATTTTCTTTGTAAACGCAAAATTTGTAGAGCTTTCATAAAATAAACGTGCCGGCATAAAGTCGCCTTTTCATTTCGTGTCTGACTAGTCTGTCCATTTTGCCTTCAAAAAGTTGTTTATTTTTCTAACAACAGTTAGGGTAAAGGCCAGTTTGTCATTAATAATTATTTGTAAAGTAAGCTAAATAGAGAAACAGAAATTTTCCTCCCAACGTCATAAGTATTGTTTAAAGTTAAATATCCACCTGTTATCGTGTTGCCTGCTTTGTTTTTATTGCTACAGTTAATTTAGCTGCCAAGTCTGAAGCCGTTACAATGCTTATGTTTACTATATGGATACTTTAGTCTTTTCTAGTTTAAAAACAGTTTCATCAAATTTGTTTGGGTTTGAGTAAATTGTCTTCCGGTTGCGTCAAAGCAAAGGCTGTGTCATAGTGGCACACAACGGCAAGCATTTAATAGTCTCCGAACATAAACTTGCTTGTTAACTTTAACCAATATACTAAGTTAGGTTGGACTTTATAATTAAAATAAAAAATAAAATAAATATCATGGGACAAATTGACACCAATTGACCTAGTCCCAAACTAGGCAAAGCCTGTACTATGGGTACTAGACAACGGATAAACATACTTATATAGATAAATACATACTTATATACATAATATTAAACATCCAAGACCCGAGAACAAATATTCGTATTCATCATACAAACATCTGCCCCAACCGGGATTCGAACCCGGGACCTCAAGCTTCACAGTCAGGGTCTCTAACCACTAGGCTATCCGGTCGTCACGTCGTATCATACCTACCGCTCGACTAGTCTTTCCTACCATTTCTCACCACGACGCGGTCGTCAGATCAACAATGCTCAGTTTCTCAATCTTGAATCTAAATAAGTCGACGCATATAGCGACTATATTTAAGTCTCAAACCATTAGTGCGGTTGCATATTTTTAGCACGCCAACAAATTTACTGTGGTCCTGTCTCGGAGACGAGCAAACGGCAATTTGCAGTCGTAAGCGCATGTTGGCAAGGTGGTGAATGTGTCGGTAACTGTTGCCCGTAGCGCGCGCGCACGTGCGGCATCGGTTACGCAACGCACGCACCGTAAACAAACGATTGGATATGATAGCGGTGACCTTGAACTTTCTGCTATCGAAGATGACACTTCCTGAACTAGGTTGCCGCAGCGGCGACGGTTTTAAACTATTTTTATCTAAGATGTTTCTTAATTTGAGCTTAGGCGGTGAAGCTTGGAAGCATAAAATGGCGTAGGTGGGTGTGAGTTGGTTTTGGGACACTGTAAATATCTAAATTGAGATTTGCATAGATATTTTAGGATAAGGAATTCTTACCAATGAAACAAAATACCTCCATTAACAGCTCCAACTTATTTGGTGGTGTTGTGGCTGTGTTTAAACAATTATTTATCGAAAAAGGCAATTTGTTTTTAAAATTTACATTCCCATGTGGAAAGCGGTCGGTCATAAAGCAGACAGACGGGAGGCGCCTTTGGCTTATATATGCACTACAATTTTTCTGACACTTTGAGGGGGACGAGGAACACACGTACAGCACACCTTTACGCTTATGTCAAAATTTTTTACGTTCCTACAAACTCACACTAAAACAAAACTGTCACACAAATGCCAAAAACACGCACAGAACCAACAGACCCTGTGTATTTTGCACACACTTGAATGTTAGATTTTTGACAGAGGGGAAATCTCGCGTGGAGGATTAAAGTTCTCGGCTTCCAATGAAGTTCACAGGTCACGGCCCTTCTTTTTATCACACGTTCTTTCCTTCTATCTCGATAGAGTTCAGTGGCCTAGATGTGTGCTGTGCGTTTGCAGTTCTATGTGGTCCAACCGCAAAGATTTGATGATAACGCTCCACCATTATGTTGCCAGGCTACACGAGGAGATCGAACACTTCTTCACATACATGTCGCCAACGGAGACGGAACACCTGGTCCGCTCGACGGTGGTGAACAGGATCCGCGGTGCCATCCTCACGCTGTGGCCGCAGGCCCGTGTCGAAGTGTTCGGCAGCTTCCGCACCGGACTGTACCTGCCGACCAGCGATATAGACCTGGTTGTTATTGGTAAGTGTTTTAGCTGTCACTGAGAAACCTTGGCTTAGCATTTTAGCATAGTCCGCGACTTTCTTTGTCGTGTGAGATTACATATTATCCGTCCCGTTGCATTCTGAGTGACAGAAGAGGACGGGTAGTTGTTCTCGCGCGAGATAGAAGTCGCACTGTGAGTTGTGCTCGACCTACAGGCGCGGATCCATGGGGGTAAGTGGTACAATCCTGTATCCGCGCCTGGGCATAGCAATGAATCTTTAATAATAAAAGAATTAAGTACACGTTATGCTATAAACTAAAATGTAAATATCTAAAACTAACTTAAAAATTATAGTTGAATTTAGATTTCGGTCGCGGATATTTCTTTAAAAGAAATGACTTGAGCTGTCTCACCTGCTAGTGCTGATAGGTGTGAAAGCGATCTAAGCTGGAGCATGCTAACAGGGTGGTCCCTTTTTAACCAGTAACGGAGGGGGAGGGGGTGGAAACACTACCCTGATCAAGAGCTAGGGCCAGCACTGACCAGGGCCGCTTGCCCAGAGGACCAATGGGATAGAGAAGCCTGTAGTATGGTTATGCTGACGTAGCCAGGAATTTTTACATGTTGATTTCAGTTGAGTTGATCGCTACGTTTACAACATTCACCCTTGGTGAAAAAAGTACACTAACGTACACGTTTGTGAGTGTGAATGGTGATGGTTTATGTTGAAAATTAGATGCCATCCACAAATTGCGTCACACCAGTTTTTAAAATTTTAGACCCTTGGTCATACTTTTTGCTATGAAAAAAAAATTCAAATGTTTTTTTTTTTCAGTATCACAGATCGCCAGAGTACACGTGATGTTGATGTGAATTTTCGATGGCCCCTTATCATCACGAAATATTTAAACATTCTAACATAGGTATAAAGCGAAACTTCTGCCGGAGTCGTGACACTCCAAAACTCCTGACGTCTAGTTCCTAACCAGGAATTAATTTATGGCGCCTGGTATTGGGGGCACGCCACGGGAAGCTCCGCGACCCGAATCCTGGCCGCTCCCATTCGATTCATCCATATCCATTCACAACTATTTAGTTCACTGATTTGCCAACATGGTGACTGGCGACGCCCGCTTCCCAGAGCCTCTAGTCTAGTGTGATATTTAGAATGGGTTTCGAAAAGCTTTGTGATGTTTAGAACTCAGCAATAGTGTCTTACGGATATACGCTTTCCCCGATGGGAAGAAATGTTGTTTCGATTCATTTATGGCGGTGTGCGCTACAACCCGTCCATTCATATGGCAGTAGACACTAGTGCGAAAGAGACGATTAGTCCAAACTAGCGGGTTACGTAAAGTTCAAATGGTTTCCGGTGCGTTCACGGTTTACGAGATCGCTTCCGGCGCGTGAGTCAGCTGATTAGATGATTGCGTGCGCTTGCGCACAGCCTGGCGAATACCACTGCGTAAAACGTATGACGTATATACCTACGCTCGAACCATTCACGATCGTGACATGTCATGAGAACCTCTGGAACTTTGTTTACTAGCCTGTAACAGTGTTTTCCAATTGGGTGTTTGATACCTTTGGCAGACCAGTATTTAAAAAAATTACAATACGATCGATTAGTATGAAGTTTGAATGAATAATTATTTTTAATCACGAACAGACAGATTGACCACACGCGTTTATTGTTAGATTTATTTTATGTACGTAATTACTGCAGTATAAGTTTTAAAAGTCAATTGTTTGTATCAATTCAATAACCTGATTGATGTACCTACAAAAGCGCCCGTACATAATTTAGGCGTCCTCACTTTATTTAACGCATTCACTGCCGGCAACGCATATATGCGTTTTCCTGATTATCACCCAGTGCCTCTGTCGCAATTGATACGATTCCTCCTTCATCCATTGAAACTCCGGTTGGGTGGTATACTTGATTTATTAATTGGTCAACAACATTGTATAACTGAGCTGATTCGATACGACCAGTCCGTGGGAAGAACCAGCTAGAAACCTCACGGATACATTATTTTAATAGCACTCACCACTTCATACATCAATACATTACCAGATTACACATATTATTAATTGCTACGCATAATATTACTTATTTTAATTTATCAGCAGACATCGACACCTCTCAAGCTAAAGCATTTCGCGCTATATTCTGACAACTGTCAAAGTCATCTCTGGGCGGCCAATCATGGCCGCCCCTAAAAGTGCGTTTTTGCTGAACTAAGTCTGTTTTCCCTAGCCACTATCATCCATTCGCAACGCTGGATTTTAACATATTTAACACAATTTTACAGGTAATTTGAACGCACATGTGCGTTTTGTGGCACCTGAAAAACTCAGGCCAAAGGGGTGGCAGCGAATGCGTTAATAGACATTGGCTAAGGGACGTCCATTGCTGATTTTCAATCCGATGGAAGTACCTACTGCCCAATGTTTTCTAGAGTCTGGCCAACGAAAACTGAACCAGGCAAACGCGGCAATTTCAAAAAAGCATGAGAGGGTAACACAGGGTCACTCACACAGCCGCAATTTTCTTAGATAAATTTCAGTTTGACATACGACATGACGCCTCAGATAGACACACATAGACACAAAGTGTTACCAATGAAATAACTACGAGGTTCAACTTTCGTTTGCCAGACTCAAGACCCTTCACGGTTCACGACAGATTCTTTAGTGATTACAATGTAAGTGTAGGACAACCGCAATCAAAATCGCCATGACTCATTTGGCACAATCGAATTTGTTTATTATAGACGGTCACCTACTAAACCGCGCGCCTAGTTCATGATCCGTCCAGAATAAGTTCTTAATTAAAAAAAAGCAAACAGTTGCGAGATGAGTGTCTTCCTATTTTAGGCTAGTTTTTTTAGCATTACAAAAAAAACTACAATCTTGACTAATCCTTCAATAATAAGTAACCTTGAAGTTATGAAACCATTGTTATTTTATTGTCACTTGATGTTGCTATTTTGTAAAAACAGTTTAATAAAAAGACAGGTTATTCTTATTTATAACCCTTTTTTTTCTAATGCAAAAACCCTAAGCATTGATACCTAGGTAGGTATATCTAGAAAAGATGCGCGGTCTATTTTGTGGAACATTCACACTTTACCCTGAACATTTCCTCATATCGTGCTTCTCGTAACATATTATTATGTGCAAAAACCTATTGACGTCACAATTCATGTTACTCAGCTGCTATAACTTAAGAGCAAATACGCGATTTCATTTGATAGATGACGTAGCGGCCATTTTGAAAGGTGACGTCACTGGACTCGTCACTCGTTCGCTCGGTTCGTGATAGCGGTGTTTGCGAACTAGGTACCTACGATTATTTTATTTAATCTAATTGTATGCTCGTTACTAAGCAATAATACGGAGTTAGATACTGTTAAATGTAACTAATTGGATCAGATTGCTTTTCATTTACAGTAACTTGTTATAAATTCTAATGATTTGGATGGTTTAGTAATGTTTTTCAAAAAACTTTAGCCAAACTATGAACTAAAAAAACAATTACTTTGCTCACCCGCGACCACTAATGACAAATAGTTATATCTGTGCGGCAAATGTATGTTTCCATGCAACACCTCCACCTCCACTGCTACACGAATCAACACATGCCACACAGACCCAACTATCACCACCACCACTATACTAAACGCTGACGCGTTTCGGCACTCTCCACGAGGCCATTTACGAAGCACAACAACAACCGCTCAACATGCCACCACTTCCACTACTACTAGTACTACTAGTACTACTAGTACTACTAGTAGTGGAAGTGGTGGCATGTTGAGCGGTTGTTGTTGTGCTTCGTTGTAGTACTACTAGTACTACTAGTACTACTAGTAGTGGAAGTGGTGGCATGTTGAGCGGTTGTTGTTGTGCTTCGTAAATGGCCTCGTGGAGAGTGCCGAAACGCGTCAGCGTTTAGTATAGTGGTGGTGGTGATAGTTGGGTCTGTGTGGCATGTGTTGATTCGTGTAGCAGTGGAGGTGGAGGTGTTGCATGGAAACATACATTTGCCGCACAGATATAACTATTTGTCATTAGTGGTCGCGGGTGAGCAAAGTAATTGTTTTTTTTTTTTTTTTTTTTTAGTTCATAAATATGGACCTCCGCAAAGTAACGCCTGATTCAATAAATTATTTAGCCAAACTGTTTCATTTCCCAAAATGCTTTTTTTTCTAAACTGTAAATATTTCAGCATTTTTATAAAATAAACTTAACCTAACCTTCTACGTGATAGCCCTGAAATAAATCCTGAAATATCTACAGTTTCTGAAAAAAAAGTACCTACCTATTTTAGGAAATGAATTTTGGGAAATTCTTTTGGCCAAATGAAATGATACCGATTTTGTAACTTGGTTGATGGAATACTTACCAACACCATGGACTTCGGGTTAGCGCTCGAAAACGTCCGAACCAAAATACCACTAATTTGCAAAAAAGACCACTAATCGAGCGTCAGTCAGTCTTCGGCGCTTCAGCGCTATGGCTGTCATCGAAAATGACCGTGTTGTACTGGTACACATTTTTCGTGAATTTTGTACTAGACCCAAAGTCCATGATGTTGTTAGTAAGTCAATGAATCTAGCCATGGAAAATCCTCTCTTTGATAAAATATATTTCAACTGGCTTTCGCTCGCGGCTTCTCTCCCGTTGCAGAACCCCCCTTTTCGCCCCCATAGGGGTGAAATTTCGGTAAATCCTGCCTCATCCCTAGTGCATTTATTTTCCAACAGGAACCTGTAAGGCAAATTTCTACTTTCTAGGACCAAGGGTTTTGGCTGGGCGTTGATCGTCACTTAAGTCAGTCAAGACAGGACTTTTCTCTTTATATATTTATGTAGATTAAAGTGTTATTGTATCACAAAACTGGAGCCAAGCTAAGCCAATTACTGAAATTGCCATAACTCCCCACCTAGTGTGGCGTAACGCGTGGCCCATCAAACGAATTACATATTTTGACGTGACGACAGTTTTTGCGTGACCTAAGCGTGAATTTTATTGCGAAATTACATTTTCATGAACTTTTTGGTAAAGAGAAACATGTTGACGAACATACACACTCCTTCGAAGCAATTATATTGAGTTTGAAGTTCTGCAATGGGCCCGCATGGGAACTATTATAATTTAACTCAAGCCTTCTCATTCTGAGAGGACGCCTGTGCCCAGCAGTGTGGCGTTAATAGGGTTTTTTGTAGGCTATAGATTACAAATAGCGGTGCGTTCGTTGTCTCTGGTTGGATTCACATTCAAATCTTGCTCCTGACACAGCGCAACTGTAGTTTTCTTTCTTCCGAGTTGCGCTTGCGCTACCCAGCTGATATGGATCATACGTGTTTACCTAGTATTCTTTTTACAAGCTTTACCTGTATATTAACTTGCAATGTATGTTTATGTATGCAATGTTCATGTCAAATTTTACAAGTTAAATTTGACCCACTTTCAGTGGTCGGATTGACTTGAAATTTGAATATGTAAACCGGTCAATCAACTTTTAATTGCCACTCGTTGCCATGGAGATGTCCCCTGGTTAACTCGTCTTAAATAAGATTTTCTAAGGCACCACTCCATCAAACGTTAGGATTTTCAACAGTTATTAGTTCATCTCCTAAGCATGCAAATCCTGATTTTCGGGGGAGTGGTGCCTTAGAAAATCTCGTTTTATACAAGTTACCCAGGAGACATCTCCATGGCAACGAGTGGCAATTAAAAGTTGATTGATTTTTCAAATCGTAGGTAGATCTGGTAGGAATCTCTGGTGAGCCGGCTAGAATCGTCTCCACAGGAGGAACGTTAACGGCATCAACTTGGAATTTGGTATGCATATGTAAGTTGGATGACAATACAAGTATAGACAAGAAAAGTACAGTCGGCAAAAAATCTTGTTTTACAATGAAATTTTTGAGGTTAGGTTATTTATTATTATTATTATTATTATACAAGTGGTGTTGCGACTTATTTCGCACAGTAGCGGAAACGTCATCTTATTCACTCGTCACTTAGTTATACTGTGCTGTGTTCGCGATCTAGACTTATCGTCCCAGAATGCTGGTTGGCCGTAGGCGGCTTTGCGAGGAATTCTCATATTTATGAGATCTTTGCCCCTCTCAGTTTAGTATTGAGGGTGCGGCTTGTTGCTGGCCGGATAAATATTCCTCTATAATGCCTTTTTTTGGCGACACGATTAAGTTCGTAAATCACTTTTGGAAAGTAAGCTCGAAATTATTGTCGCTTTGGCTTAGCAATATTCCTGCCGTTGGTTAAAATGCTGAACACTTAACAATATCGGTATCTACAATATGTACCTTAGCGTAAATAAAATATCAATTGTATTGTGATAAATAACTGAGATAACTCACGACCCGTTGCAGCTGGAAATTGAAGTAGGCAGCGACCAACATATTTAATAGGTGTATCTGTGATGTTATAAAGTAGGTACTAAGTTTAACCAAGGTACCATGCGCTATTGACACTTTTGTAAAGGTCTCTCATATTATTATTAATAAATTAATTGTTTATGATTTAAGCAGAATAAGAACAAAAATCCGCAGTATGTAATCGACAAAGCTGTTTTTGGGCATTTTCATTTAACTTGTGCTGTCAAGCATTACTTAAGTTATGTTTAAATGTTTAGTGGTCAGTTTTGTGACGAAATGTATGTGTCTGACATTGACGTCAGTTTTGTGACGAAATGTATGTGTCTGACATTGACGTCAGTTTTGTGACGAAATGTATGTGTCTGACATTGACGTCAGTTTTGTGACGAAATGTATGTGTCTGACATTGACGTCAGTTTTGTGACGAAATGTATGTGTCTGACATTGACGTCAGTTTTGTGACGAAATGTATGTGTCTGACATTGACGTCAGTTTTGTGACGATTGCTAACCATAGTTAACTATTTAATAATTTACTTAAAACGTCCTTTTAGATGTCCTCACGCAAGTAGTGAGACTATTTCCTCGATTTTTATATACCTCGTTTAAAGTTTAAGACGGTTCAAGATTTCCAAACAGTTTGTGCTAAACACAAACAACATGTCATCTTGGAGAGAAAACCGGGTTAACATTAATATATTATGTTAATCTGATCAGACACGTATATGTACTTGTATCTTATCTCGCGATAGCAATTGTGGCGCGTGGAAACAATTTTTATTAAAACATGTTTTTGCTAGTATTGTACTTCAGCCGTCAACGGTTTGGATAGTATATCCTTAATTTACTTTTTAGATGCTAAGGGGTTTTGTTTATATCCCAACGTAATTTTATATCCAACCATACGTGTGTCAAATTGACCAGAAAGATAATTGAATGCCGATGTTTTAAATGGTCAAATTATTCGAAGAGCTTGCTTGCTTGCTTTTACTTCGTTCGATAAAACTTTTGAAATTGTACAATGTGAAAAGTTTTTACCTAAAGAATTTTCAAAAGTAGCAAATAACGGCAATGAACATTTAATTGAAAGTACAAATTACGTAGGTATTTAAGTAACACCATTGCAGTATGGTAAGATTGTAGCTGATGTTATGATCCCAGAATAGATTCAATAAAATTATCACACGCGTAAAAAATGTTTGACGGAATAACGGCTGAAGGACGCGTTTAAAGACTGGAAGCGTCAAAGTCTGACCCAGAACTTATAATGTCATGCATAATGAGAAGGAAATTTGAAATCATCGAAGCGGATGGCCGCCCTCAGGGAGTGTTCACACGTCCACAGTCAGAACTTATTGTGTAACGAATTGTACCCTCGATATAGTACTGTGAGTTGTAGGGTTCATCGTCATCATCACCCGCCTTTTTTTACGCTCCACTGCTTTGCATAGGCCACCTCTCACAAAGAGGGCTTTTGCTATAGTTCCTACGCGGGCCCAGTGCAGATCGGGGACTTCACATACACCATTTAATTGCTTTGTAGAAGTGTGCAGGATTCCTTGCGATGTTTTCTTTCACCGAAAAGCTTATTCTCTTCAGCTCCCCGGTGGAATAAACTATTTTACAGAGATCGGTAATAGCTGTGTTGTGAACTTTTCAAATATGTACTTTATCCAATTTTTCAATACAACAGCCGCATAGAATAAATGCTTTGTCTATTTTCTCCCTAAATCACAATTTGCAAAAGCCAACGTCAATCTCCAAGAAACTTACAACCGGTGGCGAAACGCAATAAAAGAAATATGAAATCATCATACCTTATCTGATAATTGTTTACATGTAACGTGCTGTAATATTTTCGCTCGATATCTCCTGTAATCAACGAGCGTACAACACCTTTTGTTTGTTTTAATTTATCTCGCGAAGAAATGCGTAGTTTTGGTGACATTCGCAAATTACGCTACGGTTTTACATGCAAGTGGGTTCATATCTCGCGTGTGACCTTTGCCTTATTTATTTTGAACTTGACATTTGTATATTTGCATGAGACTAAGTATTTGTAGACATTCATTCAGAGTCGCTACGATTTACGTTACTTATTATAGTAACCCAAAGTAGTTCATAATCATAATCATTTATTTATTCATTGCAACCATGGTATTTACAAATGACGTTCTTAATTAATTCCAGTACATACATGGACCCTACTAGGGCGTAGCAACAATTATTAATTATTACAGCTTAAAAATTTGCTTATACTTAGATCGACGAATTTTTCGTAAAAGTAAAGAGTTTGAAATAGTGTAATAGTTTTGTGTTGCTTAATTTCAATGTTTTTTATTTATTTTTTTGTTCCGTTTTTGTATTTTATATGACATACCAATTGACTAATCAAATGAGTCTTATCATTATTAGTTATTGAACAACGATTCTTTTATATTGTATTATTATGTTTCTCATTTTATGTTGACAAAGATAATGAGTAAATGAATTTAATTTTAATTTATATTAATGTTGCATGCCTGTGAGGGTGAGACAATGAACTATATTGTATTATTAGCATCTTGTACTTACATTGATTTCAAGCAATAAATGAAATGAATTGAATTGAATCTAGATATCTTATACCTACTTCTATTAATTAACATATTTGTATACATTTGATATTTAACACTATTGTAGCATTTATTTACATTTAAAATGTTATATTTACTTTATCCTATTTCTTAATAATATTATAATATATTATTATTTAATATATAATTACTTATTGCAATGATTTCACAATAATCCATGAATTCCTGAAGGGAATACGGACATTTTTCTATAAGATAGCTTTTTAGTTTTTTTTCAGAGGTTTTATTTTATATATTACACAATATTTGCCTCATCCTCGCGCAATGAAGGCAAATTCGTTAACTTAACCCCTGGTTAGTGTCTAATCCATATTGGTGCAAGTCGGCCTAAGTGTAAGCAAGCGGTTTTAGTTGAAGTTTTTGTCCTATGTGGCATTATACATGCGTTATGTTACAAGTTAGGATATAAATGGGTCAATAAATTTGTGATTGCCACTCGTTGCCACGAAGATGTCCCCTGTTTAACTCGTCTAAAATAAGATTTACTAAGCCACCACTCTATCAAACGTTAAGATTTTCAACAATGTCAATTCCTTCATGCTTCATCTCCTAAGCACGCAAATCCTGAATTTTGGGGAAGTGGTGTCTTAGAAAATCTTATCTTGGACTAGTTACCCGGCGGACATCTCCATGGCAACGAGTGGCAATTAAAAGTTGATTGACCCAAATTTTATTTGAATGTCAAAAGAAATTTTCAAGTTAAGTCGAATCTGTTTTAGACTGATGTATTGCGTGTGAAAGACACATTATCGGCGGAACTACTTAATATCAATTAGCCACTTCACTTGTTAAAAAACAAACCTGTAATAACCCCGAGTGTAGTTAGTTTCAACGTAACAAGTTGTTATCTGAAGAAGATCACGGTTTGTAGTCATCGTAATACGTAAAAGGAAAATCAGAACTTATCTAGGAAGGAAAGATAGCTAATTAGCGCTGTTGCGAACTTATGATGGTATTATTTTAATCTAATAAAAACTGTTTAATATGCAAAAAAATAATTGTACAATAAACAACTTATATGCTAAAATTAAAGAGAAATCAGATCCACAATACATGCTTCGTCAAGACGGTACAAAAAACAAAATTCTTGCACAACAAGCGCTACTTAACCTATAATTAAACTAATAAAAAAAATACAAAAGCCAGACCTCGGCAAGTTCGTGTCAGGTCCCAACGCGACCCGTACCCGGCTCAAAAGTACCGAAAATACCCGCAGCATTCCCGCGCTGTACCGCCAGTGATATCTGTTGAACCAGGTACGAACCAGCCCTGGGATCACAGCCCTTCTCCCGCATTCGTTGTCCTAAAGCCCTCACGAAGGTCTTTGCCTCTAAACACCAAGGACCCCCCGTCTCCACCGCGACCGGAACAAAATCATACATAGGCGTCAAATTACGGTACTTAGCAAACTTATGCTTTGCCGCGTTTTCTGCAGCAGCACCGGCCCTACGCGTTGTGCAGCCCAGATGAGTGGGAGCATAGGTGCTTACACAAGTCGCATCCCATAGCAAACTTCGTCCCCTCGCCCACGGGACCAGAGTCAAGCCATCCGGCCTTTTACCATCGGTACGACTTAGGCCCTGGGGCTCCAGCACACAAGGCAGATTCGCAGCTACCATTGCCCGACGAATGATTTCATTTATGGCATGATGCCTCGAAAATCTACCAGCACATCGCACACAACTTAAACCGTGGTGCCCGTTCGGCTCAACCATAGCCCCGCATATACACCGATGAGCCTCACAGACTCCACACCCCAGTCTCAGCGCGGCTGCCACTCTGAGAGAGTCATTATCGAGAAGAGTTCCCAAATGCGATGAGGACAACGCATGCAACCATGCGCCTGACTCTGGCTCCACAACAGCCCTCAGCCTAGCCACATCAACCCCCGACGCTGCCCCCAACAAGTCATCGTACGCCTGCTTACACAAAATGTCGTCCCAAGCTCTCTGCTTCACAAGAAACTCGGGTCGCGTGTCACTCGAACACCTTCTTGTCCACTCGGAAATGGCTTCTTCCACGTACGGGACCCGAACGCTGCCACCATTTGCCACCATTTTTATTTTAATTAAACACATTATCAGCTGTTGCGTTGTGATTAGGGATAGACGATATTCTCTTCATATATCCCATGTTCTGTTTATTTATTTACAACGAATCAATAAAGCGAATGATCCAAGACGGGAAAGCTTCGCCAAGTCAATTTGGCCTATAAATCTACAGCCAATTCCGGCAATTCCGTTCTAATCCAGTCGAATTTCCTGGAATGTGCAAAAAAAATGCTAACACTAAGCAATAAAATTGTTCAGGACATCCTAATTTCAAATCTTTATAAACTGGGTACAAATCTTGAAAAGCTCGTGATAGCCTGGCGGTTTGACTTCTGATCTCTCAAGCAGAGGGTCGTGGAATCGAACCCCAGCGAAACTTCTTTTGTAATTTATCATGAGCTTTTCAGTGAAGGATAACATCGCGAGGAAACCTGCACACTACACACAATTTAATTTGTGTGTGAAGTTCGCGATCCACACTGGGCTCGCGTGGAAACTATAGCCCAAGCCCTCTAATTCTGAGAGGAGGCCTGTGCCCAACAGTGGGACGTAAAAAGGCTGGTGATGATGATGTTGACAAACTGGTTCGTGTTTGTAGAGCAACCCAGTGTCTGGGCGCAGCGTTAGTCATTCGCAACTCGACAACAATACTTGGCATACTTTAGCTTGATTGGATGAGACCATTCCACCGCTCGCTGCTTGGCCAGTCAATTGCACTCATGTACAATCGCACAACAAGTGTTACCTGAGCAAATAATTAAATCTTCCAACTGAACCATTGACTTTAACACCATGGACTTTGAGTGTACCACAAAATTCATGAAAAATGTGTCCTAGTACCACATACACGGCATTTTTCGATGACAGCCATACGTCATAGCGCTGTCGTTCGACCAAACTAAGACTGACTTACGCTCAATTAGTGGTCTTTCTTGCAAATTGGTGGTCTTTTTTTCGGACGTTTTCAAGTCCATGGTGTTGGTAGTAAGTCAATGAATTGAACCTTGAAAGTTTTCGATAAATCTCCTAGAAGACCGAGATACGTCAGCTGGTTACCGCCGATAAACTACCTGCATGCTTATTGTCTCTCGCTAGCAATCGCCATCGTGTTTATTTTGTATGGGCTGACAATTGGTATCGGAAACAGCTAGCTGTCACAGTCGTACAAAAACTGTCAATTCAATATGATGACGAGTGTCAAAATAGTTACGCTATAACCCTGCGGGTGGTATATTGTCTTTGTCTCTGCAGTTGACTGTGCTTTTCATGTAAAGGCCCTATTTCACCAACACAAATGTCAGCTTACAATGACAATTCTATCTACATTTCATTGCTAATATGAAGCGCGCTAAAACAAAAGCTATTCCAGTTAGCAATTGACACCGAATTGTCAGTGTAATCTGACAATTATTGTAAAGTTGGTCAAATAGGGACCAGTGCGTCATGCAAAGTTTAAGTAGTTAAGAAAATCCTTATAGTTTAATTTTTTCCGTTTCCTTGGCAGAGGCTAACATTCCTGACTTGTCAAAGAAACTACTTTCGCTACTCTACATTTAGTTAATCACTACGCCGTACACCCAGTGCTATTGTGATAATCATATGGTTCAAGAGTGATCAGTTGGTCTGTCAACGACTGTACACGACGCCTAGAAGTTCAGAGCTATACATTCGTGGCTAACAAACAACTTGCTAAACTACGAGGATGTTTTCGATTGATACAAATAACATTTCTCCTACGCGTTTGATGCCTATAGTTTTTTGTGCAGCGTAATAAATGGGTCAATCAACTTTTAAGTGTCTCTCGTTGCCATGGAGATGTCCCCTGGACAACTCATTTTATAAATAAGATTTTCTACGGCACCACTCCGACAAGAGTTAGGAATTGCGACCATTTTATATGCCAATTCCTTCAAGGTTTACCTCCTAAGCATGCTACTCCTAACTTTTTTCGTGGTGCCTTAGAAAAGCTTATTTTATTAAGTTTCTCATGGCAACGAGTGCCACTTAAAGTTGATTGACCCAAATGCGTTATTAAAAAGCTTGCTTTCAGTTTAGTGTTTAGTATAAACAATAGTCCCGTAATTTTAATTAGAATATCATTAGACTAATAAATGTCATGATAATTATTATCAAGTCATTGTATAGATAGGCTATCAGAAAAACCCTAAGATACTGAGTCAGAGAGATTATTGCCAATGACAAGCAAATTTTTTTTCAAGTGACCTCTTTAGCTTGCGTTACATTAGCATAGAACTTATGGAGCCTTCGACGAAAGGCTCCCATCATCTCCCTTTCACCACCGTACGACTAGGCGTAGGGATAGGGTTGCCAAATCGAAAAATTTAAATATCTCACGAACATTTCAAAATTTCGGGATTTTGGCGTTGTTGTCCTTAGAAATAAAAATGTATGAGTCAACATTTTGTAAAAGTAGGCGAGCCGCGTGACACCCGATATCCGCGTGTAGTTTCAAATGTTTTGTTTGTGGTAGAACATGACAATAAAATTTTTTTCGGGAGATTTTCTTATATGACGGGAGTCCGGCCGGACATCACATCATGAAATATCGCAAGAGTCCAGACGATTCTTGACCATCTGGCAACCCTGCCAGGTCAGCAACTTCACGCTTTTGTTGTTAATATTTCGGCCATTCGCGCTGCTAAGTTTTCAGGATAAAATACAATTTGGTGCTTTTCAAAGCCAGAGTGAATTAGGGTGTTTCTGAACCGGTGAGCTATATCTTCGGCTTCATCTGCATTTAATCAGGTGCGATAGAGGTCAATCGCTCGTCATTAAAAAAAAAAGTAACGCAAGTGATTTATATTATAATACTAGCTTATGCCCCGCAGCTTTGCCCCCGTGAAATATTTTAAAATGTGCTAGTTCCCTGTCCCGTGGGAATTTCGAAAATCCCTTCTTAGTGCGCCTCTGGGATACTCGAGAAGTCAAGGTATATGTTTGCCAAATTTCAAGTGTCTAGGTCCAGTGGTTTAGGTCTTGCGTTGTCTGTCAGTCAGCCAGTCACGGTACTGTTTTATAGGTATAGATTAGTACTTACTCGCATTTGATAGTGGTATGTCTGCATGTACTTCAGTGGAACTTTCCGCTGGAATCAGTATCTGACGTACCTGCTAGGTAGATACTGAGCAAGAGATTTGAATGGAGGAAATGCATACTATTAATTATAAACAATGTCCTTAAAGTGTCAGTCCAATGACACTCGGTTTTACTTTCACAATTTCTGGTCGGAATGCAACCTTGTTGTAAAAGTTAGTACGTTGGTATCAATTTCCTACTGAGAAGAAAGAATATCCTTCTTAATATTGTTATTTACGTCATCATCCGAAAGACATCTACTGCTGGACATAGGCCTCCCCCAAGGCTCTCCACTCAGACCGGTCTCGTGCTTTCCGCATCCACCGCGATCCCGCGATCTAATTACCAGGTCGTTGCTCCATCTGGTTGGAGACCTATACCGACAGCTTGTCTCCCGATCCGCGGACGCCATTCGACAACCTTCTGACCCCATTGACCATCAGTCCTGCGAGGAATGTGTCCCACCCACTGCCACTTAAGTTTAGCAATTCTTCGGGTTATGCCGGTTACCTTAGTTCTACTGCGTACGCGTGCTTAGTTCTACCTACTACTACTACTAGTAGTACCTGTGAAAATACTCAACTTCATACATGATTTCCATGTTACACTGTAGACATGCAGTTGTGTTAAGTAATAATTACTCTCACACACCGGCGCGTGATTGGCGGGTCGCAGTCTCTGGGGGATTCCTTGCGATTGGTCAGCGCTCGTGCCAGTATTGCAGCATCGACAACCATCACGTTACGTTTGTGTTAAGTTGCTAGTGTATTTTGCATAGGCTATTGTAAAAAAAATATGGTACAGTCACCAGCAATAATATATGATTATGGACAGCACTGCAAAAATATCTGATCATGGTGAAGGCAAAAATATATGACGACATTCGACGGCAATAAGATCTGATATGTTGCGACCGGCATAAATATCGTTCTTGGGTAACGGCATAAGTATCGGACACAGAGTCGCTTAAAAATATCTGATACTTGACGAAATCAAAAATATGTGATCAATCAGCAAACATGAACTTAATTCAGTAGTATTACGAATCTAATTTGAATGCAGCGATCTGACGCTTCTCGAAAACAGTGCGTACTTGTCACTGTATATGTCTGTCTCATGTTTTGTTTTATCTAAATCCAACAAATTCAGTTCTTGTTTTCTAATATGACATACCCTGTTGACGTATTATTTTTTCCATATACTTTACCAAGGAATTTAACCCCTAATAAATTATTTTAAAAGCTAAGAAACGTGAGACACGTAGTGACATGTATGCACTGTTTTCAAAAAGCCTCAGATCGCTGCATTCAAATTAGATTCGTAATACTAGTGAATTAAGTTCATGTTTGCTGATTGATCACATATTTTTGATTTTGTAACATGTGAGATATTTATGCGGTCCGTGTGATTTGATGTTTTTGCTTCCAAAGTGAATACATATTTATGCTGGTGACGAGTCACTTAATTTTGATTTTGTATAGTATCAGATATTTTTAAGCGACTCAATGTCCGATATTTATGCCCTAAACCAAGAACGATATATATGCCGGCCGCAACCGATTAGGTCTTTATGCCGTCGAGTGTCGTCATATACTTTTGCCTTCTACCGTGATGAGATATTTTTGCAGCGCTGTCCATAATCATATATTATTGCTGGTGACTGTACCTGACATTTTACAGTTGGCTAGACACACGTGGGGTATACGAGCGAAGCCTCTTTTCAACTCCTTGAAGAGACTTCCGCTTGTGTTATAAGTTTCGTATTTCAGCTTTTGATAGCGAACACCAGTATCTCGCATCGATGGAAGTTACGCGAAATTGGTGGCTCGTAATGCCTACCTTTAAAAAGATGGAAATAAGGAGACTCATGATTAATTATTGTCGTTCATTTGTAATAATTCTGTGTTTTTGTAGTATCCTTTAGGCGTATTATGTTTTATGGCCAGATTGTGAATATTTATTGCCTATCTCATTAAAGAAAAAACTTTTTATTTCTCCTATCAAAAGAGTTGTCTTTTTTGGATGCGCTGTGCTTTTGAACAGGCCTTGCTTAAAAACATCGGTGTATATTGTCACCGGTTTTGGCGTTGCCCGTGTTACCGTTGTCTCTATTGTATAGTTTTTGCACTGACAGAACGTCTACCTCCGCCAATGCCGCGACCAGCATACGGCATCTATTTATACCGCGGCGCACGGTTGAGCGGCCTCGGCGCCTTTAATTGCGATTGTCAACTGTTAGATGTGTTTATCTGCATTTCATGCGACGACTACCCGGTGCACGCAGAGTGCTAGGGCGGGTCGACGACCTCTCTATCGATTTGACTTGTAGTTTTGTAAGGGCAGATGTCTGGGCCAAGGGAAATGTATACGTATTTTGGACGAAATAGCGACTTTGACGGGAACCTGTACTTAAATCTTGGAGAATCTTTGTTTGTGTTTATCAAAGTTAAAGTTTCACAACTATGTAGGTCAGCTAGTAACTAAGTTTCGACAAAAAAAAAGATTTTTGAATCCATCGAAAAGTGTTTTCTTATATTACGATTATGATTACGTATTACGTAAGAGCGTTAGTTATCCATTTTAGTTGTAAACATCTGGTCTTATTCTTTATTTTCTTTTCCTGATATTTCTGTTTTTTACTACCGCCGGCACTGGCCGCTGTTTACCAAATCTGTCCCTGAATAATCTGATTGGTCAACTTGGCCATCATTCCCTCAATTTGCGGATGGCACGTGATCTGACTTGCAGATCGGAGGGTTGAAATTATTTTTTCTGGTTGAGACTAGTACATAGTTGTGCCTGGAAGCATAAGGGTAGACTTTTCCTGCGAATATCTTGCTTTTAATAGAAGACGTAAACTAGACTTAGATTCGATATTTGCGTAAAAGTTCTTCTACTACTAGTTAATTTGTCCGTCGTCTGTCTGTCTGTTGACCTACCTAAGTCAAAGCCTAGTCATGTGGCATTCTGAAGCAAGGTCTGTCTTACAACACGATTTAAGGAACATGTCCGAAAAACCCTCGGTGTGCGAGTCCGACTCGCACTTGGCCGGTTTTTTACTATCGATTCCTCCGCTGATTTAGGTATTTGCTGAGATGAGAAACCATGAACCCTAAATGTGGCATTATGAGTCATCCATCAGTGATCGGATAACTGATGAGACGCGGGCGCACCAGTTTTTCACAATCTACAAGGCTTTCGATTATTTAGTAGCATGGTAGCTAATAATAATTTAATGTTCTATGAAATGGCGACGTCAGTTTAATGGTTTAGCGTATTGTTTTAACGGTCACCGCGTTTGATTTATGAAATAACCGAAGGTTAGTTTGTCCTTTGAATTATGGCTTTTGATGTAAACATTGCATCATTAGGCGCACCGGTTTTGGTTCTGAGATTTTCTAAAGGAGAATGGCCAAAGTATGGAACTTGGTCTATGAACGGACAGGGATCATTTTATTATCTAACGATGTTGTATTGTCCTCCTAAGTATTACTTGGTGATAGTTTTATTATCGTGACTTAAAAAAAAAGCATTCCTTAATATATCAGGGCTTTCATAATGATATGACACTTATTTCATCTCATCACACTAGTTTATTGTGTAGGTAAGTTACTAAGTGTTTATGTGTCAGTAAGATTTCGATCTTTTTACGTGGGTGGTATCTTAGATCCCAATGCTGACGTGAAAATGAGATTATGTGGTATTCCTTGCATTTGCTATATACCCTAGGCGTATATAGTAAACTATTTTTTGAATTTGGGTCAATCAACTTTTAAATGCCGCTCGTTGCCATGGGAATGTCCCCTGGAAAACTCATCAAAAATATGATTTTCTAAGACCCCACTCTCCCGAACGTCAGGATTTGCATGCTTAGGAGATGAAGCATAAAGGAATTGGCATGTAACTGTCGAAACTTCTAATGTTTGATGGAGGTGTGCCTTAGAAAATCTTGTTTTAGACGAGTTACCCAGGGGACATCTCCATGGCAACGGGTGGCAATTAAAAGTTGATTGACCAGTATACGCTGTGAATGCTTTTTGTTTAGGAGTTTAATATTTGCAAGGTCATTGACGTTTGCATAGAAGAGCAAAGATACTTTCTAACTAGATACAGTCATGTTGCAAAAAGCTAGGAGCTGTTTTCTATAATTAATTTAAAAGAGCAATGGCTCCCGGAAGGAAGCGAGCTTCGTTATCAGATTGTACCGTAACTATTATAACTCAATCTAGCGACGATATTCCGTTTCCTTTTATTATGAAATCAGAACACGTTCTAATTTATTTATTATGAGCTATTATTTAACTTGCAATGTTTGTAAGTATGTATGTTCGCGTCAAATCTTGCAATTGAACTTTAAAGCAGTTATCCTCAACTAATTGAGATGAAATTTTGCATATTTACTTATGTAAGTCGGGTGGCAATACAATAATTTGGTAGTGTAGTTCTGGTGGCCCAGCCCAGCCAGGGTCGTCACCGGAAGAGGGAACTCTGCAACGGTTAAATGGAAACTCGAAATTTGGTACCTATTTCTCACTTTCGGCAGTCGAGGAAATGTCATCTAAATGAAGTATTGTCAATTGTTTTTTGTATGTTTTGTTTTTTCATTGTTTTAATGAAGCAATTCCGCTTATCTCCAGGTCAGTGGGAGAAGCTGCCGCTCCGGACCCTGGAGCGCGAGCTGGTCGGCCAGGACATTGCTGAGAAGGAGAGCATAAAGGTTCTGGAGAAGGCCACTGTGCCCATTGTCAAGATGACTGACAAGTACTCCGATGTCAAGGTACGGACAACGAAAGCAGGCCCCCTATTATGAAGTGCATAATTCGAACTTCATATAGTGCCGTCCCGCTCTAGCTAATATTATTTAATACGAGAGTGAGCGGGACGACACGATACGAATTTCGATTTTCGAATTTCGTAGTAGTCCCGCAGGGGCGGCGCTAGGGCCTCGCGAAAATGAGTCGCGTTCGGCTATTGTAAACGCCGTGTTGTTACATATATACATACAATATGTCACTTATACCAAGGACGATAAAACCAAGAAGACTGCCAATGGCTATACAATGTCGCGTTCCTGTAAAATAATGAGCCTGCTGTAGTTAGTTTCACTATAGAGAGGTCTCTGTATTATACCATTAATTTTGTATGACACTTAGAACGCTGGCTAACACAATAGCGCCATCTATGAACTGAAAGAAAAAACGAATTTAGATGGCGCTATTGTGTTAGCCAGAAGTCTAAATGTCATACCAAATGAATGGTACAGAGACCTCTCCGTAGTAAAACTAGCTACAGCAGGCTTATTATTTCAAAGAAACGCGGCATCGTATAGACACTGGCAGTCCTCTTGGTTTTATGATCCGTGCTTATACTGAAAATGTCCACATTTCAGGAAAGGCATATAAACTGTATGTAAGTTGTCCACTTCGAAATTGGATTTGATTTTTGACTCACTTCCACCACTTCCACTGGTTGGATTGACTTGAAATTTAATATGGATTTGTAAGTTGGATGACACACATGTGTTTTTGGTTTGTTTTGTGAGCATAATACGTCGTATCTTTCCTTATAATATCATTGACCGAACGCGAAAAGTATCGTCAGCCATTTTCATCTCATAGTGAAATAAACGGATCACTCACATATGTCAGTCGAGTATAGCTAGACATGTTTCGGACTAATCCGTAGAAAGTGAGTGATCCGTTTATTCCACTATGATTGAGTCTCACGGTAGTTTCATTTTCATCTCGTTGTAATTTGTGCCTTAACAAAACTAGCATACAGTTGATATTCGTTCTACATCTTGATTGTAGTTGACACTTGTTTCCAGGTGTTTTGGTATTTACTAATAGTGTGCTTGTCCCGCCAGGTGGACATATCATTCAACATGAGCAGTGGAGTGAAGAGTGCGGAGCTTATCAAGCAGTTTAAGGTCAGTAGAGGCCAGAGGGTGCCACAAGTGTTTTACTATTGCGCTGATAAGAAATAACAAATGGGGTTTGCGTCATTGCCGGAGATCACAGCGTATAGTGTAATCAATGGCTAAAAATACGTCTCGATCGCGTTTGCGTTACGGGTGTCGAATAGTATGACAACGGCGGCAACACGGCGGTATGATAACTCTGCATAAGATATTAATTGGCAACCCAGAAAAATCACGCTGTGATAATACTTTTTTTTCATGCCACTCAGACATTTCTTTAATTATAAATAATAATGATAGTAGTAATCAAAAATTTTTTTTTTAAATATGGCTCTGTCCATTGGAGGACAATTTTGCTAGTGTTTAGTAGGTTTTGCCGTTGTACGGGAAAAAATCTACAAAACGAAATATGAGAGGTATTTTAATGGTGGATGAACGATGTCATTTTTTTTTTTTAATACGACGAGGAAGGCAAACTAGCAAGTGGGCCACCTGATGGTAAGTGATCACCACTGCCCACAGACACCCGCAACCCCGGAGGGTTTGCAGATGCGTTGCCAACCTAGAGAGCTAAGATGAAATGCCTCTTGTGCCCATAATGACACATGTTTATGTTTAATCTAATCAAAAGTTCGAAACGTGTTGTTTGACTATAAATCAGTGTTGCATTTCAAAATGTTCCAAAGGTTTATCCTGATCCTGATGTTTATATTATAGTCGTCCCACGATAACTCTGCAACGAACTGACAACAGTAGAAATCTAAAGTTTGTTTATGGCAACACTGATTTATAGTCAAACAACACGTTTTGAAGTTTTGATTAGATTAAACATGGTCATCGTTCATTCACCATCCAACATTAAAATACTTCTCATATTTCGTTTTTTTTTTTTTATACAACGAGGAAGGCAAACGAGCAAGTGGGCCACCTGATGGTAAGCGATCACCACTGCCCATAGACACCCGCAACCCCAGGCGTTTGCAGATGCGTTGCCAACCTAGAGAGCTTAGATGAAATGCCTCTTGCAACCTCGGATTTTCTAGATTTTTTTTACCGTACAACAGCAAAACCTACTAAACACTGGCAAAATTGTCCACAGATAGATTGTGGACAGAGCCATATTAAAAAAAACAACAATTTTTGATTGCTACTGTCATTATTATTTTTAATTAAAGAAAAGTCTGAGTGACATGAAAAAAGTATTACCACAGCGTGATTTTTCTGGTTTGCCAATTAATATCTTATGCAGAGTTATCGTGGGACGATTATAACTGACCGTGAGACTCGATCTTAGTGAAATAAACTGATTCTGGCTATAATTCCAATTTCCGTGTAAATTAGTTGGTGCCGAAGGCGGGCTGTGTGGACAGCTGGGGCTGGTTTGTTTGCCTCCACTCACCTTGGCGGCTTGTTTGAGCTATATCAATTGGTTCAAAACAACCGTTTTTTTTTATTGGATAGTTTCACAGACTTCGTGGAGCGAGCGTCTCAGATTTGAGACCATTATTTGATGATCACAAATAGAGTATTTTTGTATTTTTCCACCAATTTTTTATTTTTACGTCACTGCAAAGTGGTAGATGAGCTGAGTAGTGTAGGGGTATAGCGGCACGACACGGAATGTCGAGGATCCGGGTTCGATTCCCGGGGTTAGCATTGTCTATTTTTTTTCTGTGTATTCTGTGTGTTTCAGTGAGTATTTAAAAAGTACAACCAGTATTTGAAGCGTTGATAGAACCATCCTGATGGCAAATGTGACGGGAATGTCAAAATGTGTTTTCTTACACGTTGAAATTGAGAAACGGCTTTTTTTGCTGAAAAGTCAACCTATTTTATGATAACTTACCCCTTTGTATGTAATGGATATGTAGAATCTTATAGGTATATTTCCTCTCCGTCATCTCATACAAATACTTGGTAACACTTCTACTTCGAACCGTCGTCGTTTCATGGATTCGAATCGGACGCAGTGCTCTTACATATGTAATTTCTATTCCCAATTAAAATTCTGACCCAACAACTATCTCTTTTCAGGAAAAGTTCCCCGTACTCACCCGCCTAGTCATGGTACTCAAGCAGTTCCTCCTCCAACGGGACCTGAACGAAGTCTTCACGGGCGGCATATCCTCCTACTCCTTAATCCTGATGTGCATCAGCTTCCTCCAGCTCCACCCTCGCCCGGAGCGCCTGCGCCAGCCACACAACCTTGGGGTACTCCTCATAGAGTTCTTCGAATTATACGGAAGGAAATTTAATTATCTAAAGACAGCTATACGAGTCAAGAACGGCGGTGCGTACGTGTCGAAAGACGACCTGCAGAAGGACATGTACGACGGGCATAGGCCGTCGCTGTTGTGTATAGAGGATCCGTTGACCCCGGGGAATGATATTGGAAGGTCGAGCTATGGAGCGATACATGTTAAACAGGTGAGAGCATTTATATGGTGGTTTGGTCATAAGTATGACTCAGGAAACTTGTCCAATTCTGTCAAAGTACAATATGAAACTACCGTGAGATTCAATCATAGTGAAATAAACGGATCACTCACGTATGTCAGTCGAGTATAGCCCGACATGTTTGTGTAGTCCTTCCTCTGGGAGCACACGCTACGCCGGTGGCGACACGTTAAACCCGAAACATGGATTAGTCCGAAACATGTCGCGCTATACGCGATTGACATACGTGAGTGATCCGTTTATTTCACTATGAAAGTACATTATGTCGTGAACGGTTGGGCCGATATGATGATGGGTCCATATTTTCTCATAAAATTGAAAGTCAGAATGTAGTGTTTGTCATAACTTATCAGGGCCGTAAGCTACAAGTTACAATTTAGAAGCGGAAGTCTCTTTCTAACAAGAGGTGTTATAATGAGACTTCCGCTTGTAAATTGTAACTAGTAGCTTTATGAAACACGGCCCTGTAGTCATAACTACTTTTAATTTATTGAATCAGGCTTTTATTTTTTTCTTGTAACTATTTTGTCACTTGTGGTCGCGGGTGAGCAAAGTAATTGTTTTTAGTTCATAATTATATGACTGCTTTTTTGCTCTGAAAATAATAATTGTTCAGGATTATTATCACGGTTTTTAGAGAAAATAAGAGTTATGACAAACATTACATTATGATTTTCAAATGTATTGGGAAACCAAAGGATGTATTGATGACACTTAGCTAAGAACTCTAGAATCATCGCATTTTTCAATCAAATCCAACAACAACATAATAATAAAATATTTCCTTCGCCCGCTTTGTTCTTACTTTCCGGAAGACCCTATTACGTATGGTCGAGGAAATTAATTCCTGACCCACCATAGAACCTTTTCACAGTAAACGTCATAGTGGCATCATATAGCTTGACAAGGAAAATCGTTATGACGTTTACTATGAAAATGTTCTATGGTGGGTCAGGAATTAATTTTCTCAACTGTACCAAGGGCGTCGCCAGACGATGGCCCAGGGCTTTCGAGTTTGCTTTTTTTAAATCTCCGTTTTATAAAATAAAAAGTTCTAAACAGTTTTATTTCTGCTCCCGCTGGCATGTACAACGATGACACCATCTCTTACAGGCGTTCGACTACGGCTACATAATCCTACAGCAAGCGGTGGCGCCCCACAACGCGCTCCTGGCCCGCCACAGCGCGCTGGGCCGCATCGTGCGCGTGACCGACCACGTGTTGCAGTACCGCCGCTGGGTGCGCGACACGTTCGAGCCGTACTTCTTCCCGCGGCCGGCCGCGCCGCCGCAGCCGCTCTCCGGCGAGCCGTCGCCGCAAACCGACAGCGAGCCGGTGAGTGACGCCGGCAGCCGGCGCCGGACGCCCGCGCCCGCGCCCGCGCCCGCCCCGCTGCCGCCCGCCACGCCGCCCCTTACCAACAGCGAGCCGGTGAGTGATGCCACGGCCGGATCAAACCGGCGACCGGATAGCCTAGTGGTTAGAGACCCTGATTATGAAGCTTAAGGACCCGGGTTCGATCCCCGGTGGGCAGATGTTTGTGTGATGAATACGAATCTTAGCTCTCTAGGTTGGCAACGCATTTGCAAACCCCCAGGGTTGTGGGTGTCTATGGGATGATCACTTACCATTAGGTGACCGACTTTCTCGTTTGCCTTCCTTGTCGTATGTATCGGGAACTTCTTGCACGTTCTGTAGACGAATGCCTGAACGTTTCTGAAGTGTATTTTCTTGTTGGTCTAGGAGTGGTCGGACAGCGAGGCGCGCGCGCCGGGCTCCCCGCCTGCGCGCGCGTCGCCGCCGCCGCTGTCGGCGCTGCAGTGCTCCTCGCCCACGCCGCGCCGCGTCTCCGCGCACCAGTCGCTCATCATACACCACATCACCAGCAATAGCGACTTCAACAATATACCCTCAGGTACTTGGGACGGTGACGAGATGGCTACGTTTGATAAAGGACTCCGGGACCTTGCAAAGTTTCACAGGCTAGGCTGACTCCCTCACCAATTTTAACAACTCACTTACAGACTTGGCAGACTTGGTCACAAAGTTTGATGACTCACTTACAGACTTGGCAAACTTGCTCACAAATTTTGATGATGCACTCACAGACTTGGCAGATATGCTCACAAAATTTGATGACTCACAGACTTTGCAAACTTGCTCACAATTTTGGATACCATGCTCACAGACTCTGAAATTGACGCCATGGTTTCTAAAAACAAATTTCCCTATCTCTTATAGTTTCTAACTTCTACGTCTGACTCTCCTGTCATTTGGATTGATCAGCCTGTATATAACCCTTCTATTCAAAAACCTATTTTAGCTAAAAAATGCCGTTAAAGTTCGTTTGTCCGTTTATGTCACATTGACATTTCCTTTAGTAAGAAGAAGGCAAAACCTATTTTAACTAGTGGATGCTTGAGTGACGTTTATAAATAACGGCATAAGTCTACACTCTGCGTACACATCACTCACACAACTACCCCTATTACTCATAAACCTATTTTAACTAAAATGCCGTTAAAGTTCGTTTGTCCGTTTATGTCACATTGACATTTCCTTTAGTAAGAAGAAGACAAAACCAATTTTAAATCACGTCAGCGCATACACAAATAGTAAAGTTGTATAAATATAATTATATATAAGTACAATAATTAACTTGTAAAAGCGGCTCGAGCCGCGCGATATCGCCAGCTATTATATAACCATGGTAGGTGGTTCTCAATAGTGGCTAAGAACATCACTAATGTAACTTATAATTACTGGTTTAAGTAAAATAAAAAAAATTACGGCATAAGTCTATACTCCGCATACATCACTCACACAACTCCCGTTTTCAGGCGTGATGCAGCAACGGTTCGCGACCGACGGCGCTCCAAAGAACCGCAACCGCTCGTTCTCGTCCAAACAGCGGCGGTACTCCTCGCCCCCCGCCGTCAACCCGCCCCGCTACCGCGCCACCGACGCCCGCTCCAACAAGAAGCGGAGACAGTTCGCCCAGCAGCCGCAGCGATGATATACGAGGAAGGTATAACCACGTAGTTATGGACGCGGTTAGTGGACAGTCAGTGATGTGATGAGTGATAGTTATGGTGTGCGCGGTGGAAATTGATTGATGCAAGACGTTGGGTTTACTCGCGTGTTGATGTGTCGGGTATTCGTCAGACCTTTTCGGTTAAAAATAATTCCTCATCCACCATGGAACCTTTTCACAGTTAGCGTCATTGAGACATCGCATTGCTCGACAAGGAAAATCGTTACAGTTGAAATATAGTGCAGGAAACTACCTAATTCCTGACCCACCATAGAACATTTTCATAGGAAACATCGTAACGGTTTTCCTTGTCAAGCAATGCGATGTCTCAATGACGCTTACTGTGAAAAGGTTCCATGGTGGGTCAGGAATTAATTTTAACCGAGAAGGTCGTGAGTACGTGAGTCTTGCATTAGTTAGGCAGTTTGATGTGGAAAATGGTGACAGGTCAGGTGCGAGCTGTTTAAATGTGAGGTTACATACTCTAACGATAGAGAGTAGACATTTATTACCTAGAACCAGTGATATGGATATCGGCAAAGTCTGGTTTAATAAGTTGCGAGTACAGTCAGCAGCAATAGTTGCTAAGCAACCGAAGCGGTCACAGTGATCTAAGCACGGCTCTATTGTTATAGACATAAGAGCTAGTGTAGATCATTGTGACCGCTTCGGTTGCTTAGCTACTTCTGCTGCTGACTGTGTCTAGATATGTGTCTAATGAGGAGCTGTCGATGTCTAAATATGGCAATTGCGTAGACAGTGGCGCTCTCATTTCATTTTTACTTTTTATTGTTGGATTGTGACTGGGACTGCCCTAACTTACTAAGTTACTTATTTATATGAATTGTCTTTTTTAACCCGAGCCGAAGGCGAGGGTCAATGAGAAAAGCCACCCTAGACGTCTCATGTGTCAGACATCACATTGACATGTATCATTGACATGTATCATTGACATGTATCATTTTAAAACTGTCTCATGTATCGGTAAAAAGAGGTTAAAATTTGAATTCTGACTGTGATGGTTAGCCTGTAACAAGTGGGCCCCATGTTTGAATGTGACAAAGAGTCAATCTATACCTGGATTTAAATAGTACTGCGACATTCAGAAGTAACAAGAGGCTATTGTAATTCTTCAAAGACGTTTCGTCTGTCGAGAGGTTGTTCACAAAGTAGTTTTACATATTACTTTACCAGTGGTACAGTCAGCAGCAGAAGTAGCTAAGCAACCGAAGCGGTCACAATGATCGGCACAAGCTCTTATGTCTATAATAATAGAGCCGTGCTTAGATCATTGTGAACGCGAGGATTGCTTAGTTACTTTTGCTGCTGACTGTACCTATTAGTATTTTCGTTTAGTAAAGTATTTCTAGCCACTAACCTTTGTATTACAAAATATACTTGACAGTAGACACTTTAATTTGGTTAGAAACACGATTGAGGCCAAAATACCTAAATAGGCACTAATACTAATTAAAATAAAGTTGATTTTTAAATTATAATTATGAACTTTTAACATGAAACTACCGTGAGATTCAATCATAGTGAAATAAACGGACCACTCACGTATATTAGTAGAGTATAATCCGAAACATGTCGGGCTATACTCGACTGATATACGTGAGTGATCCGTTTATTTCACTATGATTATGAAGTTAATTTTGCCTCTAAACAAACGATTTGTCATTTAGACAACGCGGGACTTATGTTCGGAAGGCCGTACGATAATAATAATAATAATAGTAAAATGCACTGAAGAATAACATAGTCGATTTATTATTTCTGAGTGCAGTTAAAAGCGATTAAATCCTTAATTTACCACGGCGCATTTGCGTTTTGGTGATTATGTAACATAATACGCGATTTTGTATCGTTATACCCCCTTATTCATAAACACTTGTCAACCTTCTGTTAACTTAGCAATTGTTTGTCTTTGTGTGACAAAGGCAAATATCAAAATAACAGATATAATCGTCCCACGATAACTCTGCATAAGATATTAATTGGCAACCCAGAAAAATCACGCTGTGGTAATACTTTTTTCATGACATTCAGACATTTCTTTAATAATAAATAATAATTATAGTAGTATGAACTAAATAACAATTACTTTGCTCACCCGCGACCACTAATGACAAATAGTTATATCTGTGCGGCAAATGTATGTTTCCATGCAACACCTCCGCCTCCACTGCTACACGAATCAACACATGCCACACAGACCCAACTATCACCACCACCACTATACTAAACGCTGACGCGTTTCGGCACTCTCCACGAGGCCATTTACGAAGCACAACAACAACCGCTCAACATGCCACCACTTCCACTACAACACACCACTACACTACACTACACTACACTAGTGGAAGTGGTGGCATGTTGAGCGGTTGTTGTTGTGCTTCGTAAATGGCCTCGTGGAGAGTGCCGAAACGCTCAGCGTTTAGTATAGTGGTGGTGGTGATAGTTGGGTCTGTGTGGCATGTGTTGATTCGTGTAGCAGTGGAGGCGGAGGTGTTGCATGGAAACATACATTTGCCGCACAGATATAACTATTTGTCATTAGTGGTCGCGGGTGAGCAAAGTAATTGTTTTTTAGTTCATAAATATGGACCTCCGCAAAGTAACGCCTGATTCAATAAATTATTATAGTAGTAATCAAAAGTCGCTGTTATTTTTGTAAATATGGCTCTGTCCATCGGAGGACAATTTAGCTAGTGTTTAGTAGGTTTTGTCGTTGTACGGTAAAAAAAATGTAGATAACGAAATTTGAGGGGTATTTTAATGGTGGATGGTGGATGAACGATGACATGTTTACGTTTAATCTAATCAAAAGTTCAAAACGTGTTGTTTGACTATAAATCAGTGTTGCCATAAACAAACTTCAGATTTCTACTGTTGTCAGTTCGTTGCAGAGTTATCGTGGGACGATTATAAAGACAAGCGATTGCTTAGTTAACAGAAGCTTGACAAGTGTTTATGAATAAGGGGGATGATGTTTAAACATGGGTAAAAGCGAAAGTTAGGACTTTTAGCTGATACTTAAGTTGTGTTTAAGAACAGACATGTCCAGTTTTGATGAACGTACGTTACTTGAGTTTAATCAATCGGTAGCTATTCCTAGCTAGCTTTTTAGTGTTTCATAGACTTAAACAAGTCTGTATTTGACCTAGTTGCTTTTGTTTGAAATTACGTTTGCCGAAATGATAAACATAACTGAAGGCAAAATAATATGCATAATAAAAAAAACTATTCTTGTTAACGTTCCTGGTTATTTTTTTTAATTCCGAAGAAACTTGGTAGTTTTTCAAGCATTAAATTTAGTGCTTACAAAACGCTCAGCTTTTTTCACCTACTGCTTAGGGCGACTTGCGTCAACATGGCTTATGTACAGTTAAATCACCAATTCGGAGCTAACTTTACAACAGTCTGTACTAATATAGTGAAATAAACGGATCACTCACGTATATAAGTCGAGTTTAGCCCGACATGCTTCCGACTAATTCGTAGTCCTTCCTCTGGGAGCGCACGACTCAGAGGCAGCGAGACTCACTCTCCAAGCAAGCACTCACAAGCAAATTGGTAGTTAATTACTTACTTGATTACATGTTGGAGAACATGAAAAAATAATGGACCGGTGTTTTGTCATTTCGGCTCAAACCTATATTTTCTAAAATTTGGCTTTAACAAAACTCTTTACAGAAGTTGGATGGTTTGGTAATAAATCGAATAAATCAAATCGGAGCCGGACAATCGGATACCTTGTCTTGTAAGTTAGAGAAAGACACATTTGTCGACAAACGGGCCCCAGGTGACTCGTGCTGGCCATCCTTCTCATCTGATTTAATTCCAGCGCTTACTATGCGTGCCAAATAAGAATGACATTAAGATTTGATTTTGTATTTTCCTGCCAACTTCACTCGCGAGTCAAAGATCTGCTAGGAGGTTTATCTGTCAATTTCCACCAATCATAGCTCAAATTAATAAAGTCAATAGATGGAAGGTAAACTTATGGCTGTATAGTTATACCCTTCGCTCATGTAACTAATGCCCTTTGTTAAAAAGAGACAACTGTATGCTCCGATTCCAAGAGTCGTACCGTTTCTTTGATCTGTAGTGTGCGTCAGTATTTGAATGTGTGAGGGAGCGCCTTTGATGGCAACTATAACCCGATCTCATTCAGTGACACTTTATTTGAATGACTACCTAGAGACGACCGATGCTTCTATTTTTTATCGGGTAAATTGGCTACAGAATTGACCAATGGCCATCTGGCTACAGGCTGTGTTGTACACAAATAAAAATCGGGCACGCTTGACAGCTGCTTACATGGAGTCTGTGATGTCTGTCAATCATAGGCTAGTAGCTTGTCTCTCATTGGTGGAGAATGACAGTTAGACCTCACTCGACACTAGCGATCCTAGCGGAATTTTGACTCGCGTTAACTCATTGTCCGAATTGTCAGATACTGAAAGTCATTGTTCGATTATTCTCCGAATTCGCCAAATAATGTTATAGTTACTTTTAACATGAAATTACCGTGAGACTCAATCATAGTGAAATAAAAACGGACGTACATACGTACGTAAACGTGAGTGATCCGTTTTTATTTCACTATAATGTTATAGTTAATAAGACAAATAAAGCATTTTATTAAGTATAGTATTTTTTGCTAATTAAAAAATTAAATAGAAAATAATCTTCAGTTTTTTGCAATTCTAAAATTGACTATGAGTGAGGTTAACATAGGTAATATGCGAGTCCAATCTTAATGTTAGTTGATCTGTATATTTTTTTACCAATGTTCAAAGTCACAAATTGACCTTAAATTTTTACCCTGACATTGTGGCACTTGTTATCGAAAGTGGTTAAAAAGTAAAAATGTTTATGTGAAAGTTATTTTTTTTTCTATTTTGACACTTTCAATCGTTAATTTGATTTTTTTATGTTTTTCTTTTTAACGATTCAGTGATTTGATTTTAGCTAAAAATGCAGTTTGCATGAAATTATTTTGTGTCAATTACACATTGTTGGATGAGAAATCGGAGATTTTAAATAAATAAAAAAAGAATCGTTTTTATGAAAACTTTAACTTTAGGTCTCAGTAGTCATATGCTTTTTTTGACACAAAGTGTATTTTTTAAATGAACTAAATTCAATTATAGAACTTTGTTATTTTGACATTGATTTTTTCAGATACAGTCAGGAGTAGTTTTATTGACATATTTGGACTTTACAACCATTATTTCCACACTCACACTATTATTATGGTTCATAAAAGTAATAAAAACGATTTTGTAGTTGTTGCTCGACAACGCGCCTCTTGTGGTCTCTTTCTATCATAGGTTAGGTGAGTGAGACAAACACAGCACTCAAGCTGCGCCATGAGTTCAATGCCTACTAAGGCTGTCAGTGTTGTTTATTGTTAAATGGTTCCACATCCGCTCAACATTCACTTTTGAGTACTGCTTTACTAATCTAACATGAATACAATATAATTGTCCACTGGTTACAAATAGTTACAATATTTTGTTACATGGCACCATCTCTTAACATATTTAAAAAAATAATCTCCATTATGTAAATTATGTACATTGTAAATGTGTAGTTAGTATTTATAAACATACAGACTTATTAACGCTTATCGCTGGAACTAGACACCAAGCAATAAAAATATTACTCCATGTTGTTTGTATTAAAGTAGAATTATTTTATAAGGCGTTTTTCAATGTACCAAAACTATGGATTAATCATGACACCAATATACTTACTTTATGATACTCCAAACCTTTGAACGCCGCCTACGCAATATTACGTAGCGTAGGACGCTATAAGCTACGTAATATTGCGTAGCTGGCATGCAAGGGATTTAAGTAGTACTATTTTGATAAGGCGTATCGTGCTTGTGTCCCATACGCGATGATACCTGAATCAAATATAAACTTAAATTTCCGGCGATTCCTAAATAGGTTTATCGGTACGCCTTATTAACATGGCTACACTCAACTAATACTACATTTCAACATTTTGTGATCAATCGTCATTGACAATATTTTTTAATAGACTTGTAATTAAAAAAAAGGTATTGAAAAACGCCTAATATTGGCATAAAAAACAGTTGTATGATTAAACTATACGCTTCTAAACAAGTGCGATTTTATGATTAAAACAAATGTCATTAATAGTGCTGTGACTTAGAATAAATATACTTACTCTGACAATGTGACTTCGGATGGGTCGTAGCGTTACACTTGCATATTTTATTGACATATCTGTTTCACGTTGTTGTGTAATGTTAGAACGAGACAAACATCACCAAGATATAGCCTGTAGATTGACTTGGACCTGACCATAAATATAAGTTACATCGGCAATCTTCGTCCGCGCAGCCGAGTGTTGACAAATGACGAACTAAACCGAATGTAAGCACCAGCAATACAGACCTTATTGCGTTAACCGCAAGGTAGAATATGCAATGACAGTTAACATTGACTGACGCAGTGACGCGTAGCGCAGCGCTGAACAAAATGGCGGTCATCGCAATGGCGCGCGAACGTTTGACTAATGGCTGCCCAAGATTTTACCAGCGCAAACGCACCGCTTTATTATTGGCTAAAATGGTATCCCACCTTCCGAAAAAATGCTCACTGCGCAGATAAATCGTTGTCACTTATATTTATGCTGCAACAGTACATGATTTCGGGAGTAATGTTTCGAGTTTGTGCAAACTTCGTGTTTCCGTAAAACTGCAATGTGACCAATGTCTGGCCATTTTTACAACATCTTTCATTCACGTGTCAAAGAGACAGACCAGTCGTGTTACTCTAATGCAACCTCGAGCGCCGGTGTCACATTTCGGTACTGAATGACAACCGATTTGACACTTCGAAATTCAATGCTGAAATAGCCATTTACAACCTTAGGCCGTCTGGCACCGGGTTAGACATTAACCAAGGGTTAAATTGACGAATTAGTATTGTGCCGTGATAGCCTCGTGGTTTGACCTATGGCCTCTCAAGCCGAGGGTCGTGGGTTCGAGCCCCGGCTCGCACATTTGACTTTTTCGCAAATTATGTGCGAAATGACGTTTGTAATTTCTCACGAGCTTTTCGGTGAAGGACAGTTTCGCGAGGAAACCCGCGCTGCGCACACCTGCGAAGCAATTTAATGGTCTGTATGAAGGTTCCATCCGCATTGCAACGAGACCTGCGCCCAGCTGTGGGCCGTTTAACAAGGCTGATAATGATGATGATCTGTATCGTCTGAAGTTACTTAAACTCTGGGTTAGAGTCCAACCTAGGTCGGTGCAAGTTGACTTTTTAGAGAACTATACCCTTGGGCCGTGTTTTATAAAGCTGCAATTTACAAGCGGAAGTCTCTTTCTAACAAATAATGATTTAATGAGACTTCCGCTTCGAAATTGTAACTTGTAGCTTTATAAAACACGGCTTCGGAGTTTCGGCCTAGTTTGCCATTCTGCGACGGTTAGATTAGACGGTCTGCCATTGGTTGCTCATTCGGGCAAAGTCGGAAACCGAACTTTGCCGAAGCGCAGCTTTACTCTAAATTATTAGCTACTTTTTTTTTCTATAGAAGCTAGTAAACTGTTTGGTAATGTAATGACCTGTCCAATACTTTTGCCTTAACTTGTGTGCGAGACTTGCTGCATTGTTAGTTTTTAAGACTTCTATAGTTAAGAGTTAAAAACGAAAAAAAATGTGCGCCTAAGTTTGGAAGAGCATGATAATAAATACAGCACACTAAAAATGAACTCTTTTTCCCTACAAACAGAATTCAATTTAGTTTAACGTATCCAGTTATTGAAGGGTGGCCAGGAATTAACACCTTATACTAAAATGAATTCTATTATAGGTGATTAGAGCTCATTTTTAGTATGACGTGGCCAGTTACTGGTGATTTACCCTATCACTTTGCAGTACTAAATGACAACCGATCTCGCACTTCAACTCTGAAACAGCAATAAATATCCTGAGAAATAATACGATTTAAGATCTTTTTTGAAACATTTCGAAAATTAAGATTTTTTGCGTGCAAGATTTAGGTTTCGAAGAATACTAGGTTTGATGAGCTCCCAATATTTCGATGCACTATGACACGGTTCGATACTGGCCTGAGAATTGAATTGGTTGACTCAGCCTGCGGTAGTAGATCGGTGCAGGAGGAAAAATCCACCAGTAGAATTATAGGATATCTGCGTTGCTGTAGTTCACTGGTTATTTAAATTTCCAAATTTTCTAAAATCATGTAAAATTGATAATTTGGTATGTAATGTGCTAAATAACACTGCCCAGTGAACGTTGACTCGTGGGTTATATCCCATACGTTTATAATTTAATTATAGATATAAAAATTGGTATAAAGAAATACAAATATGCATTTAGTCGTTTAAATTAAGACTGCTTCATTTCAAATTAACAGTAAACTAGTAACGTTCTGTACAGTGTGTCCAGTCTAGAGACAATACATTTTAAGGTACCTCTAAAAGAGAATGCGATATGATTTGCTAAATCAGTCATTAGATTTTTGGTAACTAATGCCATTATATTTTTAATAAACTCACCGAAACATGAATACACAGAAAAAAAAACAGAAAAATATCAACAATAAATTTGATACCAATTCTGGTGTAAGGGTGGGCACGCGACCCGGAGTGTCGAGGTTCCGGGTTCGATTCCCGGGGTAGGTATTTTTCTGGTTTTTTTTTTCTGTGTATTCATGTTTCGGTGAGTTTATTAAATATATAATTGATATTCACGGGAAGACCGTAAAAATAAAATAAAAAATGGGAAAAAATAAAAAAAAACATAAAAATTTTCCAATTGAGATCATGAACTAATGCCATTATTCAAAAAACGCGTTTGCCCAGAGGCGAAAGTTTGATCGATAATAACCTATAAAAAACCGACATTGTCATTTCAAAGTTCGTTATCTCAAAAACTAGGCTAAGATTAAAGTGGCTTTCGATTTAACTAAAAATACTACATCGAAATCGGACCATCCGTTTGGGGGCTACGATGCCACAGGCACATACACAGATACTCCCATACACTGGTCAAACTTATAACAATCTCTCTTTGCGTCGGGGGTTAAAAAGAAAAAAAAAAAATAGACAGCCTTTACTATGGGTACCAGACAACGGATAAACATACTTATATAGATAAATACATAGTAAACATTCAAGACCCGAAAACAAACATTCATATTCATCATACAAACATCTGCACCGACCTGGCATCGAACCCGGAACCTCAAGCTTCATAGCCAGGGTCTCTAACCACTAGGTCGTCGGACGAATCCTTTTGCTTGAAATTGTGTACGAAAACTAAGTTTTCAAATCCCTCTTAGTCGGTAGCTACTTGGAGTCAACGACCTCGTCACCTGCACACCTACAGCATTCTATAGTTTCTATAGACCACCTACCAAGATTAGTATGTCCGCGTCGGAAGGCACCCCATGATTAATGGCGGCGTTAAAACGCCCTTTAGTAGGTCGCGTCGCTACAAAGGGGAGCCGGCCCTTGTTGAAAGTAATATCGTAATTGGGAATCAGCGCTGAACGGGTAATATAGTCGTGATGGCCCTGTGGTTTGACCTCTGGCCTCTCGAGCAGAGGGTCATGGATTCAAGCCCCGGCTCGCACCTCTGAGCTTATCGAAATTTATGTGTAGCTTTTCGGTGAAGGAAAATTTCGAGGAAAGCTGCATGCTCCTGCGAGGAAATTCACTGGTTGGTGAGGAATTCCCAATCCGCATTGGGCCTGCGTGGGAACTGTAGCCCAAGCCCTCTGATTCTGAGAGGAGGCCTGTGCCCAGCAGTGGGACGTAAAATCAGGCCGTTGATGTTCTCTCAGTGGTTGGATTGACTTGAAATAACTTTAGTATGGACATGTAGGATGTAAAAAGCTTGTAATAAAGTGTTTTTTTTTAACTAAAACTTGTATTATAGGCATCAATCAGCATTACACAACTTTAAACGATTGCTTGATGAATGTACTTTGCATTTTCGGAATAACAGTCTATTTTCAATTTCTCATCTTCTTTACCTACCTTGGATGTTACTTTGCTCTATAAATCCTGCGCAGGACTTACGACCTGAACCTAAATGTCCTTGAACGCCATCTATAGTGCTTAATGACGATAATGCGAGGTCGTACAATAAAGTCGAATGCATTTTATGTTCTATGTACTTAAGTGCCGCTATAAAATTCTGCAAGTACTGATATAATTTATACGCCATCTTTACGCGAAACGCACCTAGCGTCGTGAATACGATACGAATGACAGACTGGTGACATTGATGAAAACATTGTATAGATTCAGGCGTAATTTTGCGGAGGTCCATGTTAAAAGTAATGGATTGAATTAGTTAGCTCCTCCGCGAAGTAGTGCAGTATGGTCATGCGAAATAGCCTCGTCTGCGCTGAGTATTTCTTCTCATGCAATTAATTTTCCCGCCCTCCTTCCGCAAATAGAAAATACAATAATCAGCGCAAAGGCTACTAGCCCACAACTAAAACTACTCGTACCACCACCAGTAAAATATTAGGTACCTACTAATGTCACATTTTTGACAGAGAAAGGGCGCGTTAACATAATCTCTTTTTGTTTACGACCTGCAATCTGTATACAAAATTTGTACTGGGGGGATCAAAATAGGTGATTTTGCGGGTGGTAGGACCTTGTGCGAGTTCCGTCCGGACCGCTACCACCATCTTACTCGCTAATCCTACCGCTAAGCAGCATTGCTTGCACTGTTGTGTTCCGGTATGGAGAGTAAGACAGCCGGTGTAATTACGGGCACAAGAGGCATTTCATCCTAGCTCTCTGGGTTGGCAACGCATCTGCAAACCCTCCCGGGGTTGCGGGTGTTCATGGGCAGTGGTGATCACTTACCATCAGGTGAGCCAGTTTGCCTTCCTTGTCGTATAAAAAAAAATCTAGTGGACATCACACATAAATTGATTGAGGCGAAGCGCGAGCGACGCGTCTCCGTTTCAGCTTACAGAAATGATTTCGTATGTTGTCCGGCTGCCTGTTCTTTGCTACGAGTCGCATTTCTAAACCGATTCTCGTATAGTTTTGTAGGCAGATTCGATAACGAATATGGCTTTTTTTGTCGATTCAGTATTTTTCAATATTAAATAAAAAAGAACATTTTTTTTCTTCAAAAATCCTTGCGTGGTCTACAGATCATAGAGAGCCACTAGTTAGTAATAGTCCAGTTGAACCATTCACTTTAGTCTTTCTAATGCGGACCATACACACTAGGGTAGATATTCCTGTGCAGTTTTGCCTGTACAGTTCAACTGCACAGGTAAAAGTAAAAAATATCTATTTTCATAATTGCACAGGTCACCTGTGCAGTCTGCACAGTCGTATGCCACATACGCTTCTTTCTGCCTGTGCAGTTGAACTGTACAGGCAAAACTGCGCAGGCATACCCTAGTTTTCCACACAAATCGCTAATTGGCCGAGAAATGAGTCAGCTCGTCAGGTATCATCAAACCTTGGGGTGGTCGTTAGCGAACTGACAGGCTTACACTAATCCTGACTTGACCGCCGCGCCCTAAATACACTGAACTTTTCCTACCAAACATTGGAATTTGTACTTCTATGGAACATGACGTTCACGTGCAGGCTTTTTAACCTTACTTTAACCTCTGACGCAAAACAGATAAGTTTGACGTGTGTTAATTGTCTGCCTGTGGCATCGTAGCTCCCAAACGTCACCGATTCGAATACGGTTTCACTTCGATAGAAGCTACTTTAACCTCGACGGTTCTTAGCTAAGTTTCAATGGGTTTAAAATGGGTTCAGGCGTTTTTGCGAAAATGGAGTTTGAAAAAACATGTCGGGGATTTTTCGACATTTATAAGTTGTACTTAATATACGAATCTAATCTAAGCTTGACTGCTTATAGTGACTGATACGATTACTAGATATTATATCCAATTAAGAAAAAAAACAAAACAAAATTCTCCCAATCCTGCAGACTGTACGGAACGTAAAACTCTAGCAAGTATTTTTTTATTTTGACGACTAGCTGTTCTATGAAGGAAGTTTGTCTCTTTACTAACTCCGTGACCTAAATATTTAGCCTTGAAGTACTAAAACCGCGGGTCTGCTGCCGGTACTTAGCCCCTATGATATAGAACTAAAAAATTTATTGAATTTATCCTATGATATAGGTCGTAAACGTTTGATTCTTTTAGCTATCAGTGCCCTAAGCACGACTTGTCGAATCCTGCGTCACGTAAAATTCGAATAGTAAACTATAACGAGTTTGTATGACGTTTGGAACAGCGCCCGCCCGTGAGCGTATTTGGAACTAAAATTTAGTATGAGATTTCTCGATCTCGATACGATAACCGTAACGTAACGCAGGATTCGACAAGTCGTGCTTAGGGCACTGGTTTGTTTTTGTACTTATGAAGGTGCAGTCTGATGCCATCTTATATTGGTATTGTGCGGTCGATATTGTTGTATGGAGCTACGGACTTTTTTCACTTGTTCGCATCCTAATCCCACAAAAGTTGGGGCCAAATATTTCGATATGTAAAAGTGTTGCCAGACGTGAGAAAAATATAAGTCGTAGGTCCAGTTTTTATTCTTTATCGACGTACCTTTTGATTCACCATTCAGCTGTATAAAACGAAAGACACTTTAATAATACTACCTACTGTTGGTTCGAGTTTAGCCCCTAATATTGTAAAGAAATATCACTAGGATACCAGAGCCTTGTTTTTATTAATATCAGCATAGGAACTGCACTGATTTGTGGAAATGAAATGGAACTGTGGCAATATTCTGTGCATTGATACGTCGAACTAGTTTGCCTAATTTTGGATCAGACTAGTTCGCAGTGCGTACGAGTGGGTACAGCCTCACGCTACGGTGGCTATAGCGTGTTCAGATTGCACACTTTTAGTCTAGACTCGGAGACTCAAAAAGCTGACCCCTTTTCAATGTTTTAGACTCAAGAGTCTAGCTAAAACATTGAAAAAGGTTTGGGTGGGAAACTAAATACGTTTCGATTGTTTTCGAGAGAGATGATGGTTATTAAACTAAACTAAAGTGAGTTCTAAATAAGATTGTATCATTTTGACTCTACACGCTTTTTATCTAGGTGTGTGAGATTTTTAACATGAAACTGCCGTGAGACTCAATCATAGTGAAATAAACGGATCACTCACGTATGTCAGTCGAGTATAGCTTGACATGTTTCGGACTAATCCGTAGTCCTTCCTCTGGGAGCACACGCCACACCGATGGCAAGACGTAAACTGCGCGTCGCGCTGCGGGCGCGGGGTTTACTCGACTGACATACGTGAGTGATCCGTTTATTTCACTATGTGTGTGAGATTATCTGACTATGTATTTCCATCTTTACCTTCTGTGTGATGTTGCGATTATGACTGTTCCAGTGAGATGGGGTTAAATACGTTAGAAGAGATTAACTTGTGTCAGCTGATGTGATGTTAATTAAGATGACGCTTAGTCGTTCTCAGAGTGTTTCAATCGCCCGTCATTACCATATTTTGTATGTTAGACTAATTTTATAAAAGTTCACGTTAAGTCGTACCAGTGTCATTCAATGATTCGTTGGTGTTAGTCATATTTATTGTTTATGAATGACTGTAATGATGTAATGATAGCCAGTTGAAACATACTGAGAAAGACTCTAATTAATATAGCATTGTAATAGAGAGGATATTCAAAAGTGAGTGAGGCATGTTGTCTCTCAGCTGATTGGCTCTAAACATAGATGAATGTGGATCAGTAATAGCTAGTTTAAAAAACCCACCAAAAATATCTAAGTATTCGACTGCAAGATACAACTGTATGTAAGAGTGACATAGAAAAAACTTGGTCGAATTGGTAACTGGTGGCTTTCGGTGGACATGAATTATATCGTAGGTACATTTTTATTTGCTTTGTACAAAAACGTATTTTTTTGTGCGCCTACGCATAACAGGGCGTTGCCATTGCAATGTAAAAAAAAAACAACAAAAAATGATAAAAACTAACTTATGATATTACATAAAGAGTGCAACTAAAAGTTACTGTACGAATAATAGTTTTTAAGTTAGGTATGTATAGTGATAGACTTTTGTATATCTATGTACCGAACATGTGGTTAGATGTTAACTTGTATACACATGAAGTTGTACATAATACAGCTAAGTGACTGTACATACTACAATTGTACATAGACTGTAAATACACTCAAGATATATATTTAACTATTAATATAAATTTGATTCAAAGAAAAGTTTTAAAAAATAAATTGAGAAAAATTACAAAAAAATAAAATAAAGACATACAGTGAGTATGAAGTGGAAAAGCAAACGCCGTCTTTTATTTTTTTACCTGATTCCTTTCATCGTCAAGTTAATAAAAAAAAAACATATTAAGTACTGTATAAAAACTTCCATAACAAAGGTTTAAATCAAAATGTTGTTAAATTAGGGTTAGTGCACTTTAGGCATGTATGGAAACCAGCCGTGACAGACAGCCGCAGTCGCGCCGTAGGGGTTCCTTTTTACCATTTATATACGGATCCCTAAACATAAGGAGAAAATTTAAAAGCACCTATTGCTGAATACATGCACCTTACCTCGTTATGATAAAAAAATGGAAGCCTTACATTGACAGTGACCCCGCCCTGGGAAGGGAACGCGCCTATAATTTGCTCAAATCGATAGCCCATTAGTGTAAACCTATTGGCTAAGATAAGATCTTTACAGCCTAAGGAATACTTCCCTGAACGTGAACATGTAATGAGAAATTCACCGTGTTTATGTAGTCAGCAGCAGAAGTAGCTAAGCTATCGAAGCGGTCACAATGATCTGCACAAGCTCTTATGTCTATAGCAATAGAGCCGTGCTTAGATCATTGTGAACGCGTCGGTTGCTTGGCTACTTTTGCTGCTGAGTGTACAATCGATGAGACTGAATTGCGTACATTTGTTAAGTCGATTTCACCATGATTTCTTTGGTACATGTAAGTTAGATATGTCAATATGACATTCGCAACAAAAAGGTTCCACTTTGCAAGCGGTACGCGATTCAGTTTTTCCCACAAGGTAGGTAGGTAGGTATGTATAGTTACATACGCCGCAAACGTTAGGTATTTGTATTTTATTCGTTATTTGGCATCGCCCTCCTATGACGCACTGCTGGACATGCCCCCCCCCCCCCCCCAAGGCTCTCCACTCAGACCGGTCTTGTGCTTTCCGCATCCACCGCGGTCCCGCGATCTTTACCAGGTCGTTGCTCCATCTTGTTGGAGGTCTACCCGGGGTTGTCTCCCGGTCCATGGATGCCATTCGAGAACCTTCTGACCCCATCGGCCATCAGTTCTGCGAGCAATGTGCCCCGCCCACTGACACTTGAGTTTTGCGATTCTTCGGGCTATGTCGGCACCATATGACTAGGTACTTGGGCAATTTGTACGGTGGGCGTGGAATCTCAGTACGGTCCTTGCACTCAGCAAAAAGCTAGCTGGCGTTCAACGGTTTGCATCATTGAAACGTGTGTAAGCAGCTTTGCAGAGGACTGCCAGAAGATATCGGGCAGTCATTCAAAGAAGTAGTAGGCAAAGTCGAGGAAGTTAATTTCTGACCCACCATAGATCGCTTTCATAGTAAACGTCAACGGTTTTCCTTGTCAAGCTATGCGATGTCACTATGACGTTTACTGTGAAAAGGTTCCATGTTGGGCCAGGAATTAATTTCCTCGACCGTACCTATTTAAATAGGTGGGTAACAACTAACTAATACTTACTTATCTAAACTCCAGCAGTGAGTCCTAAGGTGAGTTCCACTTCAGATCAAGTTTTTTAATCAATGTTACCGTGACATATCTTGAAAACGTTCTGGCAACGCGTGGTCTGAGAATACAAAAGTCCCATCTAAGAATTGCGACGAGTTGTAATTTGAGTCTTAATAGAGCAAGCGTAGAGTTGACATGAATTTCTAGCACTTCAATGTAGTTGAATCGCTTTTTTTGAAGAATGGGTGGAGTACCTCAGTACTGAGATGGGATAACTTTAACCCAACACAAACCTTTTGCATAAGTTAGATAGTTGTGCACTTATTGACTTGAATGCTGAGGCAGGAAGTCGAACTTTACAAAGCACTCATCCAAAATAGTTTCCTACACTGACTGATTGCTGAAGTAATATCATTTAACACTTAAGTATAGCAACATTTCAATTTTTTTTTGTAAGGATTTTAAAAGAAGTTCTTACCTAAGTACCTACTTAAGAAAAAGCTATTCGACTAAAAATTATTTTTACAGGTAAGTAAGTTTACCTGAGTTACAAATCAGTTAAGTATGTATAGGTAAGGTGGTACTCGTACTATCGTTAAGGATTAGAAATGCTTGATAATTCAAGATAGCTAACGATGTCTCGGTATCGTCCCGATGGTATCCCATATACCTATATACCTACTAGTATATCTAAATATATGTATATTTCACACTACGTCGCAGGGTTGCTTTGTTTGCATGCAGGGGGACGACTACGAAATTCGAAAATCGAAGTTCGTATCGTATCGTCCCGCTCGCTCTCGTATTAAATCATATTAGCGTGAGCGGGACGGCACGACACGAAGTTCGAATTTTGCACTTCATAGTTTAGGGCCAGGCATGACAACTACGTTGTACCGTCAGCAGCAAAAATAGCTAAGCAACCGAAGCGTTCACAATGATCTAAGCACGTCGCTATTGTCATATACCTATGCATAAGCGTTCACAATGATCTAAGCACGTCGCTATTGTCATATACCTATGCATAAGCGTTCACAATGATCTAAGCACGTCGCTATTGTCATATACCTATGCATAAGCGTTCACAATGATCTAAGCACGTCGCTATTGTCATATACCTATGCATAAGCGTTCACAATGATCTAAGCACGTCGCTATTGTCATATACCTATGCATAAGCGTTCACAATGATCTAAGCACGTCGCTATTGTCATATACCTATGCATAAGCGTTCACAATGATCTAAGCACGTCGCTATTGTCATATACCTATGCATAAGCGTTCACAATGATCTAAGCACGTCGCTATTGTCATATACCTATGCATAAGCGTTCACAATGATCTAGGACGTGGCTATTGTCATATACCTATGCATAAGCGTTCACAATGATCTAAGCACGTCATTATTGTTATGCATAGGTAAGCGTTCACAATGATCTAAGCACGTCGTTATTGTTATGCATAGGTAAGCGTTCACAATGATCTAAGCACGTCGTTATTGTTATGCATAGGTAAGCGTTCACAATGATCTAAGCACGTCATTATTGTTATGCATAGGTAAGCGTTCACAATGATCTAAGCACGTCGTTATTGTTATGCTTGAGTAAGCGTTCACAATGATCTAAGCTCGTCGTTATTGTTATGCATAGGTAAGCGTTCACAATGATCTAAGCTCGTCGTTATTGTTATGCATAGGTAAGCGTTCACAATGATCTAAGCACGTCGCTATTGTCATATACCTATGCATAAGCGTTCACAATGATCTAAGCACGTCATTATTTTTATGCATAGGTAAGCGTTCACAATGATCTAAGCTCGTCGTTATTACTGGTAGAGATCCCTTTAAGGGATAAGTTCGCCTTTGTACATTTGCTTTTGTTCTGTTATCTGTATTTTTTTGTTTTATGTGCAATAAAGAGATATACATACATACATACATACTACCTACAAAGTAAATTAAAATATTAAAACTAAAACTAACTTAAAAAACTAAAAATTAAATACCTACCAAACCTGGACCTCTCGGCAGGGTGCCCATTACGCAGGCAGCATTCCCGCACTGAGTTGCAATAGCAATTCTTTGCGCGAAAAAACTGCCCGCGCGAGTGTCGCCTGCTTTATGGTTATTATGCATAAAGGCATCTACCTACAGTTAATTGTGTCCGGTTGTTCAGTTACTTGTACTGCTGACTGTACACCGTGCTCGTATTTAATTAATGAGTCATGTTTAATACAATGTTGTAGCCTGAAGGTTTTGGGTTATTTCCAACTGATGTTTAATGGGTGGGCACCGTTTTGTGTAGGATTGACTTGGGATGCTTAGAGCGAGGGATGACCACGACTTTACGAATGCTGCGTAACGTTACGGTTATCGTATCGAGATCGAGAAACCTCATACAAAATTTTAGTTCCAAATACGCTCACGGGCGGGCGCTGTTCCAAACATCATACAAACTCGACAACGTTTACTATTCGATTTTACGTGACGCAGGTTTCGAAAAGTCGTGCTCGACCCTCAGGAAAGGCATGGAGATGTTAACGCGCGTTTTCCACTCTGCCAAAATTTTTACATTAAGTCTGTGCAAAATGCACAGAGTCTGTTGCACAGACATCACAGACTGTAAGCAGCTGTCAAGCATACCCGATTTTTATTTGTGTACAACACAGCCTGTAGCCAGATGCCCATTGGTCAATTCTGTAGCCAATTTACCCGATAAAAAATAGAAGCATCGGTCGTCTCTAGGTAGTTATTCAAATAAAGTGTCACTGAAGGGTTATAGTTGCCTTCAAAGGCGCTCCCTCACACATTCAAATACTGACGCACACTACAGATCAAAAAAACGGTACGGCTCTTGAAATCGGAGCATACAGTTGTCTCTTTTTAACAAAGGGCATTATAGTTACATGAGCGAAGGGTATAACTATACGGCCATAAGTTTACCTTCCATCTATTGACTTCATTAATCTCAGGTCTGTTGATTGTGTGCGTTTGGCATTTGGGTGACAGTTTTGTTTTAGGTGAGTTTGTAGGAACCTAAAAATTTTTGGCATGACCGTAGACGTGTGCTGTAGGTACGTGTGTACCTCGTCCCCCTCGAAAAATGGCAGAAAAGTTGTAGTGCGCCTGTCTAAGGCGCCTCCCGTTTGTCTGCTTTGTGTTAGGGTGAGACGATTAGTTCAGTGGCGAAGAAATTTACCGCTCCCTGTATTATTTTCATTTTTCAAAAGAAACTGCAAAAAAGTCGCACTCCTAGGAACGTGTGCCCGGAAAATGACGAATAACAATTGAACTTTTATGAATTAGTCATGTTATGTCTGATTGTCCGTCAACAGTAATTTATTTAAGCAAGTTCATACTGTATTGTACGTCACTAAGTAATTATTTTAGGGTATCTTTTGTAACGCTATTATAGGTAAGTAGGTACATGTTACATCATCATCATCATCATCACCAGCCTTTTTTACGTCCCACTGCTGGGCACAGGCCTCCTCTCAGAATGAGACACATCACTGAATTGCTTCGCAGGTGTGTGCAGGTTTCCTCACGATGTTTTCCTTCACGGAAAAGCTCATGATAAATATTACAAATGTACATGTACAATCGTGTAATGTAAAGAAGTACTTATAACTGTCATAGTAGGTAAGGGCGACCTTTTATTTTACATTAAAAGAAAATGAGAGCGGGCAAACGAGCAGGCGGGTCACGTGATTAGCAGCGCCACTAGTGGCACGTATCGGCAACAAACAATTAGTTTTTCTATAGTAAGTAATTCAGACGTAAACGCGAACGCGATCGTGCCGTATTTTGTCTAACTCTATGCCCTTAGTGTAATCATAAAGCACAAAATACGTCTCGATCGCGTTTGCGTTAAAGCATCAAATAGTATGAGAATTGATAAACGCGAACGCGATCGAGACGTATTTCTTGGCCTGGTCGGCGATTACACTAGGCGCTCTGCATACACTTTTAATAATGACGACGTCACCATGTAGAGTACGTACTCAATCTGAGGGTCGAGCACGACTTTACGAATGCTGCGGCACGTTAAATCGAATAGTAAACGTTTTGTCGAGTTTGTATGACGTTTGGAACAGCGCCCGCCCGTGAGCGTATTTGGAACTAAAATTTAGTATGAGGTTTCTCGATCTCGATACGATAACCGTAACGTTACGCAGCATTCGTCAAGTCGTGCTCGACGCTCAGGCCATTAATAATTCCCAACGGACGCAATCGAAGCGTCACAGCCATGAGTATACATTAATATTAGAATGAAAACCCTTTGCCCGATACAAAATGGACGATCTATCGCTACGCAATACACTCGACACGAGGTTTAGGCAATATTAAGATAGTTTCGAAAATACTGTACTTAAGTAGGTACCTACCTAATTTTTGTTTCTTTATTCTTAGGGTTCCGTACCTCAAAAGGAAAAAATTGAACCCTTATAGGATCACTTTGTTGTCCGTCTGTCTGTCTGTCAAGACCCTTTTTCTCTGGAATGCGTGGAGGTAACATGCTGAAATTAATATCAAACACTCAAGCCTGCGGTCAACCAACCTACCAACAAAAAATCAACCTTCTAAGTCAACGCAATCAAAAGATACAGTCATTAAAAAGGCAATTTCGATACAATTGCCGAAATCCAAAAACCTAAAGGGCACTTCCAGTTGTCTTAGAACCTTGAAATTTGATATGAAGGTAGCTCTTATAGCACAACCACTCACAAAAGTCTCAAAATCTTAAATTTTTATGTCTGTCTGTAGATTTCGTAGACCAATATAAGTTGACCCCACACCGCGTAAATTTTGCTTAGGAGCAGGGCTCTGCTGACACTGGACTTCTTAAAACACTAGGGAAAAGCGTTAAAATCTTTCTACGCAACCCTCGCGCGAGTCCGACTCGCATTTGTCCGGTTTTTAATGATACAGTGAGTTTTCTTTATATAAATCTGCTGTGGTTAAGTGTTGTAAGAGAGCTAATGTACTTAATTAGTTTTAGAAAAAAAAAATAGTGTTAAGTTTCTTGTGGCGTATTCTTTTTGGCAGTCATCCCGAAACCGCTGTTGGACTCAAAAAAAGTACGCGTAAAGCATTCAAACTGCCTATTTGCTAAACAAAATTTTGAATTGAAATACTTAGGCTATGGAATCTGAACTGAAATAAATAAGTACTTAACTTAGCCATAAAACAAGCTTTTTTATTGTCATCCAATTACACATACCATACCAAATTTCAAGTCGATGCCATTAACTGTTGAAGAGTTCCCTCCTGTGGAGACGACCCTGGCCGCACCACCAGATTTTCACTACCAGATTATTGCATTGTCACCGAACTTACATATTCTGTGTTTTTTATGTACTTAACCTGACCGGCGCATGTGAGCTTTAAAAATCTGCATCCGCATCTGTGAATGTCAAAAAATCTGCATCCGCATCTGTGAATGTCAAAAAATTTGCATCCGCAACATCCCTGGTGTACCTACCCACTATTGGTGTCCTTGATCGTACCCAAATAACTGAATAGCCAAAGGAACGCCAAAGAATTTTAATGAAACCATTCCTAACGCCCACTGCCCTTACTAAATAAATGCTATAACTTTAAGGAATTCAACATACAGGGCGTTTCCATGTTGAGAGTTTTGAACTCAAATTCCATAAATTCTCTATACCTATAAAACAGTACTGTGATAGACTGACTAACTGACCGCATTCTAAACCACTGGACCTAGATACTTGAAATTTAGGAAACATATGCCTTGAGTATCCTAGAGCTGCACTAAGAAGGAATTTTTCGAATTTCCCTCGGGGTAGGGAACTAACCCATTTTGAAATGTTTCACGGGGGCAAAGCCGCGGGGCATAAGCTTGTTCCATATAATTTCACACACAATTTCACGGTCATGCCACGATCACACATCTAAGACTCGAAAAAAAACATCGACATTCACCATTAGGTACAAATATCTGCCTCGACTGCGGGGATCGAACCTGGGACCTCAAGCTCCATAGTCAGGTTCTCTAACCACTAAGCTATCCGGTCAGTTCTCGGTAGATACAATAAAGTCTACAAATAAGTTACTAAAAGCTCGTAGACACTGCTCACTACGAAAGAGGGAGGCATCCATTCATATTTTCGGAAGGTAAGGTAAGTACGTAGGTACACTCTCGTGTGAACTCTACTAAAACCTCGAAGGTAATCTAATTGCAATGTATGGGTAAACGAACCTTCAAATGCATAATGCGTATGCATTTAAGCTTAGATCAAAGCCTTGTTCATCCAATTAAAAGCACATTTTCCCCCATCGCCAATGTATTTCGCGTGAACAAAGCACAACGTTAGCTTTGCTTCAAAACCCACCCCAAGCTACCCTTTTGTAGGGTTTAATTTTGATTGGTGGTTGGGTATAAGGCAGTTTGTAATTTTGTGGTATGAGGGTAGTCAGTGCGCATGCGCGGTGCGTCGTAAACACAAGGTGGACGGCACGGCAGTCGCTTGGCGGCCTCTGCCGCGGAAGCTCGCGTTTCCATAGATCGCGTAAAAACCGCGTGTGCTCGTTAAAAATCTAGAGGTCCTAGCCCGCAACTGTAAGGATTTTGCAGTGTTTTTTTCAGGTGAGCAATTTTTTACGATGTTGGCAATTTACGCAATGCGGTTGCTTTTACGCGTTGCGTTTTATTTGCCTGCGTATAAACAACGCGCCTGTTGTAGGTTGGGTTAGGCACTAGACGGTCTCCGTTACATTTCTGTAAGCCGGGTGTAAATTGAAAATGTTTACGGGTTATATCGTAACCACATGCTTACGGTTAACCTCTGTTCGAGAAGACAGGTTGTGGTTATACGTTTTTGGTTTTTACGGAACGGTTGTATGAAACTTGATATTTTTTATTTGATAATGGTTTTTCCTGGCCTGTGTGCATTAGAGATTAATTACAATTTTGAGCAAAATTACTTCAACCAAAGTCAAGATATATAGACTATCATCAACAACATCAATCAAATCCACACATGTCACAAAGACGCAACTATCGCCACCACCACTAAACTATGCACTGAGGCGTTTCAAGCTCTCTACGAGCCCATTCACAATGCGCCAAAACCACCGTACAACGTGTTATCACTGGTTAATCTACCGATAATTTATGTAAACTTACGTAGACTGTCTGAATAATAACAATAATGATAATTTTAATTCATTAATATGGACCTCTGAACTGAACAGTAATGCCTGATTCAATCAATTATTTAACTATCTTTAATTCGGGATCCTTTATTATACCTACACTCTAACAGCCTTATATCACACTGGCGATTTGCTAGCGAGTTTTGTATTGAGGCGATCACGCAACGTGTTCGCCGCGAGAGATATTAGTATGAAGCACTCGCTCGCAAATCGCTAGTGTGATAAGATTGGTAACACCCGTAAGTAAAGTCAGCAGCAGAAGTTGCTAAGCAACCGAAGCGGTTACGGTGATCTGCACAAGCTCTTATGTCTATAACAATAGAGCCGTGTTTAGATCATTGTGAACGCGTCGGTTGCTTAGCTACTTTTGCTGCTGACTGTACCATAACGGATTTGAAATGATTCTTCAAAAACATGTCAACACGTAGGTATAGGTAGGTAATTTTAAGTATACCTATCATCCCATCTGTATCTATATTTTGCTCTACAAAAAGAACACAGATTCTTGCATAGAAAATGTAGAAACACAAAGAAAAACTCATGTCATCATCATCATACTCATCATCATCACCAGCCTTGTTTTACTTCTCGCTGCTGGGGACAGGCTTCCTCTCGGCATGAGAAGGCTTGGGCTATAGGTTCCACGCAGGCCCAATGCGGATTGGGAACTTCACATACCATTGCATTGCTGCGCAGGACCGTGCAGGTTACTTTCATCGAAAAGCTCGTGATAAATTACAAATACGAATAGAAATACGAATACAGATACGAATTCTTTATTACACACAAATATCAAATTTAGCAGAAATATAATAATACAGCTTGCAATAATCTGAGGACCACGTGACAATCGTGTAGCAGTGTTTCAAGAGAGGTTGCACTGGCCCGTACACTAGGCACAGCCAATGAATTACAAAAGTGTAATTTCGCATATAAATTCCGAAAAAGTCAAGTGGTGCCAGCCGAGGCTCGAACCCACGACCCTCTGCTTGACAGGCCATTATATCAAACCAGGAGGCTATCAGCTGGGCCCCTATTTCACCATCTTTACAATGTCAGTTTTATATGACAATTCGAACTAATAAATATCATGGGACAATTTGACACCAATTGACCTAGTCCCAAACTAGGCAAAGCCTGTACTATGGGTACTAGACAACGGATAACCATACTTATATAGATAAATACATACTTATATACATATTAAACATCCAAGACCCGAGAACAAACATTCATATTCATCATACAAACATCTGCCCCGACCGGGATTTGAACCCGGGACCTCAAGCTTCATAGTCAGGGTTTCTAACCACTAGGCGTAGGTATATTTCTTTGAAAATATGAAGCGCTACAAAAGCTCTTTAGGTCAACAGTTGACACCGAATTGCCATTGAAAACTGACAATTGTATAGTTGGTGAAGGAAAGGGCTTAGGTATTATAATTTCATTTACATCTCCCATAACAAATGAAGCCTATAGGAGTTTTTTTTATAGTTGCTCTAAATTTTTTATATGTATGAATGTTCCTTTTAACCCCCGATAAAAAAAAAATTGGGTGTTATAAGTCTGACCTGTGTGTCTGTGTATCTGTGTATCTATGTATCTGTGTATCTGTCTGTGGCATCATAGCTCCCAAACTGATGGACCGATTTCGATGCGGTTTTTTTTAATCGAAAGCTAGTGTAATCGAGATGGTTCTTAGCCCAGTTGCATTAAAATCGGTTCACCCGTTTTTGAAATATTGAACTTTGATATAACAATGTCGGGGGCTTTTCAACTTTTCTAAGTTGGTTAGGTTATTTTAGAGCCACATACAGATAGAGATAGAATATAGACAGACTACTGTAGGCTGATCACGAGTTTTCATCAAGAATCGAGTAGTAACGTTAAAGAGATTATAACCTAACCAACTGATGCAACTTGTGACCAAAGGGCTGGCAGTTTTCTCTCTCAAAGAATCAGCATCGCTATTCAGCGAGGCAACGCTGCCAGCCTTTTGGGCACTATGCCACGGGGGCCTTATTTAGATTTAATTTAGTTTTAAGTTGTAGTTTATTTAGTTTAAGCTTAGATTTAATGTCATTGTAAATTGCTTTTATTATGTAAATAAAGTATTTCTTCTTTTAATACAACACCAACTTAAAAAATTCCAAAAACCCCCGACGTTGTCATTTCTTTCAAGTTCAATATTTCAAATACGGGTGAATCTATTTTAATGGAACTTAGCTAAGAACCATCTCGATTAACCCGCGGGAGTTACTTACCTATTTACATTATTTTTACCCACTTAAAAAAAGTAGGAGATTGTAGGCCGCCCATTTACTACCTTGTATTTTCTTTGTGCCTTATTTCTTGTCTTGACTGTTATGTGGTGTTCAATAAAGAGTTATTGTATTGTATTGTATTGTAGGTATTTTTTGATCATCGATTACACTAAGCGCTCAGAGCGTTATAGTGTAATCAACGATTAAAAATACATCATAATCGCGTTCGTTCGTTCGCGATCGCGTTTATTATGGGAAAATTACATGGCACATCGACACAACAACAAACAACACAACAACAACAAACACACAACACACTTGATACAACAAACATATCTTATACTATTGGACACTTTAACTCAAACGCGATCTAGACTTTTTTTTAAATACGTCTCGATCGCGTTCGCGTTATCGTATCAAATACTGTGAGAGTACGTTGCAATACGTGCCGCTATAGGCGCTGCTAATTTCCCCATAGTAATTCAGAGAACGCGAGCGAGATCGAAATCCCTTAACGCGAACGCGATCGAGGCCCCTTAACGCGAACGCGATCGAGGCCCCTTAACGCGAACGCGACCGAGACGTTTCCTTCTGTCAAAAATTACACTAGAGCCTCAAGAGTACAGAAACGTAAAGAGGAACGTTTCAACTCGAATCCATCAGACAGCTGGCCTAAGCCAGCTTACGCTAGTGAGTAAGTACCCGTAAACCGATCCCCCACTGATCCCCCTGAGGACCCCGCTTGACTTACTTCAGACCGTATTTTGGTGTAGTTTCTCCTAAGGTATTGACCTCAATGGAGTAAGTATCTTTTTGTATTTTTTTTTCAACTAATTATGGTGTAAGCATGGTTTATCATTAAATTACCGACACACGTTTCATAGCTATTTCATTCCATCCAAAGCTATCTCAATTTTCTGACTTATTTTCTTAATCTTTTGATTTAAAAACTAACCTAACCTATCGACGGTACCCTAATTCAACCTCGTATATAGAGTTTGACGAAATTGGAATAACCACCTTAGGTTCGCGGTCTAGAGTGGTTATTCCAATTCCGTCAAAGATTACATACGTCAGTTGAGTCAGAGTACCGTCGCTATACAACAAACAATAAAATTATCCTGAAATCCTGATTTTAGGAGAAAACAGTTTTCGATGAAATGAAAATGCGATGAAAATGAAACAGTTATAAAACGATTGTCGACGATTCAAGGGACTCCGGTTGGCATAGACACTTATACTTAAAGCGGATGGGCCCTGCGGTACTCCGTTCTCGTTGGCAATTTTGTGGCACTAAAATTAGTGCCAGCGATATGAGGCTCTTACTTCGTCAAAACATGAATAAAAAAGCATTTTCTCACACACACGGGTTAATATAGCGGTAAGAAGTTCGCCAGGTCGACTAGTTTAAAATGTAATGTAATTTTCAATGAGAAATAAATTTTTAAAACTCGCAAATCCGTTACCTACTGTTTACTTGTTACTTAAGTCTGATTTATGTGAATACTACCTAATATCAGTTTGGTAACGTTCAAGGTGCGTGCTATATTAACCCATTCTAGGCTATACAAGGCCTACATTACTTCGTCTACTTGGAATTAATGAGCAAAGATTTGGGTGAAGGAAAACGCCGTAACTCATTGACTTGCCAATACTATGGACTTCGGGTTAGCGCTTGAAAACGTTCGAACCAAAATACCACTAATTTGCAAGAACTACCACTAATCGAGCGTCAGTCATTCTTAGTTTGGTCGAACGATAGCGTTATGACGCATTAAGTACTGTCATCGAACTAGGATACATTTTTCGTGAATTTTGTACTAGACCCAAAGGCCACACAGTGTTAATAAGTCAATATCAAAGACATATCAGACGGTACCCCGAATTTATACTGCAAATTGTGGGAATCTAATTTAATAAAAGTGCAGGTGCCATACCCTTTGGTACATTACTCTAAAAAGGCACGAATAGAACAAGTAACTACTCGTAAAGTTAGCACATGTATAGTGTAAGGGTAGCACGTGACACGGGTGTCTAGGATCCACGTTCGATCCCGGGGTTAGTTATATTTTCTGGTTTGTTATAAAAAAAAAAAAAAAAGATCATTTATTCACAAAAAAATAATGTAAATAGACCAAGTAACAACACATGAAAAGCCATTACAATTTTGTGAAAAGGCGAGGACTCAGCAGAGTGCAGGTTTTCAGTCCTCACTTTGAATGTGAAAAATGGTAGTGTGGTAGTGGGGTTATCTTCGAGTTTCGCTACATTTAACTTTAATTGTAAGGTCATTTAGCAGTTCCGAGAGCGAGTCCCCAGCGAAAGGTCGCCAAGTGAGAATACCTTTTCAAATTACCTTTAAAAATTCTTGACAAAAGAACGCTAATTTGTACGCGACCTGAATAACTTAATATTTGACTGTACATTTGAATAAGACAGTAACATTTTCAGCAAACAGCTAGGGCGTATTATTTTAATTATGGCCTTTCCGACTGTTTTTAGTGTAAATATTAGTACGGCTTCGGCTATGTAATTACGAGAACAAAATGCGTTGTTCCGAACCAACCTTAACGGTTTTCACGGTCGGCCTGAATCCGTTTATTTAAGATTTCAATCTACGGTTCAACTAAATTATCACACACGTTTTTCAGCAATGCGAAGACAAATGGAATTACATGAACCCTGGAAACAAACACTCTTTCTTTAGGCAGTCGTGTAAAAAAACTGTGCCCTTAGTGTAGTCAAAAAGCACGAAATACGTCTCGATCGCGTTTGCGTTAAAGTGTCAAATAGTATGAGAATTGATTAACGCGAACGCGATCGAGACGTATTTCTTGGCCTGGTCGGCGATTACACTAGGCGCTCAGTGCCCTTAGTGTAATCAAAAAACACAAAATACGTCTCGATCGCGTTTGTGTTAAAGTGTCAAATAGTATGAGAATTGTTAAACGCGAACGCGACCGAGACGTATTTCTTGGCCTGGTCGGCGATTACACTAGGCGCTCAGGGCAAGAGCGTGTCGGGCCATGCCTAGTGAAGTGTTCCGTAACCGTTACTACAAAGAAATGTAGTACCGATGAAAATGGCGTATGTTCATGGCACTAATATCCTTTTGTTGAGAAGCGCAGTTTATTGGCAATAACTCGAAAACGATACATCAGATCATGTTGCAAATAATTTTCTTTGAAAGTGTTTGTTAAGCGTTATCTTTTTGATTTTTTTTCATATTTTTTGGACCTACAGTATATAAAGGGAGGGGGGACAGTTTATGCCTGGTTTATGCAACTTTCGAAGCGATCTTAAAGTGTTTTTAAAAGAGCTGTCGAATTATGTGCCACTCGTTGATATTTGTCGAAAAAACATGTCTGCCGTGACGCGTACCGGAATTTTCTACGGGCCCGATTTCAAAACGCCAAAACCTACCAGTAAATCTTTACACCTAAACCCGTTACTTTTACGCTTAGTACCTAATGCCTGCACGATTCAACCAATTAAGTATTATCAGTTACCTCGACAAGCGAAACGTAATCCGGCTTACAAAACATTTATAAATCTCTATATTTCGGCGCTGATAATGTTGAAATGGATGAAAAATATTCAATAATTAATATAAAAGCGCTTTGTTCAAATTTTCAGCAACGCATTATTATTGCCGACAATAGGTAACGGAATATCAGGACTTAGATACCTACAATATTTATTGCTAGTTGTGTTCATAATAAACGACTGTGATGGGCCTGAGGAGTTATATTTATGAAACTTGGCTGTGAAGTAATAATAAAGTTAGTAGGATAGAAACTACAATCAAAGTGATAGAAGCTTTTCCACGTGAATTTTTTTTTGACTATGTCATATCATTGATCTTTGTCTGGCCCGTGTAAAAAGTTTTTTCACTATACCCTTAAGATTAGTATAAAATTGCCCCAAATAGCCTTTTTTAGGGTTCCGTAGCCAAAATGCCAAAAACGAAACCCTTATAGTAAGTAAGTAAACGCTGTATTGTGCAGAAAATACAGAAATAAAATACAAGTTTGTATAGTTTTGTCATGTCCGTCTGTTTGTCTTGTCTGTCTACTAGACATCTGTAATTTTGTATAGACAATACAATCGAGGAAATTAATTCCTGACCCACCATAGAACGACATCACGATTTTCCTTGTCACGCAATGCGATGTGTCTGTGACGTTCACTATGAAAAGGTTCCATGGTAGGTCAGGAATTAAAATTTCATTAAAGGATAAAATATTGAAAAACACAATTTCTTTATGGGTACCACCTACCTACAGTAAAGTGGGGATGACTTTTTTATTTCTCACCTACTCCCATAGTATGGGGTACCGTTGGATAGGTCTTTTAAAAATATTGGGGGTGTTCGAAGATCATTTTTCGATTGAGTTATTCGCTTGTCAGATATTTAGCTTTGAAGTGCTCATTTTTGTTGGAGTCAGTGTCCTCTACCAGAGAAACTGTTGTATTTGGAAATGTGCAAAAAAATCAGAGCAGTGGTTTATCAACCTTATCCTGGACGTGTAAGACACGCCCTTGACTGGTTTTTACAAAACTGTGTGGCCTTTTTGGAATCGCAGGTACATTTACGTTTGAGACCGCAGGCCAGTTAGATACAGTAAGCGAAATTTATGCTGAATTTTGTAGGAGAATGCCAGTGAGAATACCAATTCAATAGAAAACTAACAAAATCTCGTCGCTGGGCAGTTCCGCTCGCCCTCGCCCGCAGCGTCGCTCGGGAGTGTCACTTTACGGGACTTTTTTTTTAAATCTTTATTTATTTAGGGGTTAAACAACATTAACAAATAACATTTCAGTGTAATCTTTGGGTTGTTATATTTATTACAGCAAAACAAAAAAAAAACAAAAATAAGGGGGAGCGCATGGAAATATTATTAATATTCCGGGGAGCCTCAACAAAAAAAAGGTTGGGAAACCCTGGACTACACGTTAATTTCAATAGGTAATTGAAACCGCGTTTGTCAGGTCGTCATAGCCCAGTGGTTTGACCTATGGCCTCTCAAGCAGAGGGTCGTGGGTTCAAAACCCCGGCTCGCACCTTTGAGTTTTCGGAACTTATGTGCGGAATTACATTTTAATTTATCATGAGCTTTTCAGTGAAGGAAAACATCGTGAGGACACCTGCACACTGCTGCGAAGCAATCACTTATTTTTTTTTATATTATGGGACAATTGACCTAATCCCAAACTAGGCAAAGCCTGTACTATGTGTATTAGACAACGGATAAGCATACTTAAATTTATATAGATAAATATATACTTAAATACATATTAAACATCCAAGACCCGAGAACAAACATTCGTATTCATCATACAAACGCATCTGTATCGACCGGGGATCGAACCAGGGACCTCAAGCTTCATAGTCAGGCTATCCGGTCGTCAATGATGATGATGGTCTTGAATGATGTGTGTGAAGTTTCCAATCCCAACTGGACCCGCGTGGGAACTATAGCCCAAGCCCTCTCATTCTGAGAGGAGGCCTGTGCCCAACCCGGTCCAGTGCCCAAGACGTAAAAAGAAGCTGGTGATGATGATGATGATGATTGAAGGTGCCAACTTTTGGAAAAGTGTCGGGCACGGGATATTTACCTTGGGTTGTTTTAATCACAAACCAAGACAGTAAATTGTGGTTTAAATTATTTAGAATGTGTTATTTCCGGAAGGCGCCGTGTATTTCAGGCTTTGGGTTGTCGGGGCGCCTTCCCTGCCTCCCGACTACGAAATTAGAAAATCGAAGTTCGTATCGTATCGTCCCGCTCGCTCTCGTGTAAAATAATATTAGCTTGAGAGGGACGGCACGATACGAAGTTCGAATTTTGCACTTAGTAGCCGGGGGGCTGGCAAGCGGCCAGGCGGGAACGCGCCGCGCTAGCAAACACCGCTGCTAGAAAATTGCAAAAGAAATGGAGAGAGTCTGGCAGTTTCTTTTCTAATTTAAGTCGGTGAAATCCGCAGTCTGCAGTATTTACCTCTAGTTCACACTTATTATTGTACCTATGGGCTTTCGCCAGGAGCTTCGTTCCCGTGGGAGAACTCTATCCAGTGGGTATTTCGCAAAACGCTTCCCTACCAAATTTGTAAATTTCATGATTGTAATTTTAAAAGTTTTAAAAGTACATAATTGTCTCTTGAAAAATATGAGTTTCGTAATCGTAAGCAAACTGCCACCCGTTTTGCCCTTTTAGGATTGAAATGTGTTCATTTAGGTGCTTCTTTTTATTAACCCAGTCTCATGATCGTAACTTTAAAAATAATGTTTACCCATACATACAAACTATGGTAGAGCTAGCTAAGCATGGCGTAAGCGCCAATTGTAAAAAAACCAAATTGTTGGTTTGATTTTTGTCTAATCAATAACCTAACCACCTTAGAAAAGTTGAAAAACCCCCGACATTGTCATTTCTAAGTTAAAGAAACTTAGCTAAGAACCATCTCGATTAAACTAGATTTCGATTAAAAAAAACAGAATCGAAGTCGGCCCATCCGTTGGGAACACAGGTCAAACTTATAACACCCGTCTTTTTCGTCGGGTGTTAAAAGGAATTAGAAGGAATACTAATTACTATTTCTTTTCGTACAATCACAATATTACTTCTCTCTCCGTTTCAGAATGATAAAAGTGCAGCTACAATCCGATTGTGCCAGTTCAAGTCAAATGACCTGTACTATACCATTTGATGACCCCATTTGTGCCATAAAAACCCTCGATCGATAGAAGTTTAACGACGCCATTTTTAGGGTTCCGCGCCTCAAAAGGAAAACGGAACACTTTCATCACTTTGTTGTCCGTCTGTCTGTTAAGACCCTTTTCTCTGGAACGCGTGGAGGTAGCATGCTGAAATGAATACTAGCCCGCGGTCCCTTGAAGCTGTGAAAAAAATCTCAACTTCTAAGTCAACGCAATCAAAAGATACAGTCATTAATAAAAAGCACTAAAAAGGCTGTTTCCATACAAATTGCCGTACTGGTATAAAGGTAGCTAGGTACCACTAAAAAAAATCTCAAAAAAAAATCTGTATATGTCACAGACCAAATAAAATGACCCCACACTGTGTACATTTTGCTTAGGAGCAGGGCTCTGCTGTGGCGGAGCGTGGGAGAGAAATAAGAGAAAGAACCGTCTTCGTTGGATTCACGTTTAATTCTGAATCGACTTACCTATTACATTTGTATTTAAAGGCTAGGTTATGGTTAGACCTTAGGGAATACCACTACATCTTACATCAAATTTTTTAAAAATTAAAATTATAAACATTATTTTTATTTTTGTATTACCTTAAAAGTAATAACTTAGTAACACATGATACATAATAAACCATACCACTACATTTTAAATCCTTACTAAAGTTTTGCTTTATTTTGGGAAATTTATACATAAATCTTAGTATCGTAATACAAGAAACCAAGACAACATTATTATCTATTATTTAGTCACAAAAAACCTTGTTCTATTTTTATGAACTTTTACATTTTTCCCTTTATAATCTATTACAATATTAGGGTTTTCAATTGCAACCACTTTATATGGTCCAAGAAATAATGGGTGTAACTTACTTCTATTTTGATTTTTTAACAACACTAAATCTCCAATCTTATATTCTATGGGTTTAATTACCTTATCGTATCTATTTTTCCTAAGTAATTTTGCGCTTAACAAATTTTGCTTTGCTTCGATTTGCGACTTTTGTAACCTGTATCGAAGTTCCTTAGGGTAATCATAAAAATTATATAATGGGTCAAGGTTGGCAGTAATATTTTGCGGCAAGTTGCATTGTTTTCCGAAGACTAACTCATACGGGGTATATTTTGTATGCGTATGTACTGTTGTGTTGTAAGCAAAACACCAGTAGGGTAACCATGTACACCAGTTGTCAGGTTGATTGTCTGTCTGAATTCTTAAGTAAGATGCTAAGTGTTTATGAGTATTTTCAAGGGAGCCTATTGTTTGGTGGTGATACGCTGTGGAAGTTAAGTGTGTTATTTGTAACAGTTGACAAACTTCTTGCATTACTTGTGAAATGAATTCCGTACCTCGGTCGGTCACTATTTTACGTGGCAATCCGTATCGTAATATGAAGTTCTCAACAAACGTTCGAGCTATGGTCACACTATCCTTTGATTTAACAGGATATGCTTCAACGAACTTTGTTAAGTCGCATTCTAACGTTAAAATATAATTATGATTACAACTATCCTTAGCTATGGGTCCAACTAAATCTAAAAATATTTTATCGAAAGCTGACTCGCCTACGTCTGTTACTACCATTGGCTCTTTTATATCTCTAAAGTACTTTTCACGTTGGCATTTAGTACACTTTCGAACGAAGTTCTCAATATCTCTATCTAATCCTGGCCAGAAATAATTTTTACGAATGTTTTTTATCATTCTTTTTATACCGACATGCCCGCTGGTTGGTAACATGTGGTAATCATTCATAATCACGCGTTTAGTGTCATTGCTAGTAATTCTTTTAATGCCTTGCATTATACATATCCTGGGACCGGTCCAGTGTGTGTCATTATTTATATACTGAGCTAACTCTTTAATGATTATTTTATTGCTTTCTTTTTTAATTATATAAACACATTCTATATTTAATTTATTCGTAAATGAACTCAGCTCTCTCGCCAAGACAGCTCGTGTACATTGCAATCGAGTAACTGGTTTTACGCATATCATATTATTTTCTTTAACGTAAGCAAAGAATGTACATTCTTCGGTTACTCTATTTTTAACACTATTCCACATGTCATCGTCGGCAAATACCAATTCTGTGTAAGCGGTTGGTAGTTTAAGTATCTCTACAACTCTCGGTTGATCTAACTGAGAGTTGTTATTTGATACCTTATCATTGAATTGATTTTGCTCTAATTTTTTGCGCTGACCTCTTGTAAGTACGGATATAACATGTTCATGCATCTCTTTTAAGGCATCACTACTTATTGTAATTCGAGACATCGCATCTGCGGGGGCGTTTGTTGTTCCTTTTATATATTCTACCTCAAAATCGTATTCTTCAATTTGGAGCCTATATTTTGTCAATCTGCTTGATGGGTTTGTCATATTAAATAAATAAATGAGTGGCTTGTGATCGGTTTCGATTTTGAATTTGCGACCATATAGATACGGCCGAAAATATTTTATTGACCATACTATTGCCAGCAGTTCCTTCTCTATGGTTGGATAATTGCACTCTGCTTTGTTTAAACTGCGACTAGCATAAGCAATTGGCCTGTGATCACTATTACATAGCACTGATCCAATTGAAAGACCTGACGCGTCAGTTTGCAATATGAATGTATTTTTTTCTTCAAAATCTGGATACTGTAATATTGGTGGCGACATTAATAACTGTTTTAAAATATGAAATGAATATTGGCATTTTGAGTTCCAATTAAATGTTATATTTTTACGACAAAGATTATTTAACGGTATTGCTAATTCGCCAAATTTAGGTATAAATTTTCTATAATAATTTGTGAATGCTACAAATCTTCTTACGTCATCTGCATTTTTGGGTACTGGATAATTTTGAATAGCTATAATTTTTTCAGGATCTGGTTTGACTCCCTCATTCGTTACTACATGTCCAAGATAAAGCATTTCTTTTTTCATAAAATCGCATTTGCTCGGATTTAATTTTAAGTTGACTTCGCGCAATCTGGTCAATATTTGCATTAAATTTTGATTGTGACTGGCTAGACTTCTCCCGTGGCATATGTAATCGTCTAAATATAACATTATTTTGTCATATGTTAATCCTGACATAGCTACTGTCATAATTCGAGAAAACGCTGACGGGCTGATTTTTAATCCCATCGGCAGGCGTTTCATTTGGTACAGGCCAGAAGGTGTTGAAAATGCTGTATATTCTCTGCTAGAAGGCTCAAGTTCAACCTGATAATAGCTTTGGTCTAGGTCAAGGTGGCTGAAGTACATTGACCCTGATAAAGAATCTAATATGTCATTTATATTTGGGAGCGGGAACTTGTCGTCAACAATACGGTCATTGAGTTTTCTGAAATCGATCACAAGTCGCCATTTTTTACCGCTGGTTGAATCTGACTTTTTCGGAACTAACAAAACAGGACTACTCCATTCACTGTATGATGGCTCTATGATGTCGTCCTTTAACATTTTTTCGACTTGCCTCTCAACTTCATTTCGTTGCGAAAATGGCAGTCGATAAGGCTTTACGTATACTGGATCTGCACCTGGTTTTATTCTTATTTTTTGTGGATAGATGTTTGTTGTTGTTAGTTTATCACCTGGCAAGTAAAAAACGTCTGAAAACTTGGCGCAGATATTTTCTATTGATGATCTTTCCTCGTTATTTAAATGATCTAACTTTAATTCTGAGAATAATTTTCGCACCCTTACACCATCTACATCTGTTCGTTCAAATTCACATACTGTATACAAATCTAGTCTTTCAGTTTCCGGTCTGAAATAACTTAACTTTACTTCTGTTTCTCTAGTATTTAAAATTTGAATTTGAATTTTCCCATTGTTTGGTTTACATACTCCCCCTGACAAAAATACTCCTTCGCATAAATCTTTTGGAAAAACGACACACTCCTTGTCTAAACTAGTCTCTATGTCGTAAACTTTTTCGCAACGAGGAGGTACAGTCAAATAAGAGTTTTTACCCATCTGCCCCATCTCGATAGGTATAGTTATATTTTCGTTTTGTAAATGTAACTTCATTGTATTTAACTCAAAATCTAAAATGCATCCATATTTTTTCAAAAAATCGATTCCTAGAATCCCGACAGTATGACAAGGTACGTTGTTGATAACGTAGAATTTGTGCCGAAATTTTTTATCTCTAATTATTAAATCTAAATGAACGTGACCTAATGTTTCAGATTGTCCTCCAATTCCATTAATTTTAAATCTCTGCTCAACAATAGGTAACTGTAACTCGCGTATAGTATCAACTTTCACTACCGATAATGATGCACCTGTGTCAGCAAGCCATTTATATTCTATGTCATATAATGACATTCTCACGGAATTGCAGTTGTTAACTGCATTTACAACATTGTTATTTATGTTATTCTGCACGAAAAAACTGACTAAGCTCATTTACTTGTGGCGAACTCGACACCGGTTGCTCGCTGTCGTTGGCGTCGATATAATTTATGTTCGGATTATTTCCACGGTTCCCGTGGGAATTTCTAAAGTACCTAACTCCTCGGTTTTGGTACCCGAAACTGTTACTTCTACCACGCCAATTACCTGTTGGTTCGCCGGTGGGTCGGGGTCCTTGATGATGGTTTGGGGTAAAGTTTCCCCTGCCGCGGTATCCAAACGACCTTTGGGGTCCACCACGAAACCTACCTTCTCCCCTTTGGCTGTACAGCACGACACCATCTGTGTCCGAAGGCAGAGTAGCCAGTTCCTCGTCTTTGGCTGCGCGTACTGCATCCTTCAAAGCTGTGTAATTTCGCGCCGCTAAAATAGTGCTCAATCTCTTATCTCGCAATCCGTCGGCGAAGCGTTTAATTGCTAATTTTTCATTGATAGGTTTTAGAACCGAATATTTATCTTCATCACCGTCGGCTTGAGAGATAGTTAAGTCAACAAATAACTCCTCGATAGTCTTTGCATAGTTATCGATTGACATTGATCCCTGCTTTTGGTGGATAAGCTGTGTCTGAAGTGAAGTGCTAGATTTTTTGGTCAACAAATGTGACTTCATGTCTTTTATAAGAGCGTTAACATTTGCATATGTTTGTGACAAGCGCATTTTAGCGCCTTCGCTTAAACGCGTTTTGATAACGAAATTAATTAATGTTGGATTAGATTCCGCTTCAAGTAATGAGTGATACATTTCTATGGCCGAAATTATTTGTTAGTAGTAATATATTGGGCATTCTAGATCACTTTCATGAATTACTCAAAATATGATGGGCATTCTAGATCACTTTCATGAATTTCCCTCAAAACACATTGGGCATTCTAGATCACTCCGGCTCGCTTCGCCTGTCCGGCTCGCTCGCTGATCTCCGTGATCTAGAATGCCCAATGTGTTTTGAGGGAAATTCATGAAAGTGATCTAGAATGCCCATCATATTTTGAGTAATTCATGAAAGTGATCTAGAATGCCCATCATATTTTGAGTAATTCATGAAAGTGATCTAGAAATGCCCAATATATTTTAAGGAAATTGCGTGAGGGAAAAGAAAGCCAAAATGCTCTACTTATATCTTTTCGATCTTGATAACTCGGACTGATTGAGACACTAACACATTTCTAGTTAATTGATTTAATGTGAATATATAGCTCTAGAATAGTATAGAAATATCATTACATCTTAAACAGTCTTACCGTATACTTACCTGAATATGCCACTGCAAAAGTAATTCAGATGAAATTTATAAAACAACCGCATTCACTAAAATTAAAAACTTTTAATCCCATCAGTAACAATACACAAATACGACATGGAAAATTACTTCCAAATACAGTAAGAGCTCTTGTTTGTGGACCATCTAACTGTGGTAAAACTAATTTGGTTATTGGTTTGCTTTTGCATGCAAATGGTTTACGTTTTCAAAATGTTTATTTATATTCTAAGACATTATTTCAACCAAAATATGTTTTTCTGGAAAATGTCTTCAAATTGGTTCCAAATGTATTTTTTGCTAAGTTCCATGACAATGAAGAAGTATTGATGCCATCTGATGCCAAACCAAATTCGGTAATGATATTTGATGATGTAGCATGCGAAAATCAAAATAGCATAAGAAACTATTTTGCAATGGGAAGGCATAATAATATAGACTGCCTATATTTAAGCCAGACATATAGTAAAATACCAAAACAACTTATTAGAGATAATGCAAACCTGATTGTGTTGTTTAAACAAGACGATATTAATTTACGACATGTATACGATGAACATGTCAATACAGACATGCCATGGACTCAATTTAGAGAATTGTGCTCTAAAATATGGAATGTTCCGTATAATTACCTGGTCATAAACAAGGATTGTGAAAAGAATAAGGGATGTTACAGAATGAACTTTGATACTTTTGTATTAATATAAACCGTCATATAAGATCATCCGTTTAAGGTAATTAATCATTTTTAACTCTAACATCAACAAGCAAACATACATAGTATTTAATATGGATACAGAAGCGAAGTTAAAACAAGAAATAGTAAAATCGGCTGAAGCTGTCAAAAGGAAAGTGGGACTGATGCGTGGTATGAAAATAGATAGTGAAAATGCAATTAAAAGTGTTTTCAAACCGATAACAGATCCACTTAACCAATTAGCAGCGCAAAATAAAAATGAGAGTGACAATCTATCTAATTGGGAAAACACAATAAAAAAGTTTAAGTATGAGAATGACAATACCAACGACGAGCAAGATGATAATTTTACATTTAATTCTTATTTTCAAAATGACATCGATGATAAGAAAGAAAACAAACAGTACAACCAATCACATTCTGAAGAATTCGAAGAAAATGCTAACTGCGTAAATGATACGTTATCAAACAAAGACGGAGATTTGAGTGAAGCGATGATAAGTGACTCCGCATCACAGAACAAATTCAGTACTCCTGTTTCTCATTCTCCAAAATCTTTTGATGATGTACCATTTGGCGTAAGGATGGAACGAGGTAAACTTATGATGGGATCAGCACGAATATCTATTTCAGACGATGAAATAAACGTTTGTCAGCGTAAATATAAAAGAACTCCTGGGTTAAATGAATTGCTGTACAAAAAAATGCCTAAATTTGATTCGATAACAATAGAAGACAAAATCAACTATAAACAAATTTTACAAGACACCAATGCGCATAGGAGAGACTTTGATGCGAGTAAACCAATAAAAAGTAATAAAGGGTTAAAGTACTTACGCATAATAAAACCCCTCTTTCAAATAGCTCTTAAGAGTCAAAGTATGGAAAACCTTCATTCGGGTAAAGGGTTACCCATATTACCTTTGCCCCGAATGAAAAAAGTTAAGTCTAGTGTTGACTATGTCTACTGGGATGATCCGAATGAGTTGGTTGAGAGATTAAAACTTTTAATAGCTTCCAGAGATGCTGGTAACACAGGGTTGGAAAATGAAATTATATCTATAATAGAAGAGTTACGTGAAACCGGAATAATTAAATAAATATATAAAATCAGGTTTTTTGATTTGCGCTGTCAGTATGCACCCATATTTTGATTAAGGCGAACAGTAACATGAATATCGACAAATTTGGTCATCACGTGCATAAACGTTTAAGATTGTCCAGTAAAACGTTTTTATTTGATGAAGCTTTAACTAAATCCGCAGACGGTGAATATAATTTACAATCATCAAGGTTAAAAGGAGTGGAAACTCCCTTGGCTCCTGATCACGCTGTTAACAAAGCTTACGTCGATCAAATCAATAAGGTTATACAAACTAACATAGCGAATATTATATTGCAACAACAACGTTTAAATTTACACTTGAAACAAGTTGAGGAGAAATTGAGTAAACAAATAAAAGTGGATAAAAGTGATAAAACGAAATGAGCAAACAACAAGTCGTAGATGAAATACATAAAACGGCACGTAAAAATTTTCAACGTCGGTCAGTGGTACTAAAGGGAATCGATGATTTGTGGCAAGCCGATTTAATTGACATAAAGAATATCAAAAATGAAAATAAACAACACAAATTTATTTTAGTTATTATTGATGCTTTTTCTAAGTTTTCTTGGGCTGTACCAGTTAAAACAAAATGCAAATCTGAAATAACGAACGCTTTTAAAAAAGTTCTTTTTCTAGGCCGCATTCCAAACAACTTACAAACAGATTTAGGTAAAGAATTTTACAATGAAGAATTTAGTAAACTGATGAAAACATTTAAAATAAATCATTATTCTACATACTCAACGAAAAAGGCATCAATCGTAGAAAGATTTATTAGGACAATAAAAAATAAACTGTACAAATATTTCAGTCTTGTGGGAAATTACGTTTGGATTGGAGAACCTCTTAAAACTTTAGTTAATAATTATAACAATACAGTACACAGAACTATTAAACAAAAACCAAGTCAAGTTAGCAAGTTGAACGAAAAGCGCGTTATGAAAAACATAGAGAGTTCAAGGAAATTACCTACATTCAATAAAAGTAATTTAAAAATAGGAGACTTCGTTCGCATAAGCAAATACAAAGGAACTTTTTACAAAGGGTATACTCCAAACTGGTCCACTGAATTGTTTAACATTATAAAAATAAATAATACTAACCCGATTACATACAGTCTTGAAGACAGTCGGAACCAAATTATTCTGGGATCATTTTATAAGCAGGAACTTCAAAAAACAAAATGTCCTCATATTTACTTAGTTGAAAAGGTTATCAAGAAAAGAGGAAACAAACTTTTTGTCAAATGGCTCGGTTTAAGTGACTCAGAAAATAGTTGGATCAATAAATCACCAATAGTTTAATTATAAAGTTTGCTGGTTTGTATAACAATCAGCATTATATTTTAGGCAATGAGAGGAGGAGGACTGGTAAATAACTTGATAAATAACTTACCATTTGAGTTACATTTACCAGGGTATAACTACTGCGGACCAGGTACAAAGATAAGAGAACGCTTATTGCGTGGAGATAGAGGAATAAATAAACTTGACGAAGCCTGTATGCAACACGATATTGCATATTTAAAGTTTGATAGTTTGGAGCAACGTCATAAAGCCGACTTAGATTTACTTCAAATGGCAAAACAAAGGACTCGATCAAAAGACTCTAGTAGAGGAGAAAAAGTAGCATCTTGGTTAGTTAACAAAGTAATGAAAACTAAATTGAGAACAGGAGCAGGAGTGAAAACATTTAAATCAGTAGTGAATAAAATTCGCACTAAATTAAAAAAGGTAAAATCAAAAAATCATCACTGTGCTATAAATTCTGCTTATTCAGCAGCAAAAAAGCTGCTATCGAAACAGAAAGTACGTTTACCTCGAATAATCCCCGTGCCGAAGACTGGAGGCATACTACCCCTTATACCCATATTTGCCGGTCTATCAGCATTAGGATCACTAGTAGGCGGAGCGGCGGGCATTGCAAAAGCTGTTCAAGATTACAAATCCGCTCAGAAAAATCTTCAAGAGTCAGAACGTCATAACAAAATGATGGAATCTATAGCTTTAGGTAAGGGTTTATATATTAAACCTTATAAGAAAGGTCACGGTATATTTTTTAAAAATAAAAAAAACTGAATAGTAGGCTGCCTAAACGTGCTCTAACAAATTTAGATTTACTGAAGCATGCAAGGAATATACCATACTTTCGTGGTGTTTACATGCGAGATAATTTGCCAAGACACCCTAGGCAATTAGAATGTGGTATAGTGAATTTAGACAGTTCTAAAAGTGAAGGAACTCATTGGGTAGCCTACGTAAAATTCAATAATTATTGCGAGTATTTTAACAGTTATGGTAATTTAAAACCACCACTAGAATTAGTTGAATATTTAAAAGCAAAAGACATCTGGTACAATTGTCAAAGATATCAAAGGCTTAATACAGTTAATTGTGGTCACTTGTGTCTAAAATATTTAATGAACTTTTGGGAAAAGGCATTAATTAAATAAAGACATTTAAAAAGGGTAAAATAGTCCACTCAAACATTAACATCATGCCTGTCACATTGTCTGTATCTGGCTTTTCCACGTGCTTGTCAACCAATTATTCACCGCCTCTGCAACTCGAGGGGCAATACGACTGTGGACTTTTGTATTTTGCTTCATATAACTCTATTCCTAACGTGGATCATAGGAACAATAAATTTCATTACGGTAATGGTGAGGTTATTGAAATACCAGAAGGATCCTACGAACTCCAGGATATCAATGATTATTTGAAGGAAAACTTAAAAGATTGTACTTTTAACTTAACGTGTAATAATAATACTTTAAAAACCTCAATATTTTGCTCTAAAGACGTACATTTTGGAGAAGTTAATTCAATAGGCAGTACATTAGGTTTCGGTGAGAGAACAATTAAGGCCAATATATTAAGCCAATCTCAATATCCTGTCAACATATTATCTACAACCATTCTACGGGTCGAATGTGACATAGTAAGCGGTTCCTTTGTGAATGGACGATCTAGTCATATAATTCATGAATTTGTTCCTAATGTGCCTCCAGGATACAGAATAATAGAAGTGCCTAAAAACATAATTTATTTTCCTGTTAATCAAAATACAATTAGTTCGATTAATATTCGAATATTAGACGCAAATAACAATTTAGTCAATCTACGTGGTGAAGAAGTTCAACTGTACCTGCATCTGAAGAGCAAACAATGATAGATTTTAATAAAAAGACAGTACAACATCATGAGAGCACCAGTGCTACTCGTATCATCAAACGACAATCACCACCAATTAAACCCAAGTTAACAAAAGAAAATCGAAGATTTTTAAAACTTATCGGATTATTAAAATGAGTATACTTAATATTTCTGATCCTCTTCTTCATGATAATTCCATTGAAAGCTATGAGATTCATTCTTATAAACCATACGTAACTACGTTTAACAGAAATGATGAAATTCGTATACCTATCAACCAGCAAGATTTGTACGTATTACCTTCAGCAAGCACTTTGTATTTAGAAGGTACTGTTAGTGTGTATAAAAAAGACACAAAGCAACAAGTTACCAGTTTTGAGTTTACTAATAACCCTTTCCTGTATCTCTTTCAAGATATCCGTTATGAGTTAAATGGAATAGAAATAGACAAGATTAAAAATGCAGGTATAACGACTACTATCAAGTCACTGATATCTATGAACGACAATGAATCAAAAATGTCTAAAGCGTGGGGATGGGAAATTGATGGAACAAAAGAATTGGGAAACTTTGCTGTTTCGATACCTCTTAACAAAATTCTAGGGTTCGCGGAAGATTTCAACAAAATAATAATTAACTGCAAGCATGAATTAATTCTTCTTCGAAGCAATACTAATTTAAATGCTGTTAAGCTTAACTCCGACGAGATTTTAGATGAAATTAATATCAACAAAATAGTTTGGCGTGTACCACACATTAAAGTATCAGATCGACAAAGAATTAATATGTTAAAAACGTTAGAAAGGGATCGGTCATTATACGTAGCTTTTAGAAATTGGGATATGTATGAATATCCACTACTACCTAAGAGTACAAAACATACATGGTCAATTAAAACTTCGTCACAAATTGAACGTCCTCGATACGTTATAATAGCTTTCCAAACAAATCGAAAGAATAACGCAGTTAAAAATGGTTCACACTTTGACCACTGTAATATACGTGAGATCAAAGTATTCTTAAATTCTAATTATTATCCGTATGAAGGTTTTAATGCGAGGTTTAGTGATAATAAGTTTGCTTTATTATACGAGGAATATGCTCGATTCCAACAGTCTTTTTACGGTCGCAAGGCAGAACCGATGTTAGATGTTACAAATTTTAAAACAAAAGCTCCATTATTTGTTATCGATTGCTCTCGCCAAAACGAAACGCTAAAAACTGGACCCATAGATGTTAGAGTTGAAATAGAAAGCGAACAAGACATACCTGATCAAACGTCTGCTTACTGCCTCATTCTTAATGATTGCGTTATAGAGTACAAACCGCTCACTAATATTGTAAAGAAAATATCATGAGTAAAGAGTATATCTTTCTTGATGTACAAGGATTCAAAGACTTCAAAAATGGTTTTATAATTAAGGAGTTGGCATTATCTACGCGAGAATATACTCAAGTATTTTTAATTAAACCGCCGTATCCATTCTCTCGTCTCACATTTGAGGAAAAGAGACAGGTTTTGTGGTTAGAACGAAATCGGCGAATTCGATGGAGCGAAGGTTTTATCGACTATCGCGAATTCAGACGCGTTATAAAGGCTTTTCTACAGAACAAGACCATTTTATTAAAAGGTTTAGAAAAAAATAAATGGGTAGCAGAATTATGTGAAAATTGTGAAATTATTGATATTGGAGAAAAAGGATGTCCTAATTTTTCAATATTGTCCGACACTTACTGCAAAAATGTATCAAAATTTAATTGTATATATCATACCAAAAGCTGTGCTTTAAAAAATGTTATTTGCATAAAAAAATGGTATGATGATAATGATAAGTTTGTCATTTAAATTTTAATTTTGTAAATGTATACGTACTATTTTAGTTGAGAGAAATAAATAAAGTTGATTTATTATTTATGCATATTTTATTTACGAAAACACTTACATGCTAAATACCAATTAAAGAAAAATTACATATCATAAATACTATCACTAAGAGATTTAGAAATTTTTTTAATAATATTTTCAGTCTGATCTAATATTTCGTCTATAGGGTCACAACACACATACTGAGCACTCACTAACACATTGTCACTGTCACTATCATACTCCTTGCTGCCGCTCGTTGAAGAGTCTAAAGAGCCATCTAAAATCTGTATTTTTATTATGCGATGCACTCTGTTAAATATTTTGTTTTTCACAAAAGAGATATTTTTGAGTGTATCTTTTTTCTTTGTAGTCTTAGTTTTCTTCTTTTTTTCTGGGGCTGTCTTATTCTTCAACTCGGGAAACATCTCATCGAAACCAGCTAATGGATCTTGAGCTAATTGATCATTTATGTCTATGTTATCTTGAAGTTCCTGAAATAAAAAATCTGATTAAAATCAAAGTACTTAACGTGTTAAACCTAGCCTAGACACACATCTGTTTTTTCTTTAGAAATGAACTTACTTGGCTTGTAGGTATTCTGCAGCTCATCATGAAATTAGCGTCGCGAATTCAGGTAAAGAAACGTATTGTTTGGGCAACGATGTGCGCACAAATAAACAAGCTTAAACTTGAATTATAAAATGACAAGTGATTATTTATCATAATGTCTATAGCTTACTTTGCAACCAGAGCATTCACTTCATACAAAGAATATGAGGCAATACTAGTCACTGCATTATCTGAATATCACATTATACATAGAAATGTAAAACAATGCACTCTCTATTAGTATACTTACGCTGTGAAACGCCGCCGATGCAAGCGTCAGCAGTTTTATACTTGCAACATGCTTGTTCGTGTAGGAACTTACCTACGTACCTACTAAATATTTAAAATAGTGTGTAAGAAAGTAACAAGCAGCTTTTAATAATTATCCCTATTATTCATATTACTTAATTAAAATTCCGTTAAAGATCGTTTATCCTTTTTTGTCACATTGACATTTCCGTTAGTAAGAAGAAGACAAAACCTATTATCTGAGTCTTTTACCAAATAAAATAAATACTACTTCTCATTAATAAATATTCAACACCGAAATACCTACTTAATTTTGGCATTTGTCAAAACTAATGTTTTTAAAGGAGACCCTTAAATAAAATAGGTACAATCTTGTTACGTATTTTAATTAAATATCAGTTTGCCATAGAAACTTTACCCTAACCCTATTTAATTACTACATTAGTGATATAGGAAAGGGTGATAGGAACAACAGTAAGATTTAGAAAAAAAAAATTGAATAAAACAATTAGATATTATGGTAAATAGTTTTATTAAAATTATTCACAATCATTTTCCTTAACGTAACGTTATTTTAATGCTACTAAATCTATACCTACTGGTTACATAGTGTGAAGCTACATGTTTATTTTCTTATGCCCCCAAGCCAGAGTTGAAACTTTATCACGTTCAATGTATCTTTTATCATCCTTATTACACAATGCTACTTTATTAACGACCTGCGTAAATATTTCGTGCTTAATTGATTTGAACAACACTTGTTTTCGACGTATTGTCCGCTCACCCAGAAGCACGTCAGTGTAATCTGAAACGGTAAGGTCGCGAACTACAGGCCTTTTGATTCCCTTTGCTTTTTTTATAGTAAATTCATCATTCGTTGTAATACAGTACAATTTAGATCGTAATCCAACAAAGCTTGAAATTATTTTGCCACTAAGCTCGTCTTTGAATAAACCAGGAACCTTTTTGTTAATTAATGGAATATTGAATTCATTATCTGATTTGAAATTGCTGGTGTCAAAGTGATCTAAAAATGATGATCGCAAGTCTTTATAAAAGTCTTTTGTTGTAATAGTGTAAACGAAAGAATCTGTGTCCGTATACTGGAGAGTGACACATTCACCATATTTGGGTTTAATTATAGAATAGTGAAACTCATACATATGGCTCTTAGACAGCTCCAGCACTGTAAAGCCGATGTAAATCGGTTTGTTCAGTACAACACTTTCCGGTTTCATTTGAATGGCTACCAAGCTATCAGATAAAATTGATAAACGATGAAAATTTGGTTTGTTTATCAAATCACTAGCACCACTTTTCTTTTTTGTCATATTATTTACATCATTCCAAGTGTTGATTAATTTTACTTCAACCCTTTTTTCTGTATCTTCCAATGTTTTTCCAAAAACGCTATTGTTTAGCAATTTAAAGAAGTCTTGTTCAAACTGGGATGATGCTTTTTTCCTCAGTTCCGTATTTAAGTCAATATACTGTTTCAAAAATTGAGTCTGTTTGAATTTTATGACTCGATGAATTTTTTTTAATTTAAGTCCATGTTTTAGACATGTTTTAAGGTGTACATAGTGTATAACGTAATGATATTTATCGTATAAATTTGGTACCAATTTATACGTCATTCCCCCTGGTGGAATCATTTTTTCTGCACAAAAGGGTAAATCGTTATGTTCGCAATGAAGATGATCAGGATATTCTAAGTCCACTTCAAGAATGTAGCCATAAAGTGCATCGTTTGCAATTTTCATAACGTCTAATGAGTCTATTTGACTGACGTTCATCCACTCGAAGCCTGAACAGGGAAGGGCTTGACACATACTATATCCATATAAGTTATTACAGTCTATGTAAACAACATATGAATCAGGCTTGCATGAATCGTATTGGGTCATATATTTGTTATTCGCTTTAGCATACCTGTTCGAACACAAACATATACCTCCGCGTATTCCACTTTGAATCATTCTCAACATTTCAAAATCATGAATAAGTTCTAACGTAACTCCAGTCTTAAATAGCATCGCATCATAAGATAAACTAGGGGCTGTTAAATAGAACGCGGGATCTAATTTATAATGTTGTTTACTCGTTTTTCTAAATTTTTCAAAGATGTCTGTAAGTAGTAGTACGTCAGACTTTAAATATAAATCAGTGTATTCTCCCATATTGTTTATCTTAAAGACTTTCCATACCAATTTTGCATGATTGTATTGTTCATTTGTAATACTTTCATTACTCAAAGAACTGAAAAAATCATTTTGCAAAGGTAATTGTTTTTCTTCATACGATTGCCATGATTTCATGTGTTCATATGGATAAATTCCTTTGCGAATCAATAATTCCAACTGGTTTGGTTTTGGAAAACTTTTTTTTAAATGATAGAATTCAGACCGGTTCATGCTTTTTGAGAGGTTGTCTAAGCTTGAACCTAAAAATTTGAAAGAATCCACAAAGCGTAGTGCGAAAGACCCTTGATCGTCAGCTAAATGGACATATTTAGTAAACGATATATATTTCTCCATAGTTTTAGGAATTAACTTAACTTGACCAGGAGTCTTACACAATTCTTTTACAAATAAGTGGCAGTCATATCCGGACAGATTATGAAAAAATACTGGAATAAAGTTGGGAAGTTTCAGTTTTAAGTTACAATAATTGTGTGCAGCCCCGCGATATTTACCAGTTAAGTGACAATGATCCCGAACCTTATCCTCCTTCCATAATAAATTCTCACAGATATAACAAAAATGAGCATTACCAAACGCTTCACGATCTGCTTCATTAAATATCATGGACTTAGGTGTGTGCAAAATGCTATATATTTGTTCTACTTTTTGGTAAAGCGATCGTACAAATATTTCAACACAGTCGGGTCCTCGATATGAGACGTATTCGCTTAAATTATCACTGAAAGAACATACCACTTGAAAAGCAAACGCGACTGGTATATGTTTTTGAAACACGAAAGTGTTCGATTTTAATGGATCGTTGTCACATCCCTGATAAGTCTCTAATAATGTTTCAAAATCCGCGTACACAACGAATGGCACTATTTGTGTTCGCTCATAGTTCTCAAATTGAATTGTGCTACCCGGTTTAGGCAACACTGTTGCAATGCCTATACATAGATGCTTGTTAAGTTGATCTGTGCTTTTAAAAAATAATAAACAGTCATCGCAGAAATGTATGGAACCGTGGTGTTTAGTAATCTGGCTTCGAACAAGGCGAGGCAAGTTGTTAATTAGACAGTAGTGTTTCTTGTCATCTTTTTCGATTAGAAGTAAATTAACTTTGTGCATTCTTTTGCACTGTGACTTATATAAGGGTCCAATTACTCGGCTTCCTTTTAAACCATAAACATTGATACTTATGTTGGTATTATTGTGTTCAAATGAGGATATATCTAAGAAACTCACTGGAAAATATAGACCCTCTATGTTTAAAACATTTTTGAAGTGTGGGTAAGAAGTAACGCGGCTTATGTTACGTTTGGCAGGGAACAGACCTGCGACGACGCTCCATAAGAAACAAAAATTATCTTTATTTTTTATGTTTACACACGCCTTTTTATTTTTCACAGCTGCAGGTAGATCTATAAAACTCGATCCTTTTAACGGCATATATTTATTAATATTAATTTCAAAGTGTGAATTGCTCAAAAACGACCATCCGCTATCTCGGTGTTCGAATTCATCAATTTTATTCATCAAGTCTGCGATCACTGTTGAATATATTTTGTCAAACTCATAATATGTATGTAAGACAATATTTTTCGTTGAAAATGATTTTATTTCTTGAGAATTATTTTTGGTTAAGTAATATAGTGAATAAAGTTCAAAATTTACTTTAATTGAGGTATGAGAGTGAATCGACTCATCTATTAAACGGTGCACTTTATTGGCGATCTGTTTTAAAAAGTCAATCGGTAATAAATTGTCTGTCTTGTTATTTGTGACTATCTTATAAGAAGCTATCCTGGACCGGAATGCGGATGCAACCTTATATACATCGTCAATATATTCTTGCGAACAGTTGATTTTATGAAGGGTGCTACGCAAATGACCTACCCATTTCTGTTTTTCAATAGTTATTGAACAGTTTGAACAGAATGGCATTTTTTAATACAACCTAATTTAATGAACAGCATTCACACTATGCAATAATTAAAACATGGCAGTATAATTCCCATGCCCGAAATTATAAGTAAAAAATAAAAACTTCAAATGAATCAGTGAAAGTTACGCTTACGATTTATGCAAAACAGTGAAATCAAATAGCCTTGTTAGCAAAAAATATTGACTTAGTGTCCTTCATCAATTCGCGAGTGGTATTAAAGAAAGCTTGCAATTGTTTCCACTCCGTACTATCCGGATTCACTTGAAGTTTCAAAGAAGTAAGAGCCTTCTTCCAACGTTCTTCTGGACAAGTGGAGACAGCATCGATAGTTTTATATACCTTAATATCTACGTAAAACTCTCCATCACGTTTCTTCCGTCGGCATATGGTTCCGCTGGCAACTCTTGATATCAGTACCGCCGGCAACTGGTTGTCTTGTTTGTGTTCTTCTGCAGCATTCTCTTCTTCCTTCGACACCAACCCGAACAGATCGTATGCAAAATCAGATTTGAACCTGGCGTCCACGGCGTCCACGGCGTCCACTTTCTTCTCGCAAGGTCTGAAAAACAAGAAAGTTTTTATTAGTTTTAAAATATTAACACGTCGAAAACTCTGTTACTATTTAGTGTACATATTCTGCAAAGCTATAATGATATATCATTATTCAGATTAATAAAACATTAAAAATACCTAGTTATCGGTTCCATTCAAATTAGAAAGGAAGGTAACAAGTAATACGTACTTTTTGGAACTCTGTGGTTTCCGCTTAATAATAATTGGTTGCTCTTTTACTGTAAAATTTTCCCCGGAGTCTGTCCTGAAAATATAAAATGCTTTTTGAATACTTTCAGAATTTACTTTTAAATACCTACATACATTTCATAAAAAGATAATACTTTACCTTTTGAAAATCCAATTCTACGTTATGCAGTATACAAATTAATGTATTAGCTAAATACAGCTAAATAATACTAACCTTTTAGTGTACGCCCGCTTTTTCGGTTTTTGCACTTCAAGGGCGTCCAAAGTTTCCACAGAGTCTGACCTGAAATTTTTTTTTTTTTTTTTTAATAATTCCATAATTTTACTTATATAAACCACCTGAACTAAAAACGTAACCTTCTAAATTGCAATATACAAATAAGAGTATTATACGAACCTCTTAGAGTACGCCCGCTTTTTCGGTTTTTGCACTTCAAGGGCGTACAAAGTTTCCTCAGAGTCTGACCTGAAAATAAAAAATATTTTTTATTACTTCCATAAATCACTTACATAAACCACCTAAATTAAAAATGTAACCTTCTAAATTGTAATATACAAATAAAAGTATTATACGAACCTCTTAGAGTACGCCCGCTTTTTCGGTTTTTGCACATCAAGAGCGACTGGAATTTCATTGCAGTCTTCGTTGTAATATTCAGAGTCAGACCTTAAAAGTTTTATATAATATTAGCATCATGCTTCATGAATCAATGGAGTAAAATAAGAAAATGTGTATTTTTACATTCTAAAGAATAGAGCACTTACTTACATGATTTTTTTTTACGCGAGGTCAATCAATTGAAATCTGGAGTTTGCACAATTGGTCACTTGAAAGCACCCCGCGGTAATAACAAAAATGTTGAATTTAACTTAAAAGGTAACCTTTGAATGCAGTAAAACATCTGAATAAGCTTAAATAGTTAGGGTTGGCGCATATGTCATCTTAAAAGTAATTAATCTATTGAATCAGGCATTGCTTTGCGGAGGCCCATATTTATGAACTAAAAACAATTACTTTGCTCACCAGCAAAAAAAAAAAAAAAAAAAGCTAAAAAAAAAGCTAAGCTTTAAAAGTAATTGTTGATACTGTCTACACTAATACAAAGTATGAGTACCTACCTAAGGTACCAAAATAATAATTATGACTTGGATGAATTGGAGGCTCTCCAAGTAATTATTTATTTCCATTCGTATTACGTTAATTTGAGGTTTGTCTTTATTCATTTAGTAGGCACTAATTATACATCCAAGTATATTATACAAGTACCTATAATACACAGTAGTATTTGCAGAAGTTTAATTAATTTTTAAGTACCAGTATGGTAATAAAACAGAAAAAATACCTTTTTGAAATAAATGATTTATATCCATACCTACAATAACATATTGTCATAACTTTATGACAACCCTATTGAACGATGTCGCAACCGAATTGTATCACAATAAAGTTATCGCGTTACAATTGACGTCAGTAAGTACTTTGATGCGCCGCTTGCGCTGCACGGTGGTAACTAAAGCAGAATAATGTTTTTAACCGACTTCAAAAAGGGAGGTTGTTTTATAATTATGTACGTATTTATGACATGTTTGATATAGGTACAAAATAACAAACATTACTGAACAACAAGAGTACCTTAATGTACGAAGGCGGAAGTATAATATTTACACACGCAATATTTATGAGGAATTCTACATACAAAAACGAAAATCATATTCTGGTATAATGTCGAAATTGACTGCTGTCTCTTAATACCAAAGTTGCATTTTACTAAATAAATCTTATTATTTTAGGTGGTCATCAGAGTTTAAAGATTTGAATTGGAATAATTGAAAACATAATTGAAACTGACAGGGTAAATGTTAAATGTAAAAGGTGAAAATCAGATACATGTTTTCTTCAGTCTAAACTGTTATAAAAATTACTATGATTTTGACCCAGTATTAAAATTCGAACATAATAATATCATAACTGATAATCAAATTTTTCAAGTCCCTAATCCTAATAGCTACTCTCCACTGGGCACTTAACGCGGTGTCGGATCACGGCAATGCTTATTGCGAAACATGCTTGCGTCAGCACATTCGAACTGCACTTCTATGTTCTATAGGAATTAATGGAATCGTCTAATGCCTAAAATAATTAAAATTATGTATCTTACATTATATTTTAAAGCTAAAATATAATTAAGTAGGCAAGTAATCGGCAGTGTAGTTACCAATGAAAATTAACCTTCTACATTTATTTAAGCAATAAGTTTAACCTTTGAGTTTATTTAAGCTGAACTGTACGTTAACGTTGTGATTCGAAATACATAATAATTTCTTTCTAAAGCATACATTTTATTTAAAATTTTGTTTTAATATGTACTGTGATAAAATGAGGTGTAAAATAAATAATTAAAATACTTTAGCTGTAATAGCTACTCCACTGACTTAGAACGTAATCGGAGGAAAATACAGCCATGTACGTCACTGCTCGTCATACGAACGAACCAATCAGAGGCTCTGGTCTACATCACACTAACGAAATTTTTAAAATCGTTGATATAAATACAATTTTACCAATATGACTGTCGGAGAATCCGGTACTATGCTATGCACGACCGGTAGTACTGGAGGATCCTAGTATGAAGGCTTACGCCGGGGCTTAAGCGCCCTGGGGCCTGCTCACATCAAAGAGATTGGCCACCTTTGCGATGTGACATACTAAAAGCTGAAATATTGAAACTGAAATCGAACGAAACGGGGAATTCATTGCTATACCGGTCGATAGTAAATGAAGGCCCCAACCCAAGCACGTCAAATGCAACTTTACGCCGGGGCTTAAGCGCCCTGGGAGTTGTTCCTCATCAAAGAGACTGGCCACCTTTGCGATGAGTTGTGCGGAAACACCATAAGACTAAGTCTTGAGGACGAAGTGTTATGAGACCTTACGCCGGAGCTTAAGCGCTCTGGGGGTCTAGCATGGAAGCTGAACTTGATCACCTCAGTAACCATGTAGTGTTTAAGCTTTTGTTATCTATCTATCTATCTATCTTTTGTGATCTAGAATGCCCAATGTGTTTTGAGGGAAATTCATGAAAGTGATCTAGAATGCCCATCATATTTTGAGTAATTCATGAAAGTGATCTAGAATGCCCAATATATTACTACTTTTGTTTAGTAGTTTTCTCAGTACCATCCATTACTGGAATCAACCCAACAGCCGTTTTTAAATCAAATGAAGGCATGATGTCCGATTCGTTTTTCGATACTATATTTCCACTAGGGAGGGTCTCAGAACCAGAGGGCTCCACTTTTACTTGATACCACTCTTTTATTTTTGTAAATAAGTTATATACTCTCGTGACTTCTTCTATATAGCTTTCAACCTGGTCTACTGAAATATTATTTTGCGCAGATTTGTCGTATGATTGTAGTTCCGTAAATATTAAGAATGCCTCTGCAAATTTATTACCACCAGCCTTGCTAGTTGCCCTTCGTGTTGGGCCTAATTTACGCAAATACTCATAAATCTCGTATAACTTATCATAAAAATTCTTTACTTCTAATGTTTCCATAAAGATTTGTTTATATTACTACATATAAAAAGGAAAAAAATATATTAGGTATGTGATTTTAAAGTCTAAAATACGCACCACATTATTTTGTCAATACGCACCGCACTCTACGCAACTTAACATGACACGTCCTCTCTTCTTATTGAATGTCTTCCTCTCCGTTTTTGGCTTGTTCACGACGACGTAGAGAGCGGAGCCTGGTAAGAGCACGCTCCGTGATCTGCTGGTCCATCCATCTCACGTGACATTTCTTGTAAATCTTGAAGATTATGTAACAGGCTATCAATGTTAACATTAACACGGTGAAAATCATGAGCCAGTTGGCCCGGTCGATGTGTCCACCAATGTCCTTTAATAAGGCATCATTGTTGCCGCCGGCTGCATTCTGGGGTGCAACTATAGTTTCTCGTTCCACTCTTGACTGACACATTATTAATTTGAAGCACGACGTAATACACTTTCACTCATTTCTGTTTTAAGTCATTTAAGTTGTTAATAATGAATGTTCAAGGTATCCGCGCGGGTCACATTGCGCGCCGGTCGCGTCGCGTCTCGCGTGTCACGGTCGCCATGTGGCGGAGCGTGGGAGAGAAATAAGAGAAAGAACCGTCTTCGTTGGATTCACGTTTAATTCTGAATCGACTTACCTATTACATTTGTATTTAAAGGCTAGGTTATGGTTAGACCTTAGGGAATACCACTACACTGCTAACACTGGAAAAATTAAGACACTGTGGAAAAGCGGGAAAAAACTTCTGGACTCGATTCCCGTGATAGACGAACTATTTACATACCTTAAAGTATGTACGGAACGCCGGTTTTTGCTAAAACTCGCGCATTGCGCTTATCATGTACTTTTCCGTTTCATTGTCCAGCGAAACTCGAACGAGGAAAAGGAAAAATCAACAAACCCGACGCACATCCATGCCAGATTTACTGGTTGAAAATATGTCGCTAAAAATTGCCAGAGTTTTTTTCCCAAAAGGCTTTCTGGATGCGAAGCGATGCGATGCCTGCTCTTGCCAAGTGAATTTCGTTCTAAAAAATGTCGCGTTGTTTTTTACATCGCTCGTTTTTGTGCATCGTGAACACTGGACATTGTGCAAAGTGAAATAACAATTCGCATTGAGGTCTGATTGTGGTGATCTGATAATTTATACATAGGTAATCCACTATACATAACTATTTAGAGATGGCGCTCTCCGCCTGTCCGTCTACCCTACATTGAAAACACATACATACCTAAACACGGTATGGTGGAGATCTATTTACGTTTAAAAGGCTTGAAATTTCATAAATATCCTACATTGAACGGACTGTACGAAAAGTAGCACAACTGCGGTGGCTCGGAACCCTCAGTGCGCGAGTCCAACTCGCTCTTGACCGGTTTTCTTAGCTGTAGAGTATTTCAACTGAACTATGCATTTTAATCTCTCCCGCGGGCAAACAGAGAAGCGATGGACGGCCATATAGCAATGTTTTTTTTTTCAACCGTGTTTAGTTTTTGATCGTTAATACTTTTATTTGATTGGGTAAGGTCTCAGCCATAGGCGGCACCTTACAATTTACTTAATTCATAGCAAGCAGTAAAGGTGTCAGTGCAGGGTGTCAAATATTGCGCAAGCAGTAAAGGTGTCAGTGCAGGGTGTCAAATATTGCGCAAGCAGTAAAGGTGTCAGTGCAGGGTGTCAAATATTGCGCAAGCAGTAAAGGTGTCAGTGCAGGGTGTCAAATATTGGGTTGTTTGCGTTATAATAAAATTGCTATGAAATATCAAGATCACATGTTCCCAGCTTTGTTTCAGTGTTTATATTACATACAAAACTTTATGGAATAATGTTTCAGGGCTAAATACAAATGTTTTACTTACTTTTTTATTATTAAACTTCATAAACCTCCCCATAATTTAAAGTATTCCCCACGACCATTTAGAAAAACCAGCTCCCCTCAAAATTACATCTATCCCAGAACAAAACTGAGAAACTTTAAGAATATCAAACCCCGTTTACCGAAAGCCTTTAACTCCAAGTGTGCCCGTGATTCCTGATTTGTGGCTAATACTGACTCCTGAAGGAGCCACTGGCGTGAATGGCTGGAGCGTTGCGGGCAATGACTGCGTCACCTCAATGTTAAAAGTTTATTCGATTTTCATGCAAACTTCTCAGATATTACGGTTAGATATGTATTTAACATTCAGATTGTATACCAATTCAACAGTAAGCTTAGCCAAATAAAAGATTTTTAAATTCATCTTTAGACGTTTTAAGATGTAGGTAAACACAATTTTAAGCTGAAACTTTAATATTTGTTATGAAATAGACACAATTAAAATAATCCCATCTCAGTATGAAATTATAGAGTAAAGATTTGCCCCTTTTACCGTGAGACTCAATCATAATTCGTAGTCCTTCCTCTGGGAGCTCAAGACCCAGCGGCAGCGAGACGCGCACTACGCGCCGCGGCTCTGCTCGCGCGACTACTACGCGCAGCTGACAGCTGCACATAAGTACCCTCGTTTTCATCGTCATTTTTATTATTGTCAAATGCAGGGTAGCACACTACACTGATCACATCACTCTGTAAAGGCTCGTTCACACTCACCGTTGACACAGTATTTAGCACAGCCAACTTGGGGGCACCGACCATCCACTATCACGGTTAAAATCGGGATGACGACTAATTTCAACATTATAAGCACGCTTCACTCAATTAATAATCGTTAAGCTCAAAATCTTTACGATTCGAGAAACTTCCTTCATTCTGCTTCAAACTTTTGCCATTGCTCTAATTCTAAGCCCAATACGAGTTTTCGCTAGACTACTCAATACCCTCTAAATACAAAGGGCATTGACCGGAGTCTTAATGATGCAAGCATCCTTCGAATTTTACCGGTTTGGTATACTTATTTATATTTAAATAAATAAATATCATGGGACAAATTGACACCAATTGACTAGTCCCAAACTAGGTAAAGCCTGTACTAGGGGTACTAGACAACGGATATACATACTTTTATAGACAAATACATACTTATATACATAATAAACATCCAAGACCCGAGAACAAACATTCGTATTCATCATACAAACATCTATGAACATTTTTAGAGACCTTGACTATGAAGCTTGAGGTCCCGGGTTCGATCCCCGGTCGGGGCAGATGTTTATATGATGAATACGAATTGGTGTCAATTGTTCCATGATATTTATTTATTGTAGCCGTGATAGCTTAGTGGTTTGACGTATCGCCTCTGAAGCAGAGGGTTGAGGGTTCAAACTTCGGCTCGCACCTCTGAGTTTTTCGGAATTTATGTGCGAAATTACATTTGTAATTTATCATGAGCCATGAGCTTTTCGGTGAAGGAAAACATCGTGAGGAAACCCGCACACTCATGCGAAACAATTCAATGGTGTGTGTGAAGTTCCCAATCCACACTGAGCCCGCGTGGGAACTATAGCCCAAGCCTCATTCTGCGAGGACGCCTGTGCAGCAGTGGGACGTAACAAAGGCTGGTGATGATAAGCTAGGTATACTTACTTAGGTAGTTTGAATCGAAACTATATTAAAAAAACCGGCCAAGTGCGAGTCCGACTCGCGCACGAGGGTTCCGTAGAAAGATTTTAACGCTTTTCCCTAGTGTTTTAAGAAGTCCAGTGTTAGCAGAGCCCTGCTCCTAAGCAAATTTTACGCGGTGTGGGGTCAACTTATATTGGTCTACGAAATTTACAGAGACATAAAAATTTAAGATTTTGAGACTTTTGTGAGTGGTTGTGCTATAAGAGCTACCTTCATACCAAATTTCAAGTTTTTAGGACAGCTGGAAGTACCCTTTAGGTTTTTGGAAATCGACAATTTGTATGGAAATGGCCTTTTTAATTACTGTATCTTTTGATTGCGTTCTCTTGGAAGGTTGATTTTTCTTCACAGCTTCAAGGGACCGCAGGCTTGAGTATTTGATATTAATTTCAGCATGCTACCTCCACACGTTCCAGAGAAAAAGGGTCTTGACAGACAGACAGACAGACAACAAAGTGATCCTAGAAGGGTTCCGTTTTTTCCTTTTGAGGTACGGAACCCTAATTAATGCACTAATAGTCTCACTTGCTAGTTAGAGCAACAGTGGCAGCGTCTAGTGGCGGCAACTATTCATAAACCTATTTTAAGCAAAATGCCGTTAAATTTCGTTTATCCTTTTATGTGCCATTGACAGTTCCATTAGTAAGAAGACAAAATCTATCTTAGCTAATGAAGGCTTGAGTGACGTTTATAAATAAGGCCCCTAGTGTCCAGCCAAATAAACTTAGGTCTCAATCTCACAAATAAAGCAGAGAATTAGAAGTGAACGAAAGACGATTATTCTTGGAACCAACTAGTTGCTCATTCATTTTACATGACCTCGTCGGCAAGAGTTGCAGGAAACTTCGATACAGTGAAGAATTTTTAAGTTTCTTTGTTTTGAGATTATAATTATACGAGTGACTATTTTTAAAGTCGATCTCGTACTCGTTGGTAGGATTCCGTGTTATTTATAGGTTTAACTTTGTTGTCCGTTGGTCTGTCTGTCTGTCAAGACCCTTTTTCTCTGGTACTTGTACCTACACAAAACAATCAAGAAGTGTAACCAGTATTCATAATTCATAATTAATTAAATTAATTACACGTGTTTTGTAAAACTAATTATCGTGAAGAGAACTAATTAATAGAAGAATACTGAACAAAAAATAAATAAATTTGTATCATCACCATCAGTATATGAAAGTAAGAGTATAACTACCTAGCTACCGATATTTTGGTAATTTTCTTTTAAATTTTCTGGTTAGAAGTCGTTGGCTTCTGAGGGTCGAGCACGATTTTACGAATGCTGCGTAACGTTACGGTTCTCGTATCGAGATCGAGAAACCTCATACTAAATTTTAGTTCCAAATACGCTCACGGGCGGGCGCTGTTTCAAACTTCATACAAAATCGACAACGTTTACTATTCGATTTTACGTGACGCAGCATTCGTAAAGTCGTGCTCGACCCCCTGATTTAGTTTAAAAAGTAATAAGTTCAGATTTATTACTACACAAATCGGATACTGAAGTTTTTAATAAGTTGGATAAAAGTGTGCTTAAGATAGGTCCTACGTTACTTTTGAAAAGAGAGATTTTAAAAAGTTACAATATTTATAGGTCTGACTGTCTGACAATTCGTGTTGGTTGTGTTTTTATAGGATGTAAAGTTATTCTACGAAATCAGATTTTGTAAAAAGCAACTTTTTACCATTAAACTACCGTACACTCATAGTGAAATAAAACGGATCACTCAAAAACATCACTCACTTACATAAGTCGAGTTTAGCCAGACTTGTATCGGACTATTTCGTAGTCTTTCCTCTGGCGGCGCGTGGCGTGCGTCTCGCTGCCGCTGGGTCGTGTGCTCCCAGAGGAAGGACTACGAATTAGTCCGAAACATGTCGCGCTAAACTCAACTTATTTATGTGAGTAATCCCTTTTATTTCACTATAAAAAGCCAGTTCATGATTCCACTTTTTCTTTTAACTTCTCTACTCTCTACAATCGCTTAAAATGTCGTTCTCAAAGTCAGCCTGTGGTCAGCCTATTGTTTTTAAATGCAGACCGTATATTGTGTAGGAACTTTACCTATAATATTTTATAATTTTTGACTGCAACATGAACGTCTTTTTTTTAACACTATTGGAACTTAAAGTTATATCGATTCAAGTTTAATAACAACAAATCCCTACAATAAACTTTGAATTAAGTACCAGTAACTCAGCGTTTCATTTCAAGGACAACTTGATATGCATTATATTCCCACGATAGCCGACGCCGATGCGTCGTTTTGACTTATATTTTTTGCTCCAATGCATCCAATTAAGTACACCGACTCCCGCGCGTATATATAAACCATCTCACCCTAGCTATTCCTCACACACAATAACCTACTCCTGCAGAGCACACAATATGCGCACCCTATACTTCACCCTGTGTATCGTCGCCGTAGCGGCGTTACCACCGCGACAGTACAAAAAAATCGCCGAAAGAAGACTAGAATTGACCACCGACAGAATAGAACAACCTAAAGAAGATCTAGAGAAAACAAAACCACCAGAAGAAACTAAACCTGTAGAAGAAACAAAGCAACCCGCAGACAAAACGCCAAGTGTAAGAGCGTATTATGAGAATCAATCCGTGAATGTACTGAGCAGTACCTCGGCGACGATCGTTGACAACCAAGAGAAGCAATATCTACCGCAAGTGAATTATGCTGTACCCCAAGTTAACATAGGAAGGCCACAGATTAATGTCAGCCCTGTGCAAAGTGGGCCGATGCCTCAGCAGTACGCGGGTAACAAACCGAGGCCTGGCCAGATGATGGGTGTAATGAACGACGAAGAAAAGACTAAGAAAATATACACTGTCAATGTCTACGTGAACTTCCCTAATGATCAGCAATATGAGTACGAGGAGGAAGACTGCAAAAGTGGAAAATGCTGGGGCAAAGCGAAATGCGAGGAGGGGCAAGTTACCGTCAAAGGTGTCTGCACTGATCGGCAATGATGTTATAAATAAAAAGCATTACAAGTACCAATTTGATACTAAATAGTATATCGTTTTCCTTTGCCTTCTAGAAACTCTATTACCGGCTAGCAGAGCAGACGTAGTCCTAATAGTATTATTCATGATGCTGCTTGATTGGTACCTACATTAAAACGTTTTAATTATATTAGCGTAATAATGATGATAATGAAGGTTTATAAAATTGTAAAAAGCAAAAATCTGTAGGTAGTTAAAGTTTTCAACTTATTGCAAGAAGTAAAAAATAGGATACACCTGCATGCACCGGTTTTTTTTTTTCAGGAGAAGCATTTCTACACCAAATGCCGCAAAACTGGAACTGTCACTAAGATTGACAGTGTTGGCGGCGTATTTTATTTCAGCTTTAAGAAGTCTTTGCATATCTGCAGGCATTTATTCAGAATGTTGTTAGTGACTGTTAACTACCTAGTTACTAAATTAAAAAGAATGTGCACTGTCAGCATACTATGCGTATGCGTATGCGTGGCTCAAGTACGGGGTGCTTCTGTGGGGCCACAGCACGGATGCGCATGACTTATTTGTCATCCAAAAGAAATGCCTACGTATAATCGCCAACCTAAGGCAAAGAAACAGTTGTCGCCCTCATTTCATAAATTATAATATGCTCACCCTTCCATCCATATACATTCTTGAAACAGCAACATTTGTAAGAAAGCATATCTCTCAGTACATCTACAATACAAGCGAACGCCGTAAACACAAACTAGCCCTTCCCGAACCAAAAATTAGTATGTATAAAAATAGCCCCTATTACAGATCTGTAAATGTATATAATAAAATACCTGTCAATATTAAGAATGAGGGGAAAGATAGCACTTTTAGAAAAAAACTGAAAGCATTTTTAATAACCAAATGTTATTATTCAGTGGAGGACTTCTTAGATGATAGGATAAAATAAAATAGGTAAATAATTAGCAATTAAAATAGTAAGTAATTAATTAGTCTTATGATAAGTGGTAATAATCTACATATGATCTCACAACAATACACAGGTTATAAATAATTATAAGTTTTAAATGTTGTTACATACATTGTGAAATGAAAAGTACTTGTACTTACCTAATTACCTAACTAATAGCTGATGTGTTACTAGTAACTAGTTAGGCAGTGTTAGCTAGTTTGTTTAGATCTTAATTGTTACCTGGTATATCTTAAGGTATAATACTTATGTATAATTATATTGCTACGCCCTTACAGGGTAGTACCTAGGTTAACTTAAGTTAATTTTATGTACTGTGCAATAAATAAATAAATAAATAAATAAATAAATAAAACTTAGGAAAAAGAATTGCTAGATCTGGTTTCAAGAACATTTATTATTTTTATGTCAGCTTATTTAAGAATACATGGAAAGCGATATTCATACTAATCATGGAAATATTATAAACGCGATACAAAGAATCGGTAACCTGTTTTGCGTTTGATATCGACCATAAGTTTTTAAATCTTATAATCTAATCTTTTCAGTTACCGTAACCTACGCATACTTCATTAATTATAGCTTCCCCTGGTCCACATCGAGGCAATGCATTAGATTTTTTTTCTACTTTTTCTTCTTCAATTGTAGTACTGCCTCCATGCATGTCAGAGTTGGTCATCACCATCATTTTGTCATTCATCATGGTGGAGTTGTCGAAATAAACATACACATTAACTTGGTTGTAAGGCCTTCTTTCTTTGTCTTTATTCTTTTTATCCTGCTTTTTCTTACTGGGAATCGTGATGTAGTATTTGTTCGCGAAATAATCAATTTTCGGTACTTCATCTGCGTATATGTGAAGAGCTTTGCCCTCTGCCTCCTCTTCGCCAGTCATTTGTTCAGTTTTAGTTTCTTCAAATTCATAATTTTCATTTGGGTTTATTAATTCTTCTTTGAATTCTTTAGATTCCTTGTCGATAGGTGATGCAAAAGCACCGAATAATAGGGTTGCTATGATGAAATGCCGCATGTTGAGAGCTCGTGTCCTGTCGGAGAGTAGTCAGTGTTTGTTAAGAATGTTCCTAGGAGCTCTATTTATAGGCTTAGATCCGGTAGATCCCGTTTGCGTCTATACGTCTTTAAGTCTATACTTAAAAAGGAGTGCGCAATTGGTTACATGCATTTTCCAAAATGGTTGTACGTACAGGTATTGTAATTTTTTGAGAATGTCTGTTAGCAAAAAAAGTCAGGAAATTTCATAATAATTTGCGAAAATACTTAGAAACTGTAATTATAGATTTTGAGATTTGTGATCATTTTTATGACGTATGTTTTTTGAATGACTTCCATATTAAACTGCGAGCAAATTATAAAAGTAATACCTAATTCTAGGAAGGTACGAGGTAAAGTACAAATGTCCCAGAGACTGAATCTGCTCCAATAGTTAGCAACTTCAATCTTAATTCATAACAAATAACCAACTTAGAAAAGTTGAAAAACCCCCGACACTGTCATTTCAAAGATGTCAGTTCAAAGTCATTTTCAGCTTTCGATTAAAAAAAGCCGTATCGCAATAGGTCCATCCGTTTGGGAGTTATGACGCCACAGACACACAGATACACAGGTCAAATTTATAACACCCCTCTTTTTCGTCGGGGGTTAAAAAAGTGGACAGCAGGGTGTTAATTAGGCCTCGAGCATTGAGACTCTTACTTAAATTTGCGGGTGGTAGGACCTTGTGCAAGGTCCGTCCGGATCGCTACCACCATCTTACTCGCTAATCCTGCCGCTAAGCAGCAGTGCTTGCACAGTTGTGTTCCGGTGTGGAGAGTAAGACAGCCGGTGTAATTACGGGCACAAGAGGCATTTCATCTTAGCTCTCTGGGTTGGCAACGCATCTGCAAACCCCTCGGGGTTGTGGGCGTCCATGGGCAGTGGTGATCACTTATCATCAGGTGACCCACTGCTCGTTTGCCTTCCTCGTCGTATAAAAAAAAAACTAAATTTTATTCAACTGCCTAGGTATTTAACCTAGGCAGTGGAACGCTCTTTTACACGTAATTTTTTTGAGTGGTTTCGCAAAGACCATATTGTCAAGAAGAATGCACCACAAGAGCTTGGCACAAAGCATTTTTTTTCTAAAAACAAGTTAAGTACTTACTAGTACTACTACGGTTTCTAGTATTTTCTACGGTTTCTGAACACATTATAGAGGACTTATGATATGTGTGTAGATAAAATAATTTATTGAATCAGGCGTTACTTTGCGGAGGTCCATATTATGAACTAAAAACAATTACTTTGCTCACCCGCGAGCACAAACCAAATTTGCAATTTGTGGTCGCGGGTGAGCAAAGTAATTGTTTTTAGTTCATAAGTTACAATAGCTCTTACAATACATAACCAAATGAAACATACAAAGAAAACTTAAGCTAAACTGTTAGGTGAGGTCTGCTCTGCTAAGCTATGAAAATAAATTATTCTAATTAAATATACCTGACTAGACTCGTGACTTAGGACATTTTGGCAAGTAAAATTTTCTGAAAAGCAGCTTCTTTCAGATTCCAATCTCGTTTGCCTGCTGCTACGATGTTACTAGAATTAAAAAAAAAGCCTGGACGCGTTGCAAATGCAATCACGAATCTTGCTGCGAGTAAATAATCAGATAAAGCCTGGATAAAGCAATTATGTGTGACGTACGGACGGCAGTTTTATTTTTCTATCAGTATCGATGCCAGCGGATGCAATTATTGGTTCCATTACCATTCTAGTTCTTGGGTTTGACGACTGATGTCGAAATAATATCATTTTACACACTCGTAAAATACGAGGCCTCATTTATTACTGCAATTTAAACGATTTTAGATTTAACAAAAACTAATTAAAGAACAACAGTTTGATTACTTAAAATTATGTTGACTAAGTTTACAGTACTTCATAGGTATAGAGCGATCGTTTTGACTTTTAAAATAAAAAATATATTCCGACGAACTGAGAACCTCCCATTTTTTAAGTCGGTTAAAATAAGTTGCTGGTTTTTTTTTTTAATGCATTGTAGGCTTGCGTTTGACCACAATCACGCCTGATGGTAAGCGAAGATGTGGTCTACGATGGAGCACGCTTGCCTATAGCAAACGCCCATTCACCCTAGACTTGAAAACGGCCAGATTATAGTGTTCAGGGAACGCAGACGCCGCTGGTTTGACCAACTAGTGATTATTCACTTTTATTTACATTTTGATGATATTTATTTCAATGATTCTAGTAGGTAAGTAAAATTATGAAAAAATTTGGTTCTTATTATAATTTCTGTGCTTAAACTGGAATTTAACAATCGTCGTAGTCGTTATCGTAATCCTTTCGATCCGAATGGTTGAACTAAGTGGAATATGAAATTCCTGTTAGGTAGTCCGACTTGTCGGACAGAAAGGAATTAAAATTCCTCGTCGTCCGACATGTCGGACAACGTTATTGAACACGCAGCCGGAGGGAAAAAACATCTATTTTTATCCAGCAGTTTCAGCCTGAAAAAGCAACTAATACACGTTACACACTCACAAATTGTTCACAAACTTTCGTATTTAGCAGGATATTCGTTAAAAAGGGATATTAAATTATTCAAAAAAGATATAGGTAAGTAAAAAACTTAAGTAAAGGACCGTTGTAGAGGTATATGTGAGTTGAGTACTTAATGCGTTCGAATAGACATTCCAGTTTTGAAATTTGTAATATAACGCAGGTACGGTTTGCAAACTCATTATTTGCTTATCTTTCAAGTTTGATTATTCCTGTGCACTTATGATTATATTGTTATGATAAATAGTTGTCAATGTCAAATAATTGTCTGCGTCGAATGTTTTTTTGCGTCGTTCATTAATAAACAATACAAGACAGTTTACCACAGAAGTAAATTTAAAAACATCGAAACTGAATTCAGCTAAGCAAATTGATATGGCACCATCTTCTGAACTTGATGGTAGAAGACGACCACTGCATATCCAAACGAAAAGAATTTTGTGTAATTTGTACAAATATTTCCAAGAGGTATACCGAAATGTACCGAAAATATGGTTCTCAACACACTCAATATGCATATATTTTATTATGTTCATGCGTTTTTTTTGCAAACAACATAACAACACGCAGTAGGTGAGCGCTTTTGTAAAGTTTTTTACCTATAGGTATGTATGTCCCGACAACACCTAGCATGCCAGAGACGCCTGTCCCAGTATCCCATAAATTACCACAGCGGTGGTTGACAGTTTGCAAACTGGTTACGTTCGTTCGCAGCGCATTCCTAAAAAAGGAACTAAAACATGCTTCACTAGTTTGCTGTGGGAACTGCAAGCTGGGAATATCTATGGCCAGAATGCAAAACGAGCGAACACGCGTAGAGGGTTCGTTTTAATGAACTGTCAAGACTTTAGCCAGGGGTTGACTAAGTTCAAATGAATACCCCTGTACGGTTTTTATTAAAAAAAAAATCCAGTTGACAATTTATACGGGAGAGTGATTTTCCCATTTCCATTTAAAAAAAAACTTCATAGTCTTACTCAATCCCTGGCTGAAGTCTTGACGGTTCATTAATTAAACGAACCCTGTATACTTAGTAAGTATGTACATAAAACATTTTTAGAAACAAATTGTTACCGTTGCCAAGCAAAAGCTTCTAACAACAACTATAACATTTCTCAATAATGCAAGCAATCAATCTTTATAAATATAAAAAGACAAGTCCTGAATGACTGACTGACTGACTGATCACGCCCAGCCCAAACCCCTGGACCTAGAAAGCTGAAATTTGGCATAGAGGTTCCTTTTATAATGTACGCCCGGGATAAGGCGGGATTTTTTGAAATTCCCACAGGATAGATAGTTCTGCCACGGGAGCGAAGCTGCGGGCGAAAGCATAGTATAAAACTCGTCCGTTACTTACAGATAACGCACAGCCAAAACCCATGGCCCTAGAAGGCTGAAAATTTGCATAGAGGTTGTCTTTATGACGTAGACAAGCACTAAGAACAGATTTGTTGAAATTCTCACGGGATAGAGAATAAACGGATTTTTATGGGCGTACGAAGTCGCGGGCGAGAGCTGGTTTTTCAGAATTGAAGGAGTAATGTTCTTGAATGCAACACGTCAAACTAGTTAGTTATTTCTTTATAGTCCTTGACAATGAACTGGCATGTTCGCGGCCATCTTTATATAGATTAACGTTTTTATTTATTTCTGTGTTGCTTATTTTAATGAATACAATACACGTCCTTATTTAGCTGATCTAGAGACGGTCATCTAGTAATGAGATCGTTATTTAGTAGGGTTGGCACAGGTTTTAAAAGCGAAAACTTTTTATAATGAAGGTTTTTATTTTACAGCAGAATACGTACAATAAATGGATAAACTTATTTAGTTTGCGGAGGAGCAAGTAAGTTTATCCATTTAGTGCAACATGGAGCTCCGCAACGTAACGCTGGAATCTATACAGTATTTAATAGCAGATTCTGTATTAAAAGCTAGAAATACTTAGAATAATGTTTAAGATGGGATTACACAATGATAATAATATTACAAGTAATGATACGTCATATGCTCACAAAACAATAGAAAAACATTTCGAACATTATAGTGAAATAAACGGATCACTCACGTATGTACGAGTATAGCCCGACGTGTTATTTCGACATTTCGAAAATTATTCGAGAGAGACTGCGGCCAAAGAGGCTAACAGTTGTAGCCTTTTCTGCGCTTCATTTACGGCTTGCTGATGATGATGACCTATTATTAAAGTCTACCTCTTTTTAGGGTTCCGTACCTCAAAAGGAAAAAACGGAACCATTATAGGATCACTTTGTTGTCCGTCTGTCTGTCTGTCAAGACCCTTTTTCTCTGGAACGCGTGGAGGTAGCATGCTGAAATTCATATCAAATACTCAAGCCTGCGGTCCCTTGAAGCTGTGAAAAAATCAACCTTCTAAGTCAACGCAATCAAAAGATACAGTAATTAAAAAGGCTATTTCTATACAAATTGTCGAAATCCGAAAATTTTAAGGGTAATTCCAGTTGTCCTAGAAACTTGAAATTTGGTATGAAGGTAGCTCTTATAGCACAACCACTCAGAAAAGTCTCAAAATCTAAATTTGTCTGTAGATTTCGCAGACTAATATAAGTTGAACCCACACTGCGTACATTTTGCTTAGGAGCAGGGCTCTGCTAACACTGGACTTCTTAAATAAAAAAATATATATATATATCATGGGACAATTTGACACCAATTGACCTAGTCCCAAACTAGGCAAAGCCTGTACTATGGGTACTAGACAACGGATAGACATACTTATATAGATAAATACAACATCTAAGACACCAGAGAGAGAGAGAGTCATCTAAGACTCGAGAACAAACATGAATGTGTTCATCATACAAACATCTGCCACAAAACACTAGAGAAAAGCGTTAAAATCGTTCTACGGAACCCTCGTGCGCGAGTCCGACTCGCATTTGGCCGGTTTTTATTATGTATATAATTGGGCTTACATATCACATCACATTTAAAACGTAGCGCATTGAAATCATTGCACAGATGATGCTAAGAAACTATTCAAATGAGTACAACCGCTCAAATAGGGATTGGTCCGCCTTTGTACTTGTATCTAACTGTTTGTAACTTGTATTTATTTCTGTATTTTACGTACAATAAAGCGTTTACTTACTTACTTCCAACCTACTGACTGGGGTTTACGGAAATATACCTAAGGACGAAATAGAGGATTCCGTTTTTTTAATATGTACTTACCCATACTTATGTCAAACTAGTGTTTGTAAATTTTTCTTCCAAAAAACATTTAATTACTTGGAAGATTTGGTTTTAAACATGATGTCTGTCTGTACCAACTCTTAAATTGTAAGCGATTACGATTGAGCATAATAAAAACATCAAAAACTCAACAAAAGCCGCCGCGCAGTTTATTAAAAAAAAGATTGATAGGTACTTTCTTATTTCCAATTTCAACGAGATAACTTTTAAGTGACTTCTTTCTTAGAAAAAAAAACGTGGTGTTTGTTCTTGAGCAAGTAAAAGAACTGTGTTATACAGATAGAGACGACGAAACTATAAGGGTTCTCAGCTGCGGAACCCTGAAAAGAGATTGCAGTTTAGACAGCACCTAAACCTTGAGTTAAATCTAAGTATTCACCTTGGCACGGTTCTATTCGTAAACCAAAACGAATACTCACCCAGCCCTTCGCCGAAATGAGCTTTCAGTTTCAGCACGAAACAACTTTGATGGAAAAACTTGTTTGAACATAAATAAAATGGACAAGACGTGACGGACTTAAAACTCTATATGGGCTCCCACGCGAAACTAAGAATTCGCAACTGGGATGAAACCCAGTGGTTTGACCTATGGCCTCTCAAGCAGAGGGTCGTGGCTTCGAGGCCCGGCTATAGCACCTCTGAGTTTTTCGGAATTTACGTCCGAAATTACATTTGTAATAAATTTATCATGAGCTTTTCGGTGAAGGAAAACGTCGTGAGGGAACCCGCACACTCCTGCGAAGCAATTCAATGGTGTGTGTGAAGTTCTGGATCCGCACTGGGCCCGCGTGGGAACTGTAGCCTAAGCCCTCTCATTCTGAGTGGAGGCCTGTGCCCAGCAATGGGACATAAATAGGCTGATGATGATGAAGAAGCGTTGAGGTTAAACTTGGCTGTTTTACTGCCGAAGTGTTAAATCAGTTGTACCTAACTTGCGAGCGTTTTAGTCTCAAAACCCTTTACAGCTCGTTTTTAGGGTTCCGCACCTCAAAAGGAAAACCGGAACCCTTGTAGGTCCATTTTTTTGTCCGCACGAACCAACCACCCTCTGGACACCAAATGTTAGGGCGAACGTTTCCGAAACGCATATGCTCATTTGCACCTATAAATCTGTCTACCCTCCAATCGCGGCTCGCATTCGACCAGACGACTAGCGAGATGACAAGCTATGAACCCATCACGACGCATTCCCCCGGCCCGCTCACTGCGGCTTTTTTCGTAATGACTTTCCAAGTAAATTACAGAAGATACGGTGTCCAGAGGGTGGTTGGTCCGTGGTTGTCCGTCTGTCTGTCTGTTAAGACCCTTTTTCTCTGGCACGCGTAGAGGTAGCAAGCTGAAATTAATATCAAATGCGCAGGCTTGCAGTTAAATCCCTTGAAGTTGCGAAAAAATCAAACTAGCTTTTACCGATATCATGACCACCCACTAGATTCTGAACGAGCATTTTTAATTAATGTTTATGAACTTACAGAAAAAAGCGAAACCACTCGGCACAGCCCATCGCTTTTATACGGGGACACGTTTAGATTCCAGTCTGAGTGAATTAATTAATATAAAACCGGCCAAGAGCGTGTCGGACACGCCCAGGATTGGGTTCCGTAGCCGTTACGAAAACGTTTATTTTTAAGGAAACCAAGGAAACGAAAGGAAAACCAGCATATGTGTCATTTGATGGTAAGTGATCACCACTGCAGATAGACACCCGCAGCCCGGGGGGTTTGCAGATGCGATGAAAAGAATGCCTCTTGTGCCCGTAATTACACCGGCTGTCTTTCTGTCCAAGTCCTTGCATCCCTTATTTTATCAAATTTCTAAATAACTACTTACTGACTTTTAACATAGAACTACCGTGAGATTCAACTGTCTTGAAATAAATGGACCACTCACGTATGTCTCTCGAGTATATCCTGACATGTTTCGGACTAATCAGTAGTCCTTCCTCTTTGAACACACGTTCGATTAGTCTGAAACACTGATATACATGAGTAATCCGTTTATTTCACTGTAACTACTTACTGAAATAACAGTACATAAAAAACCAGACAAAATAACATAGCCCGGGAATCAAACCCGTACAATGACATTCCGTGGCACATGTGTCACCTGTGCCGTAGGTTACTTCATGTCAATATTTTTATGTGAAAAATTACAGTTTTCTAGTGCCGAGAGTCTCCGAGCTATGCTGCGGGCACAGAGACTGACAGACGGACGGACGGACATGACTTAACTATAAGGGTTCCTTGTTGACTGCGGAACCCTAAAAAAAGGCTTTGCATTATTATTTATATCGCAAAGCCTTAAAGGGATCTCGGGAGCCTATAAATAGAGCCTCCAGGACTCGTCTCTCACACACGCTCACACACCGTTCATTGGACGCCATTCAAACACAACACTCGCTTAAAATGCGGTACTTTATTATACTAAGCTGCATTGCCTTCGCAGCAGCATCACCCACCAGAGACGCACGAAATGCAGAAGTGACTAAAATAGAAACTGATGATTTACCTGGCAATTCAAAGGTAGAAGTGTCTCTTGAAAAAACGAGAGACGGCCTCCCGAAAATCGTCGTCGATATAACTGATAAGCGTGACGGAAGCAAAGACGAAGTGATAGCAGAGGACTCCAAGATCGAAGAAAAAGATGATCTAAAAGCAGCGGAATCTAGAGAAGTTGGTGATATCAATGAGGAAGAGAAAGGGGAGTCCCGTAGCACCATCCATGTGCATACACCAAGCTCACCACAAATTAGTCTTGTGCCCAAATATCCACCGCAATCAAGGCCTGGTTATGGATTAGAAGGTCAAATGCAAGTGCAAGTTTACGACGCGAAGAAGAAAGAAAAGAAAGAAGATAAACCTTACAACCAGGTCAACGTCTACGTCTATTTCCCGAAGGATATGATGATGATGATGCAAGAGGAGAGTCAGATGAGTGTAAACTCCTACAATTACGATGACGGGACCAGCTCGTCAACAATGATAACAAACTCACAGAGACTACAGCAGAAGAAACCAGAGCCTTGTCCCATCGGGTTTGCTAGAATCAATGGCGTTTGCCTTGAAGTTGATAGGCAGAAGCGTGTGCTGTAAAGAGACCGACTTATACTAACGTATTTTGTAAGTGTCTTGGGAACTTGGCAAAAATTTTGACAGAGACGATTCGGTCTACTTTTTACAGCCAGTATGAAGCGTGCTAGAACAAAATCACTTCAAGTCAGCGAATTACACCGAATTGTCATTGTCAATTGATGAAATAGGGCCCACAGGAGGGTAGAGCGATGGTATCCAATATGCTAATACATTTAGTAAGTAAGTAGCTAAACACCTTATTGTACAAAAAAACAGGATTTATTAAGGAATACACAACACATAGTTACATTCAAAATAAATGAAATAATTTTCCATAGAGCTTCTTTTAAATCTTTTTTACTTTTTATTATTATTTATTTTATTTTAAATGGCACAACTTTTTGGACCCTATAAGTATGAGACAAAAATGCTTTCACAATTTTGAGTTTGACAACGTCGCATTATCGTCTTTACTTTATTTGTATCAAGACAAGACAATGGCAATGGAACCATCCTAATATACATGTAGAACTGGGATGACATCCTTTTAGAATAAATGTCGTAATAAATTAATAATAAATTCATGTTTTTTTTTATACTACAAGGAAGGCAAACGAGCAAGTGGGTAACCTGATGGTAAACGATCACCACTGCCCATAGATTCCCACAACCCCAGGGGTTTGCAGATGCGTTGCCAACCTAGAGAGCTAAGATGAAATGCCTCTTGTGCCCGTAATTACACCGGCTCTCTTACTCTCCACACCGGAACACAACAGTGCAAGCACTGCTGCTTAGCGAAATCAATACTAGTGAAATCCTCTTTGCAAACGGGTTACAGACAAGTAAGCAAATTATTAGTATGAACTAAAAACAATTACTTTGCTCACCCGCGACCACTAATGACAAATAGTTATATCTGTGCGGCAAATGTATGTTTCCATGCAACACCTCCGCCTCCACTGCTACACGAATCAACACATGCCACACAGACCCAACTATCACCACCACCACTAAACTAAACGCTGACGCGTTTCGGCTCTCTTCCACTACTAACTAGTAGTGGAAGTGGTGGCAATGTTGAGCGGTTGTTGTTGTGCTTCGTAAATGGCCTCGTGGAGAGTACCTCCGCAAAGTACCGCATGATTCAATAAATTATTTCAAATTATTAGTCTTAGAAATAAGAATTTTGAAAATTTTATGTGAGTAGTATTTTTACAGGCGTTTTGGAAAATACCCTAGTCGTATGAATGAACTGTCGCTTTCATTAAATATTTCTATTTTCTATGTCTCGATCACGTCTTGCCTCATGAATAAATTTCTAATTAATTTTTCATCAACAAATTAATTGGACGTTGCCATTAATATTGAGTGCGCGAGTACAATTAAAATAATATTCTAAAGTGAAGCGAAGGCGGGAGACTCAATTAAGTATAATTTTATTGTTTTCAACGAGACTATAAATACTGAGTCATGATACAAAATTACCTACAAACGAGTGCGTAATGAGTTTTACACTAATGTAAAGCCTCGTCTACACTGACATGTCATGCGTTATGGGTCTAGCTTACCACAACTCCATTATGCCATCGCGTAAGCTTTATGAACTAAAAACAATTACTTTGCTCACCCGCGACCAAAGCGCGTGCTTTGGTCGCGGGTGAGCAAAGTACATAATTGTTTTAGTTCATATATATATAATGGACCTGCGCAACGCCTGATTCAATAAATTGCGTAAGCTTTAGTAGCAAAGAGTGACCAGTCTAAATTTACAATACATTACAATACAAATATTCTTTATTGAACCACAAAACAGTACAAGAAGATTACAGAAAAACAGGTATGGGAGACAAGAGGCGGTCTTATCGCTTAAAAGCGGTCTCTTATATACAACCAAGATTATTGGTTTAAGTAATTTATTGATTTGACAACCATCATTTATCGAATCCAGCATGCTTATTGTCTAACTCGCTCGCAATCAGCATCGTGTTCATTTTGTTTGGGCTGACAATTGGTATCGGAAACAGCTAGCTGTCAAAGTCGTACAAAAACTGACATTTCAATCCGATGACAAGTGACCAAATAGTTACGCGATAAGGCCTCAGGCCCCTATTCCCCCAACGCGATTTTTTTCCCAAAATGCTTATTTTTTCATAAACTGTAAATATTTCAGGATTTATTTCAGGGCCACCTAAGTTAGGTTAGGTTTGTTTTATAGAAATCCTGAAATATTTACAGTTTCTAAAAAAAGCATTTAGGGAAACGAAATATTTTTGAAGTTAATCAGTTTGGCAAAATATGTTTTTTGGCAAACATTAGTAAACCTCTCTAACCACTAGGCTATCCGGATTATCAATCTTCCGGTTTTTACCCATCCTCCAAGAGAAAGAAAAGTACGGAGTCGCGAAAATGTACCAAGATCCTAGCTTGTGTATCTTGTGTGTACAGGGCTGAACTTACAGTCAGGAACATAAAAATGTACCAAGTTCTTAGCTGTGTATCTTGTGTGTACAGGGCTTAACTTACAACCAGGAACATAAAATGTACCAAGATCCTAGCTTGTGTATCTTGTATGTACAGGGCTGAACTTACAGCCAGGAACATAAAAATGTACCAAGATCTTAGCTGTGTAGCTTGTGTGTACAACTTACAATCAGGAACATAAAAATGTACCAAGATCCTAGCTTGTGTATCTTATGTGTACAGGGCTGAACTTACAGTCAGGAACATAAAAATGTACCAAGTTCTTAGCTGTGTATCTTGTGTGTACAGGGCTTAACTTACAACCAGGAACATAAAATGTACCAAGATCCTAGCTTGTGTATCTTGTATGTACAGGGCTGAACTTACAGCCAGGAACATAAAAATGTACCAAGATCTTAGCTGTGTAGCTTGTGTGTACAACTTACAATCAGGAACATAAAAATGTACCAAGATCCTAGCTTGTGTATCTTATGTGTACAGGGCTGAACTTACAGTCAGGAACATAAAAATGTACCAAGTTCTTAACTGTGTATCTTGTGTGTACAGGGCTTAACTTACAACCAGGAACATAAAAATGTACCAAGATCTTAGCTGTGTACCTAGTGTGTACAGGGCTTAACTTACAATCAGGAACATAAAAATGTACCAAGATCTTAGCTGTGTAGCTTGTGTGTACACCTTACAATCAGGAACATAAAAATGTACCAAGATCTTAGCTGTGTAGCTTGTGTGTACAGGGCTTAACTTACAATCAGGAACATTAAAAACGAAGTTCTCGGTTTCTCAGAATACATTATGCAGATTACATCATTTGAATATCTACTTAGTTTGTACTCATTTTATGAACGTCTCTACAGCAGCCAATATTATAAAAGTACGCCAGTGTTTTACAATGAACGCAATATGCTTATTTACAGGTAATAGGGGTACGGTATACACCACCATCTTACTCGCTAATCCTGCCGCTAAGCAGCAGTGCTTGCACTGTTGTGTTCCGGTGTGGAGAGTAAGACAGCTGGTGTAATTATGGGCACAAGAGACATTTCATCTTAGCTCTCCAGGTTGGCAACGCATCTGCAAACCTCCCGGGGCTGCGGGTGTCTATGGGCAGTGGTGATCACTTACCATCAGGTGACCCACTGCTCGTTTGCCTTCCTCGTTCTGTAAAATAAACCGGCCGAGTGCGAGTCGGACTCGCGCACGAGGGTTCCGTAGAAAGATTTTAACGCTTTTCCCCAGTGTTTTAAGAAGTCCAGTGTAAGCCCAGCCAGTAAGTCCAGCCCTGCTCCTAAGCAAAATGTACGCAGTGTGGGGTCAACATATTGGTCCTTTAAATCTAGAGACAGACATAAAAAATTAAGATTTTGTAAATTTTCTTAGTGGTTGTGCTATAAGAGCTACCTTCATACCAAATTTTAAGTTTCTAGGACAACTGGAAGTACCCTTTAGGTTTTCAGGGTACAGCAATTTGTATGGAAACAACCTTTTAAATGACTGTATCTTTTGATTGCGTTGACTAAGAAGTTTGATTTTGTCACAGCTTCAAGGGACTGCAGGCTTGAGTATGTGATGTTAATTTCAGCATGCTACCTTCACGCGTTCCAGAGAAAAAGGTCTTGACAAACAGACAGACAGACGGACAACAGAGTGATCCTAAAAGGGTTCCGTTTTTTTCCTTTTGAGGTACGGAACTCTAAAACACCTAATAAAATTAGGATAATGCAAGGACTTTTTCCTAACGGCATGGAGCCCTATCCTGGGCGTCTCCGACACACTCTTGGCCGGTTTTTTATTACCAAACCATAAACAATAGTCATGTGTAGTGTCCGTAATAGAGAAGATTAAATGTTTTCTTTTGTCTATGGTTTAGTCCTTTGTGTTAATAGTGTCTCACAGAAAAATATACTTATACTATAAGCCCAAAAGATGGACTCCTTAAGACCGCTATTCATACTACTCAGAAAAAAACTACCGGACAAGTCCCGTACAAAGATTCCCCTGCTTTTCCCCAGCTGTCCAGTATTAGCAGAGCTCTGTTCCTAAGCAAAATGTACGCAGTGTGGGGTTAGTTTATAACTGGTCTCTGACATATACAGGCAGACATTAAAATTTAAGATTTTGTCAATTTTCTCAGTGGTTGTGCTATAAGAGCTACTTTCATACCAAATTTCAAGTTTCTAGGACAACTGGAAGTACTCTTCAGGTTTTCACAGTACGGTGATTTGTATCTACGGAAATCTGTTATATGTATAATGGAGGCCTATTTTTAAATTGCATTGGTTTTTGAATATGAAAACTGATTGTCGTAATGATGGTCATTTCATACGGTTTCTGAACGCGTTAATAGAGGACTTATGATATGTGTGTATGGATTAAATTGTTTCGTGCATTAACTGCGTAGCTTGCCAGCACGTTCCCGTAATAAATGAAGTGCTCTTTTTTTACAGCCGCCTTTTGCCAACATTTTTCCATGTGTGCCTAAATAAATTATATTCGGTCGCAGCGTCGAAAATGTCATTGGGCAGGATAATGTATTATAGTTCTTTTGAGGGTGGTAGGACCTTGTGCGGGGTCTGTCCGGATCGCTACCACCGTCTTACTAGGTACTCCTAAAGCTAATCAGCAGCTTGCACTGTTGTGTTCCGGTATGGAGAGTAAGACAGCCGGTGTAATTACGGGCACAAGAGGCATTTCATCTTAGCCCTCTAGGTTGGCAACGCATTTGCAAGCCCCGGGGGGTTGTGGGTGTCTATGGGCAGTGGTGATCACTTATCATCAGGTGATCCACTGCTCGTTTGCCTTCCTCGTCGTATAAAAAAAAACAAATTTTATTCAACTGCCTAGGTATTTAACCTAGGCAGTTGAACGCTCTTTTACACGTAATTTTTTTGAGTGGTTTCGCAAAGACCATATTGTCAAGAAGAATGCACCACAAGAGCTTGGCACAAAGCATTTTTTTTTCTAAAAACAAGTTAAGTACTTACTAGTACTACTACGGTTTCTAGTATTTTCTACGGTTTCTGAACACATTATAGAGGACTTACTAGGTGATTCACTTGCTCGTGTGCCTTCCTTGTCGTATAATAAAAATGCTTTTAGTTGGTATATATTTTTATTTGCGAAAAGCTCGTGGATTATGAAAACGTTGAGTGCTTTTGGAATTATTAATTATGCTATTGATAGTTATACTGATACAGACTGATTAAAAATAGTATTTTCTCCACATTTCTGTCTATTTCCGGTTCATCCGATTGTCAGGTTGTACAGGATGAATACTGCGATGAATTTCCTGACTGCAGCATCTGACAGGAAATTATTTCAGCATAAATTCGTTTCGTAATTTAAAATAATGTAGATATCTTTGGAAACGTGCTTCAGTACTTTTGAAAAACATCGAAATACGTTAAAATTGTTTTAAAATCACATTATTATGGATTGGAGGACGGGTTTGATGGAGTGTGACTGGAAAATGCCTACTTACATTTTATTATCTTATTAACGCAGTGAAATAAACGGACCACTCACGTATGTCAGTCTAGTATAGCCCGACATGTTTCGGACTAATCCGTAGTCTTTCCTCTGGGAGCAGATGCTACTGGCGAAGCGTTTGCTCCCAAAGGAAGGACTACGGATTAGTCCAAAACATGTCAGGCTATACTAGCCTGAAATACGTGAGTGATCCGTTTATTTCACTATGATTTTTTTTTTAAGGATAATATTTTCTTTTCACTATGATTGAATCTCACCGTAGTTTCATTTTAAAATTATCTTATTAACCCTTAAAATACGCACCTAAATGAAAACCTCGGTCCATGGTAAAAAAAAAACATTGTGAAGTACAGGATGTCACTCTTACACTCTGATTAAAAGGTATTATTGTACTTTGCCAATACTTATCCAGTTCCCGCTCACACATTGAGTTTCTGACATTTATGGATCGCTCCTAACCTATATTACCAAATTGTTATTAACGTTCGAGCGTTTCGATTGGTCGGCCCAATTACGTCAGCCTCGCTGCATACGATACGCAGCCAATCAGAAGCCCGGAATAATAACGAACCAAATTCGAACTTCAATCCTTTCATTTAAATTTCAATTTTCAAAGCGTTCTCGCGTTCGTTACCCTTCTTTATTTGTAAAGGGGTTTCGCGTTATCGATATCTACGGTTTAAGTAATTTATTTCAGTCATAAATGTGATATTCATTTTAGCATTGGAAACTAGATGTACTTAATAGACAATCAATTCATTTTGACGACGCCTGAGAACCTAGGTAACTGGCTGTAGGCATATAAAAGTAACAGGGGCGGTTTAATTCTAGCAGACCTTGAACAAGATGGACGCTCTCGTCGTATTAGCATTGGTCGTGGTAGTAATTGCTACTCCACTAAAACAAATCAACCAGTAAAACACTTCAATTAAGAAACTCCAAACAAACCATGGATCATTAAAATCTCAAGACAAGGAAGGCGTTCTCACTTAGACAATTATATATATATATATATATATATATATATATTACTTAGACTTACTCAACTCCTGGCTGAATTCTGGACGGTTCATTAAAACAAATTAATAATTAATAATTAATACACAGGATTAATTAACGTAATTTTATTTTGTTTAACTCTGAAATTCGAATTTTTGTAAAACTCTGAAAGCTATTCTTTTTAATTTCATTTGTTAACTAATATCTATAATGATACGGGACTAGAACAAGAAATAAAAGTCTATTAAAAAAATTGTTATGTACTGAAAATATTACATTTTATGTAATTATGTGTATAACGAGTTAAAAATAAAACACACCAAAATATCTTAAATTTTAATAATGCACATCAACACAAGTAGAAAGTACTATAGCCTGCCCATCCTTGCATGGGTTGGGTTGACACAGTCCATTTATCCTCTTGTACCCAGTCGCGCACCCTTCTACGTTGAACGCTGCGTATTCAGTGTCATCAGGCTGTAGTTGGCCGCCACGCACATTGAGAGCGCTCAGTTTAGATACAGGAGCGTGTCCGTAATACGGAGCGTTGCCCATCTGGTACGGATTGTCTCCAGGAAAGAGCAGTCCGAACTGCCCGTCGAATAAATTACGCCTTCCTTGTCTAGAATTTTTTAATGATCCATCGTTTATTTGGACCTGGGGTTTCTTGGCTGTATTTTTCTGTTTTTAGTGGGGTAGCAATGACTCCCGCGGCCAATGTTAAGGCGATAAGTGCGTGCATCTTGCTCAAGGTCTGTCGGGACAACATCGCGTCGGTGCTTTTTATAGGCTTAAGGATCTAGTGCCTTAGGTTGCTTCGTCAAACTGGATTTGTATAAATAGTGCTTTAAGTGGATAGACTAGATGGCTAATTGAAGGTATCGTTTTAATCTCTAATTGACGTTTTTTGTAGTTACCGGAGTCGACTTCGAGGTTTTTAGCTTGGTTAAATTAAATTACATTTTCACTTCTCAACTTCTCATGCTCTTAAAGTTCATATTTTTATGCTCTGTGCTCCGATCTAAGATGGCGGACGACAGTTTGACATTTTTGATGCCAAGAATTAATAAAAGCTGCTGTTTAATTTCTTCGCAATCGAAGAGAAAATCTATTTTATGCACTAGTTGCACAATTTACTATTATGTACTCTTTAGTTTCTCTTGTAAGTTTTGTAATAAAAAAAGGATAGATACATAATCAAGCCAGTGCTCTGAAACAACCGTTTTTTATTGCGTTTTAAAAAACAGATAAAAATAAATAAATTATAACATAAAAAAAACTCGTTGCCATAAACTGGCCTTATGGACATACCTCAACTAAAGTTGCCAATGTATTAACTTTGTGACCCATTTTTAACTTTTATTTGTCCTAGTGACAGTCTGTCTGTAAACAAATTTTGCAAGTTAAATTTCACGCTTTTTGAGTAATCGGAATAATTAAAAAAATGGCATTGTGGAGAGTAGGTGACAAATGCAAGTACCTAGTTACAGCCAATAAACGAAGCACATGCAGTAAAAATAGAACAGTACTGAAGGCCAAAAATATTAGGTAATCCTAAATATTTTTCGCTGCTGCCCTATCTGAAAGCTCCAGAGGTAAAATATAACCTTTGCTCTAATATTTATAACTAAGGAGTTACAAACGTATTCCCAAATCAATTGACATATCAAAGATGCATCCCTCAATGGAGTTACAAACATTTCGCTTCCGTGCAAAATATTTCGAATCTCAGGTGATTTCATTTTTGCCTTTGTAAATCAAAGAAGCAATGTTTTGTTTAGTAAAGGTGCTCTTACACGAGCAATTGAAATTGTTCAATTATACGCAATATCTGTTAATTATGAGGTCATGACCACATCGAACTATATACCTAGCTGTTGCTCCTTATAGCTCCATATCGTATTAATGGACATATTAAGTTCTACGATCGATGGAAGAATTGAATAATATGGAGACAAAAAAAAATATCGAGATATTTCCACTGGTTGCTCTAGGAGATCCATCACCGTTACTTATTCACTATCTTTCTTGATATGCAATAAATTAAACCTAGCCATCCAAAGAGGGAACGCTGCCAGCATCTTTGGTACCATGCACAAGGGGGCTTCTTTTTTAGACATGTTCTAGTTTTTGTAAAGTAGTTTTATTTTAAATTTAATTTAGGATAAGTATTTATTTTATTGTTTTAGTTTACGTTCATTTCAGGTTTTATTTATTAATTTTGTAGATGTTGTATAATTTACTATTTTTTTGGAATTTATGATATTAATAAATACAAAATATTAAACTATAAATACCTACGCACTGAACCAAGAAACTTTGGTGTATTGGTAAGCACGTGACGCGGAGTATCAAGGATCCGATTTGGGCCCTGGGGTTAGTCATACTATACATTGTTTAATATCTCCAGTTTTCTGTGTATTCTTGTGTCATTGAGAAGTATTTACAGATTAATACTAGATTTTAACATAAAAAAAAGAAAACATGCAAAAAGATTCATTGACATCATGCAATTAAATCGTGGCAGAAATTTTACTACTGTAGAAAAACTGAATCACGAACTGCCGTAGAACCTTTTCGCTGTATATTTCACATTGATATATTTGCCGTACTTACATCTGCCATAGAGAACATTCTGAAATTATTTTTAGAGAAGTTCCACAACGGTAAGACATTCAGTCTCTTCGACTGTACATAATGTAGGTACTTTTAATAGTAGGTTACCTATACACAATTTTGTATAAACGCCATGATTTGCAAAAAGCTTAATTCAAGACCAAATAACAAGACAGTATAAAAATGGGAAAACCTTGCAAGATTTGTATAAGGTGAACTTGAATAATTCTATCAAAACGTTGTTTCAAAACTTCATTAATTACACGAGAGAAACCCATTAAAATACAGTTTTAGATTTGAAAATAAATTGAAAATATGTTCGCAATTAATAAAAATTCTAGAACTTTCTGTAATCGAGTGGTAAGTATATTTAAAGGTCATTAATATAAAAAAGATCGTTTAAACAAGGTGGTAATTATTAAATCACTGTTTCTCTACGTCTTATTAGTCGCATTAAGATCACTTTATTAACTCAATAGACAATATAACTAAAAATAGAAAAATATTTATTCAACGTACACAACAAGTAATCTTAAATATATTAATAATACAATACTAGTACTAAAACTAAAAATACAATAAACTAAAACTATATATAAACTAAATCTATAAATAAAAAAGCTGACCCAGATCACTGCCGGACGGTAAGGTGCCTAGAAGGCTGGCAGCATTGCCACGCTGGATAGCAATGCTTAATCTCTGAGCTAAGTAAAAGCCAGCCCTCTGGTCACCCGAAGCCTCTATCAGTTTGGCCAAAAATTGGTTGGTTTAAATCTTAAGTAGATTGTTTATTCTAATTATAGAAATAGGTTATAGAAATTACAAATTTCATGTATACGTTTATTTATTAAATTATTTAGCTGCTGCCGTGACTTAGTCTGCGTAGAATTCGCTTATCGCTATCCCACGGGAATTCTAAAATTTCCTAGAAACACCATATAAAAGGTGAAACAAAAACCAAGGGAAGAAAAAATACAAAGTAGCAATAGGCGGTCTTATCGCTACAGAATAAAATAAAAGATGGCATAAGTTTATATCTAGGGTAAAAGCTGCGTCATTCCATTAGAAAAGTTAAAAAACCCCCGACATTGTCATTTCAAAGTTCAATATTTGGAAAACGGGTAAACCGATTTTAAAGAAACTTAGCTAAGAACCATCTCGATTAAACTAGCTTTCGATTAAAAAAAACCACATCGAAATTAGTCCATCCGTTTGGGAGCTATGATGCCACAGACAGATGCACAGATACACAGGTCAAACTTATAACACCCCTCTTTTTCGTCGGGGGTTAAGCATTTATCCAATTCTGTGATCCGTTCTTGTATGCTTGATTAGGTAACAAACATGAAACTTTTCCTATTTATAACATGAGTAGTTAGGATAGTAGGATTAGTTGAATCTCAACATAGGTACGTAAACTTAAACAAAACAATAATATACAACCACAGAAATTTATACAACAATAATAATAATATAGGAGAGGAGGCCTGCGCCCAGCAGTGGGACAAGCAAGTTTGGTGATGATGCTGATGATGAATAGTATATACCTACCTATAGGAAGGACTACGAATTAGTCCGAAACGAGTTACACCTTTAATTCACTATTATTGGGTCTCTCGCTAGTTTCATGTTAAAATGAGGTTACATAATTAGGGTCCTCAAAAGACGAGTGTGGTTTTATGAAACGAGGCAAAACCGAGTTTCATAATAAGGTCACACGAGTGTTTTAGTTATATAGAGTTGTATACATTACCATATCTACATACATAATTATTATAATACTATAAGCTGGGTTCAGAAGCCGAAGGCATAACAAACCTGTCACGAATTGGACTGTTTTTTTTTTATTACAGACAAACGTACCGAGCTGACGTTTCGCATAGTTTTTTTTTTATTGAGGACTATTTTTAAATTGTATTGATTTTTGAAGATGAAAACTAACTCGTAATGCTGGTTATTAGTTCTTGAACGCATTGTAGAGGATTTATGATATGTGTGCAGATAATAATTATTTTTTACACAATTTGTGTAGTGGTTTAAATCCCTACGGACAAGGAATATAGCTTATACATTTTTGATAATAATTTTCAATTCATCTCGTGTTGGCTTTATTTTGGCCTTACAGCCGCTTTTAGCAGTATTAATTATTTACCAAGAAAGTTCAAGGCAAGCCGGCAAAGTAATTGTTTTATGATTTTCCTTATAAGGGACAATTTGTTTATTTACTATATTACTAAGTTGTGCAAGAATAGCTAGAGTTGATATTGGGACTTTGTTTTTTTCCTATACAATTGAAAGGCATAATGTAATGCGTGTCATAAAGTATCATAATGTTATGTGTGTCATAGTTAAGTATAGTCTTAACTCATTTTTCTCTGCTACTATTAATTGTTACGGATTATTATAAAATAAACCTAACCTAACCTTAGAGTTCTGCAGGAGGAGCATTACAAAATTCCTGATTTTTTTAAGATTTCAGAAAAAAGTTTTTTTTTTTTAATTATTTAACTTAAAAAAAGGAAACAAAAGTACAAACTTAGACATAAACTTCTGCCAAACTGCATAGCAGTTTGTTGGCAGAAAGTGGAGAGCTCTCACACACCATACTGCTATATATGTTACCATCCTAATTATTAAACCGGCGACGGCCGCGCAGACGCTAAGTACGTATATACGTTACCTCTGACTACTTAGTACAGTCAGTAGCAGAAGTAGATAAGCAACCGAAGCGATTACAATGATCTAAGCACGGCTCTATTGTTATAGACATAAGAGCTTGTGTAGATAATTGTGACCGCTTCGGTTGATTAGCTACTATTGCTGCTGACTATATAAATTACATTATGACTTGGGAAAAACATAGGCTATCTTTTATTCCGGCAAATTGTGATCCCGAGGGATAGTGATAACCGAATTGTACGCAGAAAAAGTCGCGGGCAACAGCTAGTGTATTATAATAATATCAGTTAACCACTCCGATTGATGCCTTACATATAAATTTAAAGATTAATATTATACGAAAACAAGAACAGCAATAACGTAGAATGTTACTTCAGTCTTCAGTGAATTAATGTTTTCTCTGCTCATTATAATGTAAATACTATAATAAAATTACGCGTGCTTGAACGTCCGGAAATAATTACCGATTCGCGGAATCTCTGATAGTAAAAGTAAAAATACCTGTATCTTGGGGCTGACGAGTTTCTTAGTAGGTACAGCCCGCAGGAAAAGTAACAAATTAAGTATGTTGTAGAGCCTAAAAATACTTATATTATTAAAACGGCTCTTTCATAAAAATGAATAAAAACATATGTAATGTATAACTCATACCCTCATACGTATAAAATATGGTTATTTAGGTCAGTATTTATTTTGATCTAATTTTTCACTTTTCACTTTTGAAATGTGTTTTTCTTTAATATAAGTACTTGGACCCCCGTACAAAAAGTAATCAGGTGAACTCACATAAAAGTTATAAAAATAAAGAAAAAATAACAGTGCGATTCGGACTCGCGCACCGAGGGTTCCGTTCGAAGATTTTCCTGCTTATACCCAGTGTTGTGATTTTCTCCAGTGTTAGCAGAGCCCTTCGTGTAGACATTGATGCAGAGCCATGTAGCAGTGTGGGGTCACTGACATATACAGACAGACATAAAAATGAAATACTTTCAAATTTATCTAACTGCTTGTGCCATAAGATCTATCTTCATACCAAATTTCAAGTTTCTAGGACAACTGGAAGTAGGTTTTCATTTCATGCCACTGCGGTTTGTATGTGGAAAGGCCCTTGTTTAACTACTGTATCTTTTGATTGCGTTGACTTAGAAGTTCGATTTTTTCACAGCTTCAAGGGAATGCAAGCTTGAGTACTTACTTGGCATTAATTTCAGCTTGCTACCTCCATGCGTTCCAGAGTAAAAGCATCTCGACAGACAGACAGACAGATAGAGTGACCATTGAGACAAAGTGATCCTATAAGGGTTCCGTTTTTTCTTTTGAGGTGCGAAACCCTAAAAATGCTAAGCTAGCTTTAAAACTACGCTTTTAACGACACTCCCGTTCAAACCCATTCACTGGTATCTTAACAAGGTTAGTGCCGCTCATTCGGATTGTAACATTGTATTACATAGTTGTATGAATCCTTTGCAAGTGCTAGGTAACATTGTCACACGCTTACGATAGTTTTAGAACTTGACTATGAAGCTTGAGGTCCCGGGTTCGATCCCCGGTCGGGGCAGATGTTTGTATGATGAATACGAATGTTTGTTCTCGGGTCTTGAATGTTTAATATGTATATAAGTAAGTATTTTTTTTATATAAGTATGTTTATTCGTTGTCTAGTACCCATAGTACAGGCTTTGCCTAGTTTAGGACTAGGTCAGCTGGTGTCAATTGTCCCATGATATTTATTTGTAGATGCATAGCTCAAGTCAAAAGTATAGCTTTGCACATTCGGATTTTGTCTCTAATTGACCTTTCATACCAGAGAACTAACAAAAATAGGATAGAAGTGGCATGGACTCGTTTTCCTCACCTATACTTTTGACTATGACTAAAATGCCGTTAAAGGTCGTTTGTCCCTTTTTTTTACGTTGACATTTCCGTTAGTAAGAAGAGAAAACCTATTTTAATTAAACGAGGCTTGATTTTTATGACTCCAAAATGTACCTACCTAAGTGAGAATTGAATAGGTAATTTGATAGGTAATTATGATCTATGACATTTTTTTTTATAAATAAAAATGTACCTATCTGTAGGATGCCGTGAAGACGAGACCTTAATCATGTTTTTTTTTTAAATTTAATAAATAATAATAATAAATATCTTGGGACAAATTGACACCAATTGACCTAGTCCCAAACTAGGCAAAGCCTGTACTATGGGTACTAGACAAAGGATAAACATACTTATATAGATAAATATATACTTATATACATATTAAACATCCAAAGACCCTAGAACAAACATTCGTATTCGTCATACAAACATCTGCCCCGACCGGGATTCGAACCCGGGACCACAAGCTTCATAGTCAGGGTCGCTAACCACTAGGCCATTCGGTCGGGGGATTTTCCTTAATGGGTATGTTTATTTGTGTATATATTTTTTTCTTACCGTGTGCCTACATTTATTCAGTGAGTCTTCTTTTTGCGCTAACGCTACTCGCTGTTTTTCGTCTCCGCAAAAACAACTGTTTTTTGTCGAGGCATCACGTTACATCGTAATTTTCCATTATTGTTTGACCTAAATAAAAACATAATGGTTTCTTCGGGAGCCTTCCCGGCAAGTGACGTGTGAAATATCTTTTGTAAAGTTGATTCTGCTTCGAAGTTCAGCCATTTACCTTATCGTTTTTTTTCTTCACTATAACTAAATTTTTATACAGTTAACGCAACCACTTCGCACAGTCGGACCGACATATTTGGCATCAGAGAGGTGCTCTTTATCATGTAAGCCCAGAGAGGTCACTTAGGACATCGTTACCAAATTTGTCGTGACCTCCTGTAATATGGCTTTCATTGTGAAAGTTTTACTGCAGCGCTTGTTTAAGTTTTCATTTAAGCTACAGTTTATCTTTATTATAAACTTAAATAAATAAATAAATAAATATCATGGGACAAATTGACACCAATTGATCTAGTTCCAAACTAGGCAAAGCCTGTACTATGGGTGCTAGACAACGGATAAACATACTTATATAGAGAAATACATACTTATATACATATTAAACATCCAAGACCAGAGAACAAATATTCGTATTCATCATACAAACATCTGCCCCGACCGGGGATCGAACCCGGGACCTCAAGCTTCATAGTCAGGGTCTCTAACCACTAGGCTATTCGGTCGTCAAAGGTCAACTTATAATTAGATATGAAATAAAATTCTCTTCCCATAATATCTGTGAGTCTTGTGACGCTGTTCTATTCAGTCTTCACTATTTTCAAAACGCTACAGATCCTCAAATTCTTTTTTTTTGCATTATTATTATCCATTTATCCATCTTAATCTTTTACTACACATTTACCCGCTACCCTCGCCATTCCGGTTGCACACTTGTCTCCGTCAAAAGCCGCTCTGTCATCAAGTGTTACCAACTGAGTGGTAGGAACTGTGGTAGCTTCTTCTTTCTGTGTCTTACCACTATCATCCCAGTCCCAGACCCATATGTCTCCTTCTACCGTCTTGTTTTCTTTTAGTATTGGGTTTCTAAGAAATGGGTTAGACGTAACTTCGTTTTCAATTGTTGTTTTTAGTGGTTTTTGGTCTGTGTTACTTGCTGTATCAGATTTAAAGCCATTTTGAATGTAATATTTATTATTGCTCTCGTTGTATTGAGTTTTATTTTCTTTATTACGATTAAAATGTTTATTTGTACCGTTGTTATTAACTGTACCTGCGAAAGAAATGATGCCTATTTTAGACACATCACTATTTGGATTATTATTAGTGTTATGTTCGCTCACTTTAGGCACATTATTGTTACGATTATTGTACAAGTATTTGTTTGGATTCATAGCCACGTTTCTTTTGTTATGGTCATCTTCGTCATCATTTCTAAACACCATATCACTTTCCTCTCTTGGGGCTGGTAAATTAAAATTGATACTGCGATTGTTGTCATTAGTAGTGACATCATCTTTTTTAGCATATTCATTATTAACATTAAAACTTTGTTTCGGTAAATTCAAATTGCCATCTCTATGCCTCTTTGTATCTAGTCTTTCAAATCCTAAATTAACATCCATATCATTTGTAGCTCCTCGGTGTACACGATCAGTACGTCTTCTTCCGTTTCTGTCATTACTTAAATCTCTGCTGTATTCATTAGATACTGGTTGCCCATTATGGTTTAAGTCAACAGGTCTACCTCCATAATTACCTCTGTTAGGATCAATTCCTTCATACCTTCTCTCGTTTACTTCAGGGAGAGGTGAGTTTGAATGTTGTCTGTTATATCTTTCATTCGGCTGCGCTGGGTAGTATCCAACATGAGAAATATCTCTTCCATATACTGTCGCCAACAAAACAACTAATATCACAAAATGCATTGTTGTGGCGTCTGTCACATAGTCTATTTATCACCAAAGTTAACTAACTGTGTACCTGTTGTCGTCCCACTGCTGGGCACAAGTTTCCTCTCAGAATGAGGACTAGACTAGAAATTGTTTATGATTTCGCTGTTATGTCATTACATCAATAATTCACTGTTCTTGTTTTTAATCACTTTCTGCGCCTTCAAAATAGTTTTTACATTAGCAGCGTTTTTTCACAAAATAGAAAATCTACTGTTTTAATCACGTCACCGAGTACTTGCACCTACTATATTTTTCTCCAATTCTTTTTTTTCGTCACGACGTACTTCACATCGAGTTGTTTATGCAAAATGAGTGTCAAAACGACACCTGCGCGCGCCGCCTGCTTGTCGCTTTCTGCGCACACGTTTCCGTTAGTTCTAATAGCGTTCAATGATTAATTAGCGCAGACGATACTTTGCTCTGCTCATGAGTCATTTCATTATTGACCTCATTTTGGTTCTGACTGTAAACGGCTTAAGGATTTCCTTAAGATTCCTTACTTACGACTGGAGTTTAGTTAATTCCTTAAACATTATATGACTAACATATTAATAGTCACTTCAAGCTTTTTACCCGACTGCCCAAGGAGGGTTATGTTTTTCGAGCGTATGTATGTATGTATGTCTAATTTTTGTATGTACGTTTAATAAAATAAAATTAATATTATGATTTCGATGATTTTTCTGAGTTTATGTCCATAATCTGATGTTTATTTTTAACCATTGAAGGATGTAATTATATTTGGTAGGTAAATAAATAAACTTCATACTTAATGAGATAATGAGAAAACACAAAAACAAGTGCAAGTCCGCCTTTGTACTCAAATGTTATTGTTGTAACTTGTGTTTTATCCTGTTTTGTGTACAATAAAGTGTTTACTTACATACTTACTGTCTTTGTTTTCCATCAATTTAAATGGACTGTATTAAAATGATTTTTTTGAATAACGAGAAGTACGACAAATTTAATAACGCGGAATCGAAACCAGGCTTAGATCAGTTGTTTGAAGCACTTACCTCGATGGTCTGCAGATGATGGTGCAGATTTCAGCCTTAGTAGCTGGCGTGGGCTCCCTAGATCTTCGGCTTATTCGAACTTACCTCCGATCAAGGTTACCGTTAACCAGCAAGACTACTGAAATACAGCAAGGGCAGTACTCCCTCCAACGGATCGGCCTTCTTTCAGCGTTCACACGCGATTTAGACGAGAATATGTATATTAAAGCGACAACGATACGAAATCTTTATATACGAAAATAGTTTGCGCGGTAACGCGCCGACAATTCGATACGACGACTTCTTACAAACTCAACTGACGCGACAAGGCAAAACACCACAGGTCCCGATGCTGATCATACACCTGCGAAAATACCCTTTCTAAAGGGATATCGCGAAGGGAGTTTATGTAATAGACTCTTACAAGACCACATCCCTTTCAACACGTTGAATGCATTTTTGATGTCAACCTTAACAACAACGGCACCAGTAGCTCCGTCAGCCAAAGCGAAGGACCGCGTGGCATGTATAGCCGCCGCACACGCACTAGTCGTGCCATACATTACATGTATCCCCCCATCGTATCCCGCACTGCTGGATAGAACAATTTTGCCGTTTAGAAATAGAAAATACGGAAGGAGGGATGACATTATAACTATGTTATTGTTATTTAGCGAATAATTAACAAAGAAGTTGGTAGTACTTAAAAATTAATAAAATATTCGTCACGCCGATTTTACGCCGATCAAGTCCATCGGCGGCGGCGGCGTGGAAAAATCGTCGGCGGCGGCGGCGCGGCGGCGCGGCGGCGCGGCGCACATGTCTACTCCTGACCTGACCCACCGCGGAACGTTCTCACAGTATACATTTTCCTTGTCATGCTATGTCTCTGTCTCGATTACTGTGAAAAAGTTCCACGGTAGGTAGGTCGGGAATAAATTTGTTCTTAGTACAGTCGGTGACCTAACGTAAGTATCCATTTTTATGTATAGTTATGCTAGGGAACCGACCCTACTTTAGTTACAATGACGTGCTAAAATAATAATGTTTAGTACTTGGCCAATAAATAATCTGAATTAATAAAGTACAGCCTCAAATTTCCTCACTGAGCTAGAGTCGATGTAGGTAATCAACATCCGACTGCCAGTCTGTGTTAGAATGATGTAATCAGTGCAAAATCGACCTTGATCAATTACGCATCACGTTTTATTCAAATTACCCAAATAAGTCCGTTACCAATACAATATATGTTTCACGCGGACGTGTTAAAGCGTAAAATTGCATTAGTCTTGGTTTAATTTAATTTATCACATTTGAATAAACGAAAGCTAATCCGTTTTTCAAAACAGATGTTAAATAAACAACATCTGTTGCTGTTAAAACATTTCATACATCAAATGTTCATCTTGTTCAAATGTTTGTCAACGAAATGGAATTTAAAATGACTTATCTATAGACTTGACTGACATACCTATGTAGAATGGGTTAGGCAAATTAGGTACAGTCAAGTGCAAACATATGGGTGCATACAACTTACTCAAAAATATGTCCCATGGCTCTTATGTCGACGAATTAAGGTACTAATATTAATCCACTACAAGCGCAATACCACATATTGTGGTTGTAGTGGATTAATTCGACACATATTTTTGCACTTGACCGTACTTAGAAAAAAAAACAGTGCTTCAAAAAAAGGTATACACATAAAATGGACTATTGCTAACTCGGTCAATCAACTTTTCTTTGGCACTCGTCTAAAGAAAGATTTTCCAAGGCACCACTCCATCAAACGTTAGGATATTCAACATTACTATATAGTTATATGCCAAGTCCTTCATGCTTCATCTTCTAAGCTTGCAAATCGGGGCAGTGGTGCTTTAGAAAATCTTATTTTAGACGAGTTACCCAGGGGACATCTCCATGGCAACGAGTGGCAATGAAAAGTTGATTGACCCAATTAATGATGGTAATGATGGGGTAAGGCTGCTCCGTCGCCGAAGCCGAATAATTTCCACTGTTACAATGTTAGTTAGGAAAGATAGCAATGTAAAATCGTTACCCATTTAAACTTGGAAATTCGACATCTTTCAGTCAAATTTACAAAGAAAGCTTTTTGTTCAAAAACTGTTAGTTAAAACGAAAAGCAAACAAATCGTGTTAGCTCTAGAGCTCTGGAATTGAAGTGTAATGTTGTTTGTTATACATTGTCAGGGCTGGCTTCGGAATAAACATCTGTGTCAGACGGTTCATTTGATAATTTAAATTCCTCATCTCAATTTCTGAGCTTTAGAAAAACAATGATTCTCTTAGGTATAAATAAATATCGTGAGACAATTTGACACCAATTGACCTAGTCCCAAATTAAGCAGAGCTTGTGTTAGGGTATTAGACAACGGATAAACATACTTATATAGATAAATACATAATTAAACATCCAAGACTCGAGAGCAAACATTCGTATTCATCATACAGACATCTGCCCGACCCGGAATCGAACCCGGGGCCTCAAGCTTCATAGTCAGGGTCTCTAAACACTAGGCCATCGCCTTCATAGTATATTATTGCCAAGGCCTCGAAGTTGACAATTGCTGGTTGCGTCATAAGAATAAATAATAACATAGTTGAGTATTGGTTGAACAGGCGATGCTTTTCTCCAAAATCAGAAAGGAAACAACAGCAAAAACTAGTTTTTAGGACCCCTAATTACAACGGTGAAAAGGGACCCTTTATGGTTGATTCGGTCTGTCTGTCCGTCACGGCTAGTTATCTCAAGAACTACTCAAATGTGTAATCGATTTGAAATTTGGAGTAAGTAGTTCTGTCATCTTGTTTTGCAATCCAAGTAGGTATTTTGCAAATCCTAATCCTAACTAATATTATAATTGCGAAAGTAATCTCTCTGTCTGTTTGTTACCTCTTCATGGGAAAACCGCTAAACCAATCTAGATTAAATTTGGTAAGCCTATGTTATTCCTCAATATTCAAACTATCTAGATTGAATATTGAGGAATAACATAGGCTATACTTTTTATTCGGGAAAATTGTATAGTTCCCGCGGGATAGCGATAACCGAAATCTACCCGGACGAAGTCGCGGGCAATAGCTAGTAGAAAATAATTACAAATGGACTCAACTATTATCCCCACCACTGCACTGTGCGCTGGGGGAGGTGTTCCATGGAACCGTACATTGTCGCATAAGACGTAATAGCTATTTTAAACGTGTGGTCGCGGGTTTACAAATTAATTGTTTTTAGTTCACGCAATGATACATATAAATAAGAGGTAATGTCACAAGGCACGCCGAAAATTAAGCGCAGAAAAGGCTACAAATTGTAGCCCCTTTGGCCACAATCTCTCTCAATTGAGGTTCAAACTTGCGCGCAAATGTCAAAATGTTCCGAACATGTTTTTTGATTGCCTTGTGAACATAATGACGTATCTTTTCTTATACTTAATATCATTGAGTTCATGTATCAAAGTAACGCTTAATTTAGTCATTTATTGAACTATCCTCAGTGTGTTACCGTAAGGTCATGAAATTATTTCATAGTGTTTGCCTCTTTTGAGCGAACGCCACTTGCAACTCTCTTACCACATTCGATCCAGGATTCCTTCAGCCTTTTTCACGCAAAGCACGTAATATTTCACTAGTGGGTGTCGTAGTGAAGCATCTGTTCCCAGCTAAGCCGTGAACGTGGCACAATACAGTTATGAACAAAATCCGACGCCAGCAGGCGGGTTCTCCGACAAACATGCGGAGATACACTTGTGCTGGATATGCCGGAATCAGCTGAGAAAGGCTCGAACCAGCTTTAACTGCAATAAGAATTAGCAATTTATTGAATCAGGCGTTACCTTGCAGAGGTTCATATTTATGAACTAAAAACAATTACTTTGCTCACCCGCGACCACAAGTGAAAAATAGTTAATCTGTGCGGCAAATGTATGTTTCCATGGAACACCCCCGCCTCCACTGCTACACGAATCTACACATACCACACAGACCCAACTATCACCACCACTAAACTAAACGCGATTCGGCACCCTCCACGAGGCCATTAGCTAAAATTTAGTATGAGGTTTCTCGATCTCGATATGATAACCGTAACGTTACGCAGGATTCGACAAGTCGTGCTTGACCCACAGGGGTGCTGTTCCTTCACGCCGATTTTCTGCGAGCTGACCCATTCGTACGGCAGCAAATAGCTACAGTATGGCTCTCCCACTACAAAAAAACGTTATGATAAATAACACAAGATAATATTCATTCAATATCTGTTTATCCAAGTCCGAGCTTCCAGCAAAACTCTACTTCCGTGTCTTCGAACAAAATATAGGGCGTCCAAACTCACCGGAAGTACGTTGTGACGTCACCGCTCCTGCCCGGTCATGTACCCGTGCATCCGGTGTCACAGCCGTAGATGTCACAGTGTTACACAGGACATGTCACAGTGTTACCACAGTGTAAAGGGCTTATACCTACCAGTGGTCCGACGCCTTTGATGTTTGCGTAAATGCCGACACCGCAACCGCATGGTCAAAGCACCAAGGAGGGCGAAAGTTCCTAACTAATCGGGCAGTGGCGGCGTATGCAAGGGGGCTCGCCCTGCCCGCCCCGCACCCCGCACCCCCCCCGCACGATTGACCTGTGTAGAGGCCTTCGTCGGACGACTGTATAGACTGTGGTGTTACTACAGGGCCAAAATTGAATCTACAAAATAATTATTAGAGCTGCAATCGCTAATTAGTCACACACACGCGTGCAGTGTATGTACAGACAGTGGTAGCGGCCCGGCGCGGAGGTGTTACTTTGTTAAGATTTGTTTTAAAAGTGATTCGCTTTAAAAAGCAGGTTTTCTAAGTCATAAGTCATTTATTTGCAGAAAATAGTGTACAATAAGATGGTGAACAGGAACAATAATGACACAACTATTCTACTACATCATCATCATCATCTTATTTAAGAGTGCTACCCTTGTCGATGCAGTTGTCCCCAGTCCGTTCTTTCCAATGCGAGTTCTTTCACCTCCTCATACGACACAGCGTCTATCTTCTTTTTTATTTGATCTAAATACACTATCCTCGGCCTTCCCCTTCCTCTCTTTCCTTCTATAATTTTCAGTATCAGATCGTCGTGTCGTATCAAATGGCCCACCATTTTTCCTCTCCTAGTCTCTACCACATTCAAAATACTTCTTCCCTCCCCAACTCTTTCCAAGACCCTCTCATTGGTAACTGTACACAGTAGCATGCAAATTATTTCTACATAAACGCTTAATATCTACAAAAAATATTTTACTTACTTATATTAATGAAATCACTCTTCATAAGACAGGAATTCTTTAATGGTGTAGAATCTTTTTTGCAGTAGCCAATTATGCAATGTTCGTACACAAACCTTATATGGCAGATAAGTTATACTTGTAGTGACATGATTTAGTATTCTTATGGCCATAAGAATATGGCCATGCAATAACAATTTTTGCTGCAAAGTTTAGAAACCACTCTCGGTAGAGTCAGAATCAGCACTGTCTTAGCTGAGTTTCATTTCAACTTTGAAATTAACGTGTCTTCTGTTTTTGAACTTATCTTAGTTGGATAGGTTATCATTGATTAAGTTCAAGTTCACTTCGATTCAGGTCAAAAGCATTAAGTTATCGTGTAAAATGTTGGTACTACCTTTATGGTGGTACGATGTCAAGGACAGACTTAGACCTCCGGCGTATAACTTTTACGCTCTGCCTTTGGTTTTGGTGTAAATATAGGTACACAAACTTACAACCAGGCCAGTTCCGTACAAAGATTTCCCTGCTTTTCCACAGTGTTTTAAGTTGTCCAATATTAGCAGAGTCCTGTTCCTACGCAAAATGTACGTAGTGTGGGGTCATTTTATATTGGTCCGTGACATATACAGACAGACATAAAAAAAATTGGATTTTGGGAATGTTCTGAGTGGTTATGCTATAAGAGCTACCTTCATACCAAATTTCATGTTTCTAGGACAACTGGAAGTACCCTTTATGTATGTATGGAAACAACCTTTTTAATTACTGTATCTTTTGATTGCGTTGACTTAGAAGTTTGATTTTTTCACAGCTTCAAGGGACTGTAGGCTTGAGTATTTGATAGGTATTAATTTCAGCATGCTACCTTAACGCGTTCCAGAGAAAAAGGGTCTTGATAGACAGACAGACAGACGGACAACAAAGTGATCCTATAAGGGTTCCGTTTTTTCCTTTTGAGGTACGGAACCCTAAAAATCACCTATTACATACCATAGACGAACGACTACAATTGTAGTTCGTCTATGCTCAAACTCATTCTTTCAAAATGCTTAATAATTCTGAGCAAAGTCATCATCACCAGCCTTTTTTTTATGTCCCACTGCTGGGCACAGGCCTCCCCTCAGAATTAAAGGGCTTAAAAGGGCAAATTAAAGGGCTTAAAAGGGCAAATTAAAGGGCTGGGCCCACGCAGGCCCAGTGCGGATTGGGAACTTTACACACACCATTGAATTGTTCCGCAGGAGTGTGCAGGTTTCTTGACGATGTTTACCTACACCGAAAAATAATAAAAAAATTCGCACATAAATTCCGAAAAACTCCGAGGCTCGGGGCCCAAACCCACGACCCCCTGAGAGGCCATAGGGCAAACCACTAGGCTATCACGGCCCCATCTTCAGCTTAATTTTTATGTGTATTTAATAAGTACGTTTCCTTTCCCATTCGGGCCCAGTGCTAATTGCAACTTCACACAAACCATTGAATAATTGAATTGCTTAGCAGTAGTGTGCAGTTTCTCCCCCTGACAGAAAAACTCAAGATACATTTCGTACAACGACAGAAAAAACCCGCGACCCTCTGCTTGAGAGGCCATAGGTCAGACCATTAGGCTACCACAGCCTTTTGAAACCGCGCCGTATTTAGCATAGTATTCACTCGTGTAGCACTTGTTTCCCATCACGTATCCATCAGGCATCAGTCATGTATGTATCAGGCTAGCAGCACTGCAAACCCTTAGGTGTTTACTTCTGTTCTAGATGAGGATGCCGGCGTGACCACGGACGGGTTGCTTAGCGCCCTGGCCCGCCTGCGTCGCACTCCTCACCCCCACCCGCACACCTCACACCCCGCACGTACCGTAAGTACTAGCTTCAGTTACAATCAGCAGCAATAGTTGCTAAGCAACCGGAGCGCTCACAATGATAGAGACGCGAATAGCATCTTGAAAGTGATAGCAGGGAGGTGGGATGCAGATATTCTCCGCCGATACACCGACCTTCACGTCTTACGAGCCTGAAATTATGTGATGTGTCTTAATATTGATGTATTAACGTAGTTTTGTAAGTGTTTTGTGTGACTAACAATCTATGGATCTTTGAAATCTGAAAATAAATGATTTTTTATTTATTTAATGATAATATATGCACATTTTTTTTATACACTATAGGCTTGCGTTTGTCCACAATCACGCCTGATGGTAAGCGAAAATGTGGTCTACGATGGAGCACGCTTGCCTAGCAAATGCCCATTCACCCTAGACTTGAAAACGGCCAGATTAACACACACACATGCACGGCGACATGTAGCACGGCGCGCCATTTTGTCGCTTGTCGCGCAGTGTGTCCCTTTCATAGTGATGGAATCAGTGAAGGACGCACTGAACGACAAAGCGACAAAATAGCACGCGTGCTAACCCCCATGCACAAGCTCTTATGTCTATAACAATAGAGCCGTGCTTAGATCTTTGAGCGCTTCGGTTGCTTAGCAATAGTATCACAGATAGCAGACATACCTATATTAAGTAGCTACGGGATTTTGATATCATGATCTGATCACGTTTAGATAATATGAAGGGTACACGGAAAGAACATGTCTAGTCCAATGATATTACACATAAAAAAGAGGTAGAGATCAGCACGCCGAAAATGAAGCGCAGAAAAGGCTACAAATTGTAGCCTCTTTGGCCACAATCTCTGTCAGCTAAGGGCCAAACTTGCGCGCAGATGTCAAAATGTTCGGAACTTGTTTTTCGATTGTCTTGTGAGCATATGGCGTATCTTTACTTATAAATCATTGGTCTAGTCACTTTGTTTAAAATGAGATTTTAATCTTAAAATGTAGAGCACTCAATAGACTACATATAAGGTTTACCACTCAGTTACAGATACAAATATTTACGTAACTTGTCTTTTGTATCACTTTAGAAAAACATGTGTACGTAAATTACATGGATACCTAATTACACCGTTCCGAACTTTCAAATCGCGATAACTCAAAAAGTTGCTAAGGTGACTAGACACCGTTCTTTCCGTGTACTCTTCATATTATGTAGGTACCTAGTTAATATTTGTGTTGTACCTAATTAACTGCGAATCATTTAAAACTGTTGTCACAGACAATATCAAAAACCTCGCTCGCGGACAGACAGACGGACGGACAACAAAGTGATTCTGATTTCCACTAAAGGCACGGAACTTTGAAAATGTTTTTATTTTTAACACTTAAGATTAAATATTAAAACTGCAAATCAGATTTTATTCAGCTTTTCATGCGGAAAGGGTTAATGCTTTATAAAATACACTGGAAAATGATAATTATATTCCAATTTGATGCATATAAATAATAAATAAAAAATAAAACGCCTGCTCAAATCGACGCGGCAATGACACTCATGCAATATTCAGGCCCGTATTAACGAAACCGCAGGCACTTTGATGAAAATAGTAAATCAAAATAATGTTTCGATTTAACCCTTTTAATTATTTTTAAGATAGCTTTTGCTCGTGGCTTTGTGCACAGAACTTGCTTAGGTTGCGCACCAGAGCAGAGCGACAGCAAAATACATTACAAAATAGATTTGAAACTTTGTAAAGTGAATGAATGCGACAAATGCGAAAAGTGAGTGATTGAGTGGTATGTCTGTTCTTCACACCTAGACGGATTTGATTCAAAGGAATGGAGATAGCCATTGATGTACAAAAATAGACAGATACGCCACCGCTTCAACGCGCGCGGACAAGCAATTATAGGTGATTCGGTGACTTAGTATTACTTTTTGATGTTTGACATTATGTCAGTCCAATGACAGCTAATGAGCGAGGGCCGCATTTTGTCAGCGCTGAACGAACAGGTGCATGGCCTATCTTTAATGTTTCATATATCGATGGAGATAGCTTATACCCTAGAATAAAATAAAGGCTACCTTTTGTGCCGCAAAATCGTATAGTCAAAAGAAAAAATAAAGTTTCTTAACAATCTTCAATTTCCTAGTATTTAATTAGTCCGAAGTTGAGCTCATAAATCTAATTACCATGATAGATGTCGAAAGCTCAATATTGGTTATAATTTATAATCAAAAGCTCCCTTAGGAACAGCGATATTGCCTAGTTAAAAGCCAAGTTTCTAAAAGCGAGAATTTTTGAACTAGAACCTCGCGACCAAAGCAAAGGAAAAACGGGTGAGCAAAGTATTTGATTTTAGTTCAAAAATACGTCTCGATCGCGTTCGCGTTAAAGTGTCAAATAGTGTGAGAATTGTATGTAGTCGATACGTGCCACTAGTGGCGCTGCCAGAGGGTCGAGCACGACTTTACGAGTGCTGCGTAACGTAAAATCGAAGAGTAAACGTTGTCGAGTTTGTATGACGTTTGGAACAGCGCCCGCCCGTGAGCGTATTTGGGACTAAAATTTAATATGACGTTTCTCGATCTCGATACGATAACCGTAACGTTACGCAGCTTTCGTAAAGTTGCGCTCGACCCTCTGTAGAGGTAATTCAAAAGTAAACGCGAACGCGATCGAGAACTTTTTTCGGTCGTTGATTACACTAGACGCTCAGTCATCAGAAAAAGATTAGGTGGCTTTGCTTGAAAACGGTGTTTTGGTACAAACAACTCGTTTAACTGTACATGTGTCAATAATAATATCGGAAGAATTAAACTGTGTTTCGTGTTGAGTGTGCATTTGTGTGGGCGGCGTTACACGATAATATTATTATGTAGTAGTTCTTTTATCGACGATTCTTTTAGTTGTCATGACTTCATGAGTCATTTACTTGTTATAGAATGCTTCCTTTTGACGTTAAAAGCGACGCCTACCTGTACCTATTATCATTGTGTTTTTTTAATAATTTTACATCATCCAGAATCATCATCCAGACCATCATCATCAGAAGTGATGATATCCGCAGTAGAACTAAAGTTACCGACATAGCCCGAAGAATTGCGAAACTTAATTGGCAGTTGGCGGGGCACATAGCTCGCAGAACAGACGGCCGATGGGGTCAGAAGGTTCTCGAATGGCGTCCACGGACCGGGAGACGAGCTGTCGGTAGGCCTCCAACAAGATGGAGTGACGACCTAGTAAAGATCGCGGGACCGCGGTGGATGCGGAAAGCACAAGACCGGTCTGAGTTGAGAGCCTTGGGGGAGGCCTATGTCCAGCAGTGGACGTCTTTTAGGCTGACATGATGATGATGATGATGATGACATCATCCAGGATTAGGAAATGGGAGTTTTTCTTAAAGCCTCAAAAATTTAAAACTATGATCTCAGTAGGAGTATCTTTTTTTTTTTGTATTTTTTCTCCCAATTTTTTATTTTTACGGTTTTCCCGTGAATATCAATTATATTTTTTATAAACTCACTGAAACATGAATACACAGAAAAAAACCAGAAAAATGCCAACCCCGGGAATCGAACCCGGATCCTCGACACTCCGGGTCGTGTGCTTTTCCCCTACACCACGATTGGACATAGAGGAAAGGCCGAATTTTTTCCATGTATTCAAATCTTAGCTTGTTTTTATCACTTTTTGCAGTGACTAGCGCCATCTATGCGATTACTTCGTAAACCGAAAACAACGCACCCTTTCGAAACTTATCAGTTTACCCCAGGCTCAACAACGAGATGGCGCACTAAAGCAATCAATTCATGATCTCAGTAGGAGTATCTTTTTTTTTGTATTTTTTCTCCCAATTTTTTATTTTTTTAATTTTTTTTTTAGTCACTGCAAAAAGTGATAAAAACAAGCTAAGATTTGAATACATGGAAAAAATTCGGCCTTTCCTCTATGTCCAATCGTGGTGTAGGGGAAAAGCACACGACCCGGAGTGTCGAGGATCCGGGTTCGATTCCCGGGGTTGGCATTTTTCTGGTTTTTTTCTGTGTATTCATGTTTCAGTGAGTTTATAAAAAATATAATTGATATTCACGGGAAAACCGTAAAAATAAAAAATTGGGAGAAAAAATACAAAAAAAAAGATACTCCTACTGAGATCATGAATTGATTGCTTTAGTGCGCCATCTCGTTGTTGAGCCTGGGTAAACTGATAAGTTTCGAAAGGGTGCGTTGTTTTCGGTTTACGAAGTAATCGCATAGATGGCGCTAGTCACTGCAAAAAGTGATAAAAACAAGCTAAGATTTGAATACATGGAAAAAATTCGGCCTTTCCTCTATGTCCAATCGTGGTGTAGGGGAAAAGCACACGACCCGGAGTGTCGAGGATCCGGGTTCGATTCCCGGGGTTGGCATTTTTCTGGTTTTTTTCTGTGTATTCATGTTTCAGTGAGCTTATAAAAAATATAATTTAAAACTAACCAATAACAACGTTACAATAAGCTTGCTTATTGTCCAACTCGATCGCAATCAGCATCGTGTTCATGTTAAAAAAAAATGCATACGAACATTGCAAATTAATAAAAAGCTCTTAAACCTGTCAATGTCGGTACGAAGAATTTTAAAATTTAGATAGGTGCATTTCCTCCAGAGCCTTTCTTTTCTCTTCTAGATACTCTTCCAGAGTATTTCTTTATTTACTAACTATTTTGTATGGACACTTCTTTAGCAGACGGTTGTTTTGTGCGGAAATAGCAGCGTTAGTCGCATGCGATCAACTTTTGCTTTGTTCGTTCAATACTGCGTTCACCGCGTAAAACAATGCTTGGTATTAGATTACCTGATGTTAAAGTTGAAAAACCCCCGACATTATCATTTCGAAGTTCAATATTTCAAAAACGGGTGAACCGATTTTGATGAAGCTTAGCTAAGAACCACGTTGATTAAACTAGCTTTGGATAAAAAAAACCGCAACAAAATCGGTCCATGAGTTTGGGAACTATGATGCCACAGATAGATACACGGACACACAGATACACAGATACGCAGGTCAAACTTATAACACCCCTCTTTTTCGTCGGAGGTTAAAAATGATGTGCGTCAAACGCATCGCGTTTAACGTAGCGTTAATCGCATAAAGCAACCACGCGCTTGTACTATGCTCGTCTGGCAATAGGTAAGTAGGTACAGTCGGCAGCAGAAGTGGCTAAGCAACCGAAGCGGTCATAATGATCTGCACAAGCTCTTATGTCTATAACAATAGAGTCGCGCGTACGTGCGTGAACGCGTCGGTTGCTTAGTTAATTCTGCTGAGTGTACCTATGCCGTGTCTATCCTCACTGTCAAATTTGTATTTCTAAACAAGTACAAAACGTCAAGACCACAGGCACCCGTCATTAGCAACAACAATCTATATCAAAGGCAAGTTGTAGCAACATATAGTCGAACATCAAACTAAGTATCGAAATTTCCGCGTCTGACCTGTCAAACGCCACAGCCTGATTTGACAGGTTGATAGGTCAATTCCGAGAGCCGTTTGACCTGGCCCTGCGAGACCGCAAAGTTAGTTAGTTAGGTGTTACCTGTCAGCTAGGTCGGATTGCCCTGAAGAAATATGCCCTGGGCTACTAAGGTTCCATACTAATGTTGCGTGGACAATAAGTGATGGACGTTGCCACAATAAATTGTGGAAAGGTGGACAGTTTTTACATAGAACTATATCGGGGTAGAAGGAAAGAGTGTGTGTACTTCGCGTGCTGAAAAGAATGGCTTAGGACCTCATTACGCGTTCCAGAGGGTCGAGCACGACTTTACGCGTCCGCGTTTAGCGCCCGCCCGTGTGCGTATTTGGAACTAAAATTTAGTATGAAGCTTCACGATTTCGATTCGATAACGTGACGTTACGCAGGATTCGAATATTCGTACTCGGGCATCTGACCAGTTGATACAGACACAGACACATTAATTTTACCCCAAAAGTTAAAAACGACCACTTTAAAACCCCTAAACTAACCTATCGAGTTACCGTACCGTACCGTACCGAGTCCCTAATCAGTGAAGTCAAACCCGCATTCGGGCGCGCATGTGTGTAACCCTCGAACGGGGTACACTTTATGTTTAACTTCCCTCAATAAATTTAAGAGGAGGAAGCCCTTATTGACCGAGCGAAGCGTCTCCGTTTCGGGACAAACCTTCTTTCGTATAATGTCCTGATGTCTGGCTTAAAAATTTGTGATGGATTTTTTTTTTGTTGATTCGTATTTTTTGGAAATAAAAAACCTACTATACAGCTATTACAAGATTAGTTGGGTTCTCTAATATTGGGCTAGTAAAACCTTACATAAAAAACCTAAAAACGTAATACGCGATGTAAAGCTGCTTTATTTGGACCGCTTATTAGGGGAGTGTGAAAACTGGAAACTTTTTCAGTTTTTGCAGTTCGATTCAATAACTATGGGCTTTTGACATTAGCTGCTACATCTTTTGGTATATTAAATTTGAAACAATTGAAGCCTACCCACAGCTCCATATGTCTAATAAGTTTTGAGATAAGATAAGGCTAAAGGTAAGGTAAGTTAGGATATACATAGGTTAAGCTAATAAGAGATTTGGCAGGACCTAAGAACACTGTATGCCTAATATCAGCCTTCGATCTTCTTTTGCTTCAAATTTCGAGAGTAACCGAAAAATATGCATCATCAACCCCATTTCATTCTCCTTAATTCTGATTTTATTCGGTTACCCTCGCTTGCTTGGTTTAGTTAAAATCACAGTTTAACAATTACTTTGATTTTTAACATTTTCGTGAATAAATCTGAAACAAAAAAAAAAGAAGATTTTTCAAAGAAAATTCGATCAATCGCTCAAACTCGTTGGCTCGGGGACCCCGCAATGTGAAGCACAATTTCCACACTCCGTTGCAACTAAACAAGTAGGCATAAATAAGGTTATTCCAGTATTAAGCTATGCAACGCGTTAAGGAGTTTAACATTTACTTTTGGCAGTGCAACTTGGCAAAGCATAGGGCCCACAGAACTATACATAGGTAGAAGGAAGGAGATAGAAGTCCGGAAAAGCAGGGCTGACAGTTAAAAAATTTCTGTTAAGCAATTAACTGTTCAAACACCACCACAAAAGTTGAAGCTGTTAATGGAGGTTATTTCTTTACTAATTATAGGTAAGTAACTAGCTTTATGCCCCGCGGCTTTGCCCCAGTAAAATATTTCACAATGGGTTAGTTCGCTATGCCGTGGGAATTTCGAAAAATCCCTTCTTAGTGCACCTCAGAATTCTCAAGGTATAAGTTTGCCAAATTTCAAGTCTCAAGATCCAGTGGTTTAAGCTGTGTCTTGTCTGTCAGTCAGTCAGACAGCCAGTCAGTCAGTCAGTCAGTCAGTCACGGTACCGTTTTATAGGTATAGATTACACTAGTGACGTCAAAATGCCTATGCAAAATGTCACACGCTCGGTTCACACACAAAAAGAAGAACTCTTTCCTTCTATCCCGGTACAGATCTGTGACAGGGACCTTGGCAGCGATGTGGGCGCCACGCCAAATGCAGCTTTAAAGCCCTGGCGACGCATACAAGTTTGTTTTTAGGGTTCAGATCTAAAATGGTAAAAAGGAACCCTGGATTTGAGATTTTTTTAGATTTAGATTTTAAAAGTATAATTCAATTTTCAGTAGCCAGGCTCCAGTCAAAGCAAAGGTCAAACCGTACCTTTGACTGCATAAGTGAATGTCCAGTGATAAGGTATCAGCAGGTCAGTAGGCCAGTTAGGCCAGTAGGTACAAGGCCGCGGGTCAGTTTTATCTCATCCGTTCCCCTTTAAAAATTATGGGGGTTGGCGGTGAATATGGAATTAGCAATGGCATAGATAGGTTTGCGGCGTGGTTCAAGGGTTGTATTCGATGTTGGAATAATAAACAATGATACCTAAGTCACTTTGTTTTGTTTCAGAAGGGCATCCATAATGCCACAATAATCATCGTAAATAATGCAGCTAAATATAAAATTGAGCATTAAATCAAATTAAAATCAAATTGCGTTAAAAGAAAAAGTGAAATAAGTTTAAAATAAAATGAAGTAAGTAAATCAAAATTAATTTATTTTTCCAACAAATTAAAATTACATAAAAAAATTAGTTACATTGACATTAACTAAGCTACAATACCGTTAAACATATTAAAAATCAAAAATAAATTACTATGCAATTAAATGTAATGTCTATTGCATTGCACTAATTTGCAGGTACGTAGGCGGGGGTAATAATGGAAAACAAATGACTCATGACATAACAATGTCGCACAACCCTTTGTATACCGCACCGCCGCCGTGTAGATTGTAGAAGGCAGGTGCCTTCGATGACTCATTTGTTTTTTATCGATAATGGCGTTGCGCCCGCGCAACATGCTCACCGCCCTAGCCGGGCTGAGGCCGAGCTATGATTTATGACCCCAACTGCACGGACAAAATAATTCTACTATAGTTTAATTATAACGGCAAGTGGCAGTCAAAGTGACAGATCTTTCAGAAGAGGTTAAAATTTTAGTAGAGGTAGGTTTAAGCAACCAAAAGAGATCTCAGTAGGAGTATCTTTTTTTGTATTTTTTGCGCTAGTCACTGCAAAAAGTGATAAAAACAAGCTAAGATTTGAATACATGGAAAAAATTCGGCCTTTCCTCTATGTCCAATCGTGCTGTAGGGGAAAAGCACACGACCCGGAGTGTCGAGGATCCGGGTTCGATTCCCGGGGTTGGCATTTTTCTGGTTTTTTTCTGTGTATTCATGTTTCAGTGAGTTTATAAAGAATATAACCAAAAGAGAATTGAGACTTGTAATTAACCTGTCCGCCTAATTATACATTTATAAAATTATAGATTTTCGCTAAGTGCATTCTGCTCATTTTACAGACAACTTTAACCTTTTAAACTACTTGGTTCCGTACTGCACTCAGCACGGACGGACTAAATCGTATTGGAATTGAATTCATTTTATCACTTCCTTTTATTTAAAAGCTAAGTGCTAGATAATTGAAAGTGATCCTATAAGGGTTTCGTTTTTCCTTTTGAGGTGTGGAACCCCAAAAAAGAAACAGATTGATACCCAAAACAAAAAGATTGACGAAGTTTTGCCACTTTTAACACGAAATAACCGTGAGACGGTGAGACTCAATCAATAATAAAATAAAATAATTCGTAGTCCTTCACCTGGATTAGTCCGAAACACGAGAGCGATCCGTTTTATTTCACTAAGATTGACAAAGACCTTGTACACCGCAGTATTTTTGCGACTGTGTTACTTGTGTCGGTGTGTGTCAGGGCATTACCATAAAGCTAATAATAAAGTAATAATAAAGTAATCAAGTAGCAGGTAGTGGGATTGCGAACTATGCCGATAAATAGGATAACTTTCGACAAGGGACGCGATTTGGCAGGTTTCATGTTAGCAGTAGTGGCTTTAGTTGGTATTTAGTGAAGTTATTCGCGTTAGTTTAGACTAGAGAGCGCTCGCGGCTCCGCCCGCGTGGAATATTAGGAATCTCTGTAGCAATATGAATGTGTCCTCTGGGTAAAAAAGTAATATTTCTAATTGGTCCGTCAGACAGGTTATCGGAAAAAAAATATTGGACACGTATTTTTTGCTTTACGTTGTTAATAAAAAAATACATAGATAAAATTTTATGAACTAAAAAACAATTACTTTGCTCACTCGCGACCACTAATGACAAATAGTTATATCTGTTACGAAGCTTCGTAAATGGCCTCGTGGAGAGTGCCGAAACGCGTCAGCGTTTAGTATAGTGGTGGTGGTGATAGTTGGGTCTGTGTGGCATGTGTTGATTCGTGTAGCAGTGGAGGCGGAGGTGTTGCATGGAAACATACATTTGCCGCACAGATATAACTATTTTTCATTAGTGGTCGCGGGTGAGCAAAGTAATTGTTTTTTAGTTCATAAATATGGACTGCAATGCAGGATACAATGAATGGCTTTCTTTATCCCTGAACGGCAACACTGGCATAGATAATAGATCGCTCGCTTTTGGCTCGAAATTCGAACTTGCGATTTTATTTTGCTTAATATATAAAACTTACACACCCAATATCATATTTTCTCAAGTTTTTCGCGATTCCTAAGATCAAAGAATCGAATTGCTTTAAAAATCCGGAGAAATACAATACAATACAAATATTCTTTATTGAAAACCACAAAAATAGTACAAAGAGATTACAGAAAACAGGTATGGTAGACAATAGGCAGTCTTATCGCTTAAAAGCGATCTCTTACAGACAACCAAAATACAGAAACCAAGAAATAATGCGTTATTTGGGAGAAACGTGTCAAAATGGTGTTGTAGAGCGCCATCTCGCTCTGTCTCGTTTCTTTTATCCCGTTCTGGTTTTTCGTCATTATATATTAGAAGATAGGGAGGACAAAACAGTGTGAAACCAGAGGTGAGCTTCAAACAGCGCTCAGAGCTAACCAATCAACAATACACATCGCATGTTACAGCAGTTTTGTCATTTTTGTTAGCCCCCGCGTGCGCTTCTTATAATATTTATTCAAGTTACGTGTCTATAAAGTATAGTGAAATAAAAACGGATCACTCACGTATATAAGTCGAGTTTAGCCCGACATGTTTCCGACTAATTCGTAGTCCTTCCTCGTATGTGAGTGATCCGTTTTCATTTCACTATGATTGAGTCTCACGGTAGTTTCATGTTAAAAGTCTATAATATAAAGTACTTGTATTATAATGAGATTAATGAGCTAGTTTTTTTATTTTATTTTAGTTAGTTATTTTTGCAGTCGGGTTTTTTGTTTTTGAATGTTCTTTAATTTTCTTTTTAGTCATAAAATATGGACTGAGAATGTTTGAGAATCAACTTTAAATCGCTATAGATCCTAAATGGTCACTCAAAATGAAAAATAATAAAATAAACCTAAATTTTATTTTCAAATACCTACCCCACCCCACCTGATATAGTTATTGGATTTAATTCATAAATTAATAAATTTATAGCCTTAATTATTGGATTTAAATTATTGTCATGTCATTAGTGACACCCGCAAGACTAACACGAATCGATTGACGTAAGAATTATTAAATTGCTTGCGCGCATGTGCATGCGTTTGTGTGTGTGTGTGTGTGTGTGTGTGTATAAATATAACTATACGATTGTCACTATGTTTGTTGTTCTTGTTGTTGTTGAATAAAGCTGTATAGTTATAGCATTAGTCACAGGCTCACGCACACAGCGCCAGAAGGAAAATATCTGTAGAGCAGTGTTCTTACTTGAAAATACATTAACGCTCCGCTCGTATGAAACATAAATGTCAAAGAAAAAACATGTCAACATTCATAAAACAAGCGTTGGAACTGACTTTTAAACGCGCCCCTTCAATTTTAAATAGCAAACATTTACAGTAAGCGTTGCTGTGTCACGGCCCTAAGGCCAACAGCCGTCCGTATCCCCTTCCCATTAGGGCAGCAATTAAACGAGTGATATGGGTATGTTGGACCCACAGTTATGGCCGGACACGAGTTCGCGCGAACGACGGAGCGACGAGCGATTTTTAATTTATTATAATGTTTAAATTCTCGCATGTGCGGGTTTCCTTGCAGCACTCGTGCTACTGTCACTTTCGATACATGTAACAACAGTTAGTCTAGCGTAAGAAACGACCAAAAAGAACGTCGCGTTCGCGTTTACGTCTGAATTACTATGGGCACAATAGCAATGCCACTAGTGACAACACACAGTTCTGTGTTCTACCAACTTTTTGCTAGATCTACATAGTTTGTCTTCGTTCTACCTATCTACCACCCTCGGCCTCAAATCTACCTAATTTTCAAAATATTACGATTGTAAGCAATCCTCTCTAAACGTGTACTGAAACCGCTTAGAACGGGACTCGTTAATTGAACGATCTGCGTGTGCAGTGTGTACGGTAAACACTACACAAGTACTTACACAGGAATATTGACATCTGTCACAGTTACAACTCGCGTCACGTTACGTCCCGCATTGCATTTAAATAAATAAATAAATACCATGGGACAAATTGACACCAATTGACCTAGTCCCAAACTAGGCAAATACTATGGCTACTAGACAACGGATAAACATACTTATATAGATAAATACAATTTCGCGGTATTTTCTTTGGTAAAAGTAAGTTTATTGTTACAAGTTGGTTAATTTTATACGCATTTTTAATCATTAGGGAGGTACTAAAATTGGGTGGTAGATCTACCTATTTTCCAGGTTTCATTCTACCAATTTCTACGAATTTTTGCATCCTGTTCTACCATTTTGCCAAAATCGTATGTGACAACACTGTCTCATACAATTTGACACCCGTAACGTAAACGCGATCGAGACGTATTTTTGGTCAACGGCCAAAAAAGCGTCTCGATCGCGTTCGCGTTTACGTCTGAATTATGTAATTGACGGTCAAAAATACGTCTAGAACGCGTTTGCGTTAAAGTGCCAAATAGTATGAGAATAGTTTGTTGTCCATACGTACCACTAGTGGCGCTGTCAAATTGTCCGTAGTAATTCAGACGTAAACGCGAAAGCGATCGAGACGTTTTTGTGTCAACAATTAGGTACATTTTCGATGGTCAAAGAAGAATCGCTCGCCGCACACTTTCTAACTCTGGCCGTACCTTAATACCGACGCAGAGGCACTGGGGACAGTTATCAATTTGAATTCGACTGGAATTTTGAAATAAACTTTCGGTAAATTTAGTCCTATTGGGAAGCTATAATTAATGGGACGAATTAAAGTGGTCGGTGCAAATAGTTTGGGTAGCAATAAAGTCCCAGTGGGCTCCAGTCCCAGTGGGCTCCAGTCCCAGTGGGCTCCAATGAGCGCTATCGCAAGTTAAAGAAATACATGCAGTGGAACGTAGAACCTCCTCCTTTTTTGAAGTCGGTTAAAAATCCGCTAGAATCGCTAGTGTTGAGTGAGGTCTACCTGTCCTGATCCAATGAGAGACAAGTTAAATGTCAGAAATGTAATAAAAGTAGAGTAAAGGATCTAATAGTCAGCCTTTTAACGACTTTTAAAAATTCAAACCCTAATGTCCTTATTCGTAAACGTCATTCAAGCCTCCATTAGTTAAAATAGGTTTTGTCTTCTTATTAATAACGGAAATGTCAATGTGACAAAAAATTACAAACGAACTTGAACGGCATTTTAGTTAAAATAAGTTTATGAATATTAAGGTTAGTATTCGGTCGTGCTTAGCGAAAATAATGAACATTTTTATACGGTTCGATCAGTCATTTATTGAAGTTGAATTTAAAAATGAAAAAAAGCATCTGAATCGAACAATGTACCTGTTGCAGATTACTTTGGAGAATAAAATGCGACTTGCTTTGAATGAAATATAATAAAAAAAGGACAGATCAAGTAGGTACATTAAATAAAAAAAAACGTCCTATATACGCTCGGTGTCTGTCGGCAAGTGGCCGGACGGCGCGGGCGGCGGCCCAATCAGCTGATCCGCTCCCGCTGTCGCTTCTAGCGAATGCGCAAACATCCTCCGGGGCGTTGAAAGCCATGACGTAGCTTTCAAGTGAGTAGCAAGCCTGGTAGCGGCCCTCTTAGTCCTCCTGGGGTTCATCAGTGGGTAAAAGGCACATCCTGTTGACAGCTCGTCGAATAACGCCTTTTGAAGTCGTTATGTCTGCAACCCGGTTGACTCCGTCTTTGCCAGGGTATAGGCGGCACACGCGCCCTAGCCGCCATTGGAGGGGCGGCAGGTTGTCTTCTTTGAGCACGACCACGTCGCCGCACGCGAGCTCGCGTTGCGGAGTGCGCCACTTGGTGCGCTGCTGTAACTCAGAGATGTACTCCCGGCGCCATCTGTCCCAGAAGTGCTGCCGTATCTTCTCGATGAATTCGTATCTGTTGGGTCTGGTTACGTTGACTGGTATTGTAGGAATAGATGTGAGCGGTCTCCCGATCAAAAAGTGGCCTGGGGTCATAGGAGATGGATCAGTACAATTGGACGAGAGAGGAGACAGCGGGCGCGAGTTCAAAATGGCTTCTATTTGTGTGAACAACGTCGCTAGCTCCTCAAACGTCAAGGCAGCATTTCCAGCTACACGTTTTAAATGAAACTTGGCAGATTTAATTCCAGCCTCGTTAATTCCCCGGAAATTCGGGGAATATGCGGGGCTGAAGACGAATTTTATTCCCTCATTACTAGAAAATTCATAGACTGACTGACGGCTAGATCTCAGTACCCTACCTAATTCATTGCTTGCACCGACGAAATTCCTGCCGTTGTCGCAATATATTTCCAATGGCCGACCCCTCCGCGATATAAATCTGCGTAGGCATAAAATAAAAGCTTGAGCACTTAAATCACTAACTAACTCTAAATGAATTGCCTTGCTACTAAGGCAGACAAATAAACATAAACAACATTTCGTTATTCGGTTACCTCGGCCTTTACGGTTAGAAATCATGAACGGTCCCCCAAAGTCAATTCCACACGAGTAGAAAGGAAAGGTTGCATTAGTACGCGCCTCGGGTAAGTGTCCCATTATTGGTTGCATGGTATCTGCGCGCAGCCGGGTACAGATGACGCATCGCCGTGCTACGCGCCGGGCCAAGCACCTACCTCCGATGGGCCAGCATTTATCGCGAACCGATGCTAACAATAATTGTTGACCTGCGTGGAACAACCGTACATGTTCGTTGATCATAATCAACTTGGTAAGATGATGTTTCGAGTCTAACAATATAGGGTGCTTTTTATCAAAGTCAAAGTTTGAGTTGTTCAAACGACCACCCATTCGAACAATTCTATCTGAATCTATAAATGGTGTTAATGGTAACAACTTATTCTTACTTGGCAATATTTTTCCTTGTTCGAGTAATTGAATTTCATTAGGGAATGATTTTAATTGGCTAAATCTTATTAAAAGTTTTAATGAATTATTTAATTAATCTGAACTAAGCGGACCTGATAGATTTTGTTTGTTTGTTCGACAGTTAGTAACGAAACGCAAAACGTACGCAAAACTTCTATTTAATTTAACAAAGGTTGAATACCTATTAAAATCAACAAATGACTCATCATCGTTCAATTGGTCAGGCTCACGCACGGCTGATACTAATGATAATGAATTTACTTTTATCTCTGGCAATTTAGTCGTTGTGTATGAATGCTGTGGCCACTGAGACTGGTCCTCCTTGAGGAAAGGAGGACCCTCCCACCACAAGGAAGAAGACGCCAGATCCTGAGGATCGACCCCTCGCGAGGCCAGGTCAGCTGGGTTCATACTGGTAGGTACGTGTCTGAACTGGAAACCACATGTTAGTTCATTAATTTCGTTTACCCTATTACAAACAAACATCTTTAGCTGTCTAACGTCTGTTTTTAACCAACCGAGTACAACGGTAGAATCAGTCCAAATACTTTTCTGTTCTATGTTAAAGCGTAAAGATTCCATCACTTTAGTGCATAATCGTGCCCCTAACAAATTTGCTAATAATTCCAATCTCGGAATTGTGGTAGGTTTTAAAGGAGCAACCCTGGCCTTTGCACATAACAGATTGACTGTGACTACATTGTTTACGTTAATTGTACGTAAGTAGACACACGCGGCATACGCCTGCATGGATGCATCAACAAAACAATGCAATTCGATTGATATAGGGTTTTCACAAATTACATTTCTTTTAATTTTAATATTTGATATTAAGTGTAAATTATTAATAAATTTATACCAAATACCTAAAAGCTTTGGTGGAATGGGTTCTTCCCAACTCAACTTTTCAATCCATAATTGCTGTAAAAATATCTTAGCCTTAATAATGCATGCACAAATTAAACCTAGCGGATCAAATATTTTAGAAGTCGTCGAGATGACGGATCTTTTAGTGGGAATTGGCGGCAATTCTATATTTGCTGAGAACTGAATTATATCCGATTTAGGACAATAACTTAAACCCAATACACTCGACTCTTTAGTTAAATCGACCAGCTCTGAGATCGCATCGTCATTATTAAAAGCGTGCGAACAATTAGTTCGAATTTTTCTCAAAGGGAAGCCGGCCGACTCTAAAACCTTCTTAACATTTACATATATGTACTGCAACTCGCTTTCGGTCTCCGCTCCTGTATTTAAGTCATCGATGTAAAAATCATTCTTAATTATATGAGCTATATTTTTATCCGAGCATTCATTTGCTAATTGCAGTAAACACCTAGTACTCAGAAAAGGAGCAGAGGCCATGCCGTACGTTACAGTATTCAGTTGTAATATTTTCATACTATCATCACAGTCTTTGAAAGAGGAGTCCCTCCAAAGAATCAACTGTAGATGACGCTGAGAAGGATGCAAGACTATTTGCCTGTACATTTTCACCAGGTCACCCAGAAGAATGAAGCGATGCTCGCGAAACCGCAGTAAAATTGAGAATAAGTCGCTTTGAACTACTGGCCCTATAGCCTGAATATCATTTAATGACTTTCCAGACGATGTTTTAGCCGATCCGTCAAAAACTACGCTTAAACGCGTTGTCTCGCTTTTTTCTCGTATAACGCAGTGATGTGGGAGGTAATATCCAAAATCTGGGCATTGCACTTCGCTTAAATGACCTAAGGTTTGATATTCCTCTATAAATTTAGAATAAGGTTCCCTTAATTGCACATTTTTATTTAATTTATTTACCAAATTTAAAAATCGCTTCTTGGCTAGGTAAAAAGAATTGTGATGGTACGGCTATGATCGTCTATATATTTATTTATTTAGTGTATCGAATGTATTTAGACTTTATTCAGGAAAACATCGTAGAGTTAGAGCACATCTCGGTAACAAGGAGGCAGCTTATTTGTCAATTTCAAGGCTTTATACAGTACATTGGATTGAGTGGTCTAGTACCCCGACTGTCATTCATTCCACCCGCTTACCTGGAACCTTTATGTTCCGGGGTAGACAAAGGGTTTATTGTAATGAGGCGAGCCTCATTCAATACAAGTTAGTGAAGCTCGCTTGTACTATTGTTGGCTGTATGGAATAAAGTAAGTGCTCGGATAGCGTGATAGACAGTGAAAATACTAGAAACAGGTATGCCTGAACCAAATGACCAATCTCACTCTGGTACGGGGATCCCTACGCCAGTAACTGGCCCTGTCGTCAGGTTATTGGGGTGACAGTTGACCTCCTTTGCGCTGCGAAGCGTTTACATTTCCAACATCCGAGGATGCGTACTTTCAATGTTGGGGCCCAGCGGGCCCCTACCCCTTGTAGTGATGCGAAAAAAAAATGGAATGTTTGGGAGATAGACAAGTTGACAATCCAACTTGGGGAGAGTTGATTCGCTACGCTACAGCCTACTGATATAGGTTATCTAAGAATAGAAGGTTGCTCGGACAGGCACAGCGGCTTCCTAATGAACTTTTGTTTCAAGAGCCGTAGCCAGTTTAACTTCTATTGGTGTGGTTAGTGGGAGCGACAGAATGATAAGAAGGCCAATTTAATTGAACATGACATTTATTGTAGGATTCAATTATAAGCCAAGCCGGCACGCTTGGGACTAACTAAACCTTATCTAAACCGGTCGACGCGCACTGAATCTATAACGTGGTGAAAAGTCCACACGCGCGCTGGCCAGCGGTAAAGAAAAATTGTCTGTGCACTCACGGGACTCCTCGGTCTACCTCGGTGTTGGTGTGTCGTATCAGGCTACGGAAGCCGTAGCCGGCACGAGTATGTTCGGAGACCCTCAGGCCGTCAAACCCTACTGGCAACAGCAAGGTGAGGCCCGGGGGACAGTCGGACGTAGCCCCTGGTGGTGCAGACGCGGCACAGCGCGCAGGTGCGCGGGCGGGCGTGGAACCCTTGGCGTCGCAGAATTGCCACAGAGTCCGCCCGCCGGAACTCTGGTCCTACGGGAAAGGCTCGCGCTGTCTCGGCGAGGCGCGTAGTCGATGATGGAGGGCTATTAAACCCTTGGCTTCAGCACGAATGCACTGGGCCGCCCACTGGCCCAGGCCTGCGGGAAATCGGACGCGGTGGCGCACGGCGCGCGGCGTCAAAAACTAGAAGGCTTTGAAGTCCTTGGCATCAGTGCGAGCACACTAAGCCGCCAGCTAGCTTAGGCCTACGGGGAAGGTGAGAACGGCAGCGCTCCTCGATGCACACACGTCACTCCGCGACACATATACGCACTCCTCACAAACCCTACTGACACTGCGTCTCAGAGGACGTCACAAAAATGTTCACAGCCTGCCAATGCATCGGGTCTGGTGCGACGCGCTTACGCGGACGCGTGTTGGAATTACATCGCGGTACCGCGTTTGCGCTTATTTACGCGGCGTTTTTACGTCAAATTACGCGCACGAGTGACATGCACCCACCCAGGAAGGGGATCGCCGCCAGACTGTCAGTGTGACAGATCACGGCCAGGGAATTCAGGAACGCGTTTCATTTGACGGGATGTTAAACTCTCGTCAGCCGCTTAGTAACTTCCAAATTTAACAAACTACCACGGCGCTACGCGCAGACATGTTTTAATTGTATACGAGCACGCGGCGGGTGTCCCTGACAATTCGTGGTAAGACGAAGTTTCGAGCTTGTACAACGAGTCGCGGTTAGTGTGCGATGGAACGAAACGTAGGTTCCGCGAAACGGAACGCTCTGACAAGGTGTCAAAGTTTTTCTCTCAAAACAACTACCTACTGTTGTTATAATTAAATTTCTGACGTTTGTGTGACTGAAAGTTGCTGAAATATGCTTTGTCGTGTAAAACCGAGACTACAGGGCGATAGCGTGGCTTTGGGCGGTTAATTTGGTACCTGATATGTGTCTGGGCACGTGTTATTCTAGTGGCAATGTAAGTTTGAAGTTCGACAATAACACATGGTGTTTCCGCTGAAAATACAGCGTCTGTGATTATTGCAGGCCTGAAATGTGCCTGCCGCTCGTTAGATCAGGAGACCAGCTATCCGTGAGTACCCATGTCTTACACCAGAACATGTTATTCATTGAGATATTAACGTGTCAAAGTTGGAGCTAAGAATTAGGTTAGGTTGTAGTGATTCTCACTACAATACCCCCCTTGTTAGGAAAAAGGTTAAGCCGGGCTTAACCGCAACAGCCGGTGTAGCCGGAAGAAAAAAAATTGTGCATGCGAACCGTTGAACTTATGAATAACTTAGGATCCGCTAAAGTTAACCTAACAAGTATACGATCCTATAGGCTAAGCATGCATACCATTTTCTATGGCCCTTAGTAAATAACATTTGGATCTCGAACTATATTATGTCCGGTTCCTGGACTATAAGGTACATTTAATCTAAGCATGCTTGGTTTGCCCCAAAGCATTCCCATTAGTTTTAGTTTGCCTATCTCGATTTTAAACTATGAATTATGAGTTAATGTATTACTATATTATAACTTACTGAATTATATATTATATATATATATACAAGAGGAGTGAGACAGTCGGCGCCAACTGTTACACCCTAGATAGATATATTAGCGCACCTTATCGCGGTGGCTATGGTAAAGTCCTTGTTGTGTGAAGTGATATTGAGACTTCACACAGAGTTTTTAAAGTCGAATAATTGTGGTAGCTACCCACTGTATTGAAGAAAAAAACTTAATTTTAATTTTTTCTCGAAAAGTACCGGTCAGATTTTGATCCGGATTGTACTCCCTGAATCCTAGGGTGGCACAAGTACACAAGTTTTTTTTTTTTTTTTAAAGTAGTTTGACACTTGTCAAAAAAATTACGTGTACTAAAAATTTTGCACAGTCGAGGTTGCGAGTTGGTATACACCTTATGGTACCTTTATGATGTCCTTGGCATGGTATTTTCCCGTTTTACCCGTGTCGACGTCTTGTAGGTCATAAACGACATCTGAGTACTTCTTCGTGACTCTGCTTTTGACGAACCGCGGAGCGAGTTTCGCTGAGAAGAAGTGTGGCGCGCTTGACTGTACAAAGTTACGCCTCCACACGATATCACCCACGCTTAGCCGGAGCTCTCGGCGGCGCAGATTGTATCGGTTTGCGTTCTGTTTGTACGCTTTGGTCAAGGCGTCTGTCACACGGAGGAAAATTTTTGCCAAGTCATTTAGCGTGTCAGCTTTTTCAGGCCGAGTAGCGAGCTGGAGGTCGTCTGGGGAATCTGGTGCGTTGCCGCGTATGCAGTGCAGCGCGCCATCCGCGACGAACTCACGGCCTTTTGCTAAGAAAAATGGTGTATAGCCTGTTGCAATGTTGACTGTGCTATTTAAAGAAGATTGAATATGCGGCAGGTGCTTGGACCACATTCTGTGGTCTTCGCCCACTAAAATTGCTAAGCAGGTTTGCACAGTTTGGTTGTACCGCTCAATAGTATTGGAGTGTGGGGCGTAAAAGGCCCCATAAAATATCTTAGGGATGGAGTGGCTGGAGCAAAAGTTTTTGAATTCGCGACTTTGAAAGATGGTGGCGTTGTCGCATATTAAAACGCATGGTATGCCTTCCTTGGTTAAAATCTCGGACTCTATAAATGATGTAACCGTTTTGGTTGTTGCAGTTCTTAGCGGGTGTAACCAGCAATATTTAGTAAAAACATCTACTACTGACAGTATGTAGACGTGACCAGAGTACGATTTTGCCATGGGGCCGATGATGTCTATTGACAAGGTGTGCATCGGCCTGTCGACCTTCTTCTGGTTGGTCATGTGTCCGTGTGGTGGATTATTGGAGTGTTTGTAAGCTTTACACTTCTCACACGCGGACACGTAATGTTTCACGTCCGCATACATGCCTTTCCAGTAATAATTTTCTTTAATTTTCGAAAATGTCTTGAAAGTACCGGGATGCACTGCATTGACCTCGTGGTTTTCCTTCATGCATTCCGGTATTAATTCACGTGGGATTACTATTTTCCATTCGGTTCCGCTAAGCAATTGCGACGATGGTTTGCTATGTCTTAACAATATTCCGTTCTTTATTTGGTAATTTTTATGGAATATTGGACGTGACTCTACATTTTTAAATAATTTATTATACCAATCGTCGTTAGAACTGCAACCGCCAGTAAAAGCAACCGCCTTGAGTTCAACTCGAGATAGTATATCTGGGACTACGTGGTGTGAGCCTTTTCTGTGTCTAATCTCAAAGTTGAAGCAAGACAGCTGCATCGCCCAGCGTGCTAAACGGCCAGAGGGGTTGTTTAGCGATTTCAGCCATTTGAGGCACATATGGTCTGTGACGACCACAAAATGACTGCCGTCGACATAGGGGCGGAAATGGTTAATAGAGTCCACCACGGCCAACAATTCGCGCTCTGTAGTGCTGTAGTTTCGCTCGGTTTTTGTGAGTAGTCGCGAGTGAAATGCTACGGGGTGTTCTATGCCGTCTATCTCCTGTATGAGGACACTACCGATGCCTACCGACGATGCATCGGTGTGAATTTGGAATGGTAGGGAAAAGTCAGGGCAAGCCAGTATGGGGGCCATGGTGAGGGCGTCTTTGAGCGCTAGGAACGACCTTTCTGCTTCCTCTCCCCAGGCTATGGCCTCTTTACCCTTCTTTTTTCCCACCAATGCTGTCATCGGTGCGACTATAGTCGAGAACTTGTCTACGAACCTGCGGTAGTATGAGCATAGCCCTATAAATGCGCGTAATTGCCTAGCTGTTGTTGGTCGTGGGAAGTTTTCAATACAGTCCAACTTTTGTGGATCTGTTTGTAGCCCTTGGGGACCGATAACGTAACCAAGGTACTTTAGCTCCTCTTTACAAAATTCGCACTTTTTAAAGTTAATTGTCAAACCTGCTTTGCCTAAAGCATCAAAAACGTCGTTAAGTATGTCGAGGTGTTCTCGGAAAGTACTTGTGGCTATTAGCAAGTCGTCGCAATAGCCGAAAATCTTTTCACCGTATTTATGCTGAAACAATGAATCTATCAAACGTTGCAACTCGCAACCGGCGTTTGAGATTCCAAAAGGGAGCCGGCGGAATTCGAAAAGTCCTCTATTTGGCACTACAAAAGCTGTCTTTTGACAAGACGTTCCAGAGTCATCCACGTTGTCTGAGTTACATAATGATATTTGCCAATAAGCGGCTGACAAATCGATCGAGGTCAAATAGCAGGAACCCCGTAAATTATCTAAAATCGAACTTATGTAGGGTAATGGGTATGAGTCTTTAATTGTGACATCGTTTAATTTTCTTGCGTCCAAACAAAATCTTAGCGAACCATCTTTTTTTGGAGTCATGACAACCGGGTTTGACCAAGGTGACTTGGAGGGTGCTATCACGCCTAACTCGAGCATCCGGTCTACTTCTTCGTTTAAAGCATTCAGCTTGACCGGAGAGAGCGGATAATACCGTTGCTTTATTGGTGGGCCGATTGTCAGGATCTTGTGTTCGACTATCGATGTTTTACCTAATCCCTTCTCCTCTGTACTTATGGTTTTGAATTTTGCTATGATTTTATTAATTTCTATCGCTTCTAGGGGAGATAATCGTTGCTTTGGGATTATGGCGCAAACATTAGTGTCACTTTGTGGTTGTGCTGTAATGTCATTGCATATTGTTTTGCAATTTATGAAGTTAATCAAGCCTACTTTATGTATGAAGTCCATACCCATTATAAAGTTGTCGGTTATGGTTGGTATTACCATAAACGTGATGTCATAAATTCGGTTGTTGAACCTAACTGGTAGAAGTAAAGTTCCTATGATGTTAACTTTTGAGCCGTTCGCGCAAATTGCGCTTGAGCGTAAAGACGTTATTTCAAAATTTAGTTTTGATATGTGTCTATGATAATTATTGCCTATAATGCTTAAGTTTGCGCCTGTATCTAATAGTCCCTTGTAAGTTCCGGATCCAATCTGAAAGTCGATGTAGAGTCTATTGTCCCCTTCAATGAATGATATGTTAGGGGTTACCGTTCCAAGGTGGGTTGATTTGGGATGTGGTTTAGTATGCTCTCGAGTACCTAATTTCTTTGGGCTATCGTTTGCCTCTCGGCGCGGCCTGCACTTGGGGGGGTTGCATTTTGGGCAGGTACTAGATAGGACCCCTCTCTCTCCGCACTGGAAGCAAACAATGCCAGGCACTGTTCGACATTGCCTGTAAGAGTGGCCTGATTTTTTACATTTTTTACAGGTCACTAAATTATTTGAAATAAATTTTCTATTGTGCTGTGTGTTGACGACAGTCACGTGACTTGATTGTTTAGACGATTTGGATCCCGAACTGACAGTGGATGGGCCGGCGTAAGCGTCAAATCGCTTGCCTAAAGTAATCAAATTTTGGATACTGTTAGTGTCACCGACGGCTAGCAGGTGCGCATATGTTGGCAGGATGTTATGCTTAATGATCTCGATAAGGTTAGCCTCCATTAGTGGGGACACTAACCTCGAATTCATTGTCTGCATTTCTAGTATGTATAAGTGTAACGGCTGGCCTGGTAGTTGTCGGTGGTCTCTAACTTTCTTTTCTAATGTGTAATCACTGTCAATGGGGGTGAAAAAAGTTTTGAATTTAAGTTGTAACTCTGACAAGGTGGTGACGTCATCGCGTATCTGCCTATAATAATCCAAAGCTTTGCCACTTAAGAAGTCGGGAAAACATTTTATGATTTTGCGCTCCGACGCGTCACGACTGCGCATATAATCATCCAACCTAAGAAAAAAGTCTGCGACGTCCGAGTCGCCTGTAAACTTTAAGTTCCATGACCGTAAGCTATCTTCGCGTATCACGTGTATAACGCGTTCGTCCGGATCTGCCGTCGGCGGTTGGTACGGTTCGCGTTTGTACTGAGGTTGATCTAAGATCTTGGACACTAGCTTCGGTGCTTCTAAGTTGGTAATCCAAGGGTCCAGGGTTCAGGTCCCTGTTCGGGCGCCATCTGTAGTGATGCGAAAAAAAAATGGAATGTTTGGGAGATAGACAAGTTGACAATCCAACTTGGGGAGAGTTGATTCGCTACGCTACAGCCTACTGATATAGGTTATCTAAGAATAGAAGGTTGCTCGGACAGGCACAGCGGCTTCCTAATGAACTTTTGTTTCAAGAGCCGTAGCCAGTTTAACTTCTATTGGTGTGGTTAGTGGGAGCGACAGAATGATAAGAAGGCCAATTTAATTGAACATGACATTTATTGTAGGATTCAATTATAAGCCAAGCCGGCACGCTTGGGACTAACTAAACCTTATCTAAACCGGTCGACGCGCACTGAATCTATAACGTGGTGAAAAGTCCACACGCGCGCTGGCCAGCGGTAAAGAAAAATTGTCTGTGCACTCACGGGACTCCTCGGTCTACCTCGGTGTTGGTGTGTCGTATCAGGCTACGGAAGCCGTAGCCGGCACGAGTATGTTCGGAGACCCTCAGGCCGTCAAACCCTACTGGCAACAGCAAGGTGAGGCCCGGGGGACAGTCGGACGTAGCCCCTGGTGGTGCAGACGCGGCACAGCGCGCAGGTGCGCGGGCGGGCGTGGAACCCTTGGCGTCGCAGAATTGCCACAGAGTCCGCCCGCCGGAACTCTGGTCCTACGGGAAAGGCTGGCGCTGTCTCGGCGAGGCGCGTAGTCGATGATGGAGGGCTATTAAACCCTTGGCTTCAGCACGAATGCACTGGGCCGCCCACTGGCCCAGGCCTGCGGGAAATCGGACGCGGTGGCGCACGGCGCGCGGCGTCAAAAACTAGAAGGCTTTGAAGTCCTTGGCATCAGTGCGAGCACACTAAGCCGCCAGCTAGCTTAGGCCTACGGGGAAGGTGAGAACGGCAGCGCTCCTCGATGCACACACGTCACTCCGCGACACATATACGCACTCCTCACAAACCCTACTGACACTGCGTCTCAGAGGACGTCACAAAAATGTTCACAGCCTGCCAATGCATCGGGTCTGGTGCGACGCGCTTACGCGGACGCGTGGGTGGTTGGAATTACATCGCGGTACCGCGTTTGCGCTTATTTACGCGGCGTTTTTACGTCAAATTACGCGCACGAGTGACATGCACCCACCCAGGAAGGGGATCGCCGCCAGACTGTCAGTGTGACAGATCACGGCCAGGGAATTCAGGAACGCGTTTCATTTGACGGGATGTTAAACTCTCGTCAGCCGCTTAGTAACTTCCAAATTTAACAAACTACCACGGCGCTACGCGCAGACATGTTTTAATTGTATACGAGCACGCGGCGGGTGTCCCTGACAATTCGTGGTAAGATGAAGTTTCGAGCTTGTACAACGAGTCGCGGTTAGTGTGCGATGGAACGAAACGTAGGTTCCGCGAAACGGAACGCTCTGACAAGGTGTCAAAGTTTTTCTCTCAAAACAACTACCTACTGTTGTTATAATTAAATTTCTGACGTTTGTGTGACTGAAAGTTGCTGAAATATGCTTTGTCGTGTAAAACCGAGACTACAGGGCGATAGCGTGGCTTTGGGCGGTTAATTTGGTACCTGATATGTGTCTGGGCACGTGTTATTCTAGTGGCAATGTAAGTTTGAAGTTCGACAATAACACATGGTGTTTCCGCTGAAAATACAGCGTCTGTGATTATTGCAGGCCTGAAATGTGCCTGCCGCTCGTTAGATCAGGAGACCAGCTATCCGTGAGTACCCATGTCTTACACCAGAACATGTTATTCATTGAGATATTAACGTGTCAAAGTTGGAGCTAAGAATTAGGTTAGGTTGTAGTGATTCTCACTACACCCTTTTACCATGGATTTATGAAATTCAATAATATTTGATATGGTTTGGCCAAACCAAGGTCGGAGGTCAATCTGTAAGACATGGCGTGTATGTAGGATTGCTATCAGATCGCCACCGAATCATGTACATGAGTATATAGGGTCAACCTTCCCAAATCAGCTTATTTGCTGAAACCTCCGTTACTTCAATGTCTCAACTCAATTAACTCAGCCTCACAAGACCAGCTGTGACTTACAGGGTCGTTACCTTTACTGCATCTACCGATGCGAACAATACCCACTGGTTCCGCCGCTCTCGGTCCACTGCCATTTGTGTCTCCCGGTACACGTGACATTTAGCCACTAAAATCCGTTAGGACATCACCTAGCGTTTGTACGCAGGACTTTATTACTCAAATAACTTGTGACTCTTGTTCTCAACTCTGGTCTCAGAAATGCATATTTGGTCTGTTTAATCAAAACATGGACCTTACGTTAACTCTCAGTTTGCTTGGAAGAAGCTTAAATTACCAATTTGAAGCAAAATTACTAGTGTATCGGCATAATTTTAACAATATAAAGTCTCATCAATCAATTTAATTTATTAACCCGTATTTATTACGTGGTTAATAATTTATCTGTAAAATGCCATCGAGATCGAACTGTATAGAAAATCTGTGATCGAGATGTAGTGTGGAAATCTTCAATAGTGGAGATTAATTATTACACGAAGTGTACTTTACTTGCTCTTGATTTAGAAATCTCATTGTAGCTTAATCCGCTCAATTTATAAATGAGAAATCTCCATTATTAAATAGTTCCGAGTTAGGGAACTTATCTAGAATATAACGAAAACCATGAAATTTAGTAGATCAATTAATTTATTTAATAGGAAGATCTACCTTATAATACATTTGAGGAAGCAAAAGAAACTATTTCAATTATTTAGATCTTCATTGATGATATCATTTCAATGAAAATGGAGGATTCTGTTCCTACAGAGCCATACTAATAAAGGGAAAACGAACCCCCAAATAAAAAACCCTTTTGGCTATTTACACACTAACACACATGCACACAGTGGCTAATAAACATATCACACAACAATAAACACAAATAATCACACAATAAAATATATACACAATTAGTTCATCTGAGTACAATGAATAGACTTAAGATTTTAGGTTCGCTTTTAGTTGGTGTGAAAAGGAGCTTTAATTGAGGGTCTAATTTACGTTAGCCTCAACTCTCCACCTTATTACATTGGTGAATGGTGCTATATTTACATAGCTTGCAACGGGTTGCCCTTGTGACTGCACACTTATTATCTGTTGTGCGACAATGAAGTTCGCTCTTTATTCGTTATCAAGGTTTAAAACAATTAGGAAAACAGTATCAAAGATCGGCAAGTAAATCTAAAGCTATGAATCAAGGGAATTACAAGATTTCTTATTCATTTCACACAGATTAACTTAGTACACATAAAATTACGTTTTACAATTTACTCTTTCCAGTATTGTCAAATAAATCCATGACCCTTTATAAGTTCAATTTCCAACGTCGGTCATCTCAATCCCTCGAACTCTAGGTGTGACTTCTCTACTACAATCAAGCCCAAACACCTCCAAATACTCCCACATTTCTCACACATTAAGATCAATAGAACCATGATCATTAATCCGAACAATATCAACATTATGACCTCTATTGAGTTCCAACCCTTATATTCAACCTGAATCAGGCGATAACAAGACTCATATAGTTCGTCTAGATTCATTTTTTTTACTATAATACAGAACAGTAATAAACAAGTAGTGGATTCATTTGATAACCTGTATTAATAACTGAAATCGGGTACTTTACCGAATAACTCCTGGATGCACTTTTCACTCCCTAGCTAAATTACAAACTAACTTATTTATTTAGATTTTAGTTCGATATGTTAGGACCTTCAACAACCCTAGCTCATAGGTTCTAACAGAGAGAATCGCTAAGATTTTTCTAGGTTCTTGTCGTGAAGCGAGCCAAGATCCAACTGCCCCAACTTCCTCCTTCACTCCCGTCAGCGTCATCCTTCGGGTTTCCACCTCTCTCCGGGAGCTGTGGGCTTGTCTCTGTAATTTTAAAATATTCCCACGAGTAATTCCGTACATATGATTGGTTAATGACTATGACCGATCCTTGCGATTGGACGATAGTCATGCTAGAGCGTAAGCTCCGCCCTTAAAACATCATCATCAGCATCATGATGTTTTTGCTTGCTATGATTTTTTTGACTGGTTTCACTCGAGTCTAAAGCATCACGTGGAAGCAATTTACGTATCCTAGCAATTGAAAGATTGCACAAAGTCCTTTGTCTATAATGGGTTCTTAAGTATCGACTCGTCAAGCGTCTTTTTTACGACTTAGTTTTAAGAAAGCGAGTCAGGTTTCTTTTGTCTAATTTAATTTTATGTTGCGCGTTGGTCGACTCTATAAATCTTAAGTTTTGTTTAAGATAATTTTTTTGTTCCCTTGAATTCTGGGTAAAACTTTCTACACGTGAACGTTGCTGTCTGCGTTATTTGAAATTTATGGGCGCTAAGTCTGTATTTTATAACTTATTTGATACGCGGAAGCGATAACGCTACGTTGACCATCTCAGAATCACCGAGATTAGTTTCGGGTTCCTTCAATGGCATTTTAACACAAAACCTGCCATCTTCCAAACGACTAGTGTTTTCTAAAACATGGGTCTCACAAAACTGTTCTTCCAATGAATATGTTTTTGATTCTGAGGGTAGTTCTTCAATTTCCCAAAATTTCTTAAGAGTATTATCTAAATTAATTTGGTTGAAATAACAATGGACCTTCGACTTAAATGTATTGATACCTACCGGGCCGGCAATTAACCATCCTAACTGCGATTCTTGCAAGGTAGGCATATTTATACCTAATTTTATTTGATTGGTACCTATAATTGACCAAAACACGTCAGCCCCCAATAAAATATCAATAGGCGAAGGCTGAAAAAATCTAGGATCTGCCAGTTGAATATGACTAGGTATACCTAATTTGTGTATATCTATCTCGGTACCTGGCAAAACACCTGTAATAGTCGGCACCAATAAACAGGAAACGTGCGTCGTGAATGGGGTAAAACATGATTTTAATTTTATTTCACAACTGCCCGAAATATCGGTCTTAATATTGTTGAGACCGCAAACATTTAAACATTTATTTTCTTTACTGAACCCTAATTTATTCCTCACATTTTCAGTTAAAAATGACGACTGACTACCAGTGTCTAATAATGCTCGAGCGATAACACTTTTGTTATTGTTTTCGTTACTAATTTCTATCTGCGCCGTGCACAGGAGCGAGTGAGTCATCGTCACAGCTGCTAGCGTAATGGGCGCGGGTGCAATAGTACTACTAGTCAATACATTCGGCGCTGCTTGTTCCGACGCTGCATTATTCACTATATGTTTATGTAGTAAAGTATTATGCTTTCCTTTACACACTTGACACGAACCCCTTAGCCGACATTGGTAGGTATTATGACCGCTACGTAAACACTTAGTGCACAACTTAAACTTGGAAACTTCGCGCATTCGATCATTATAATTCAAGTCCTTAAATTTTGAACATTCATAAACGAGATGACCTTCATTGCAAATAACACATAAATGTCGTGTGAGGGTCGACGGCGGCAAGAAAGGTTCTCACCGATTTATTATGCTGAAAATTCGGCTTATGTTCATGCCTATTATCAGATCGATTACAATATGCGGTTTCCAAAACATCAGCCCGTGTGCGGGACAGCGCAGTCCAGTTAGTTTGTAATTATAGTTTAAGATAGGATAAGATTATATTATAATAGATAAATAAATATTGTATAGAAAAAATAGGCTAAGCTCATGTAAATAGATAGTAATAGAAAGAGAAATAAAATAGTATCGGATCCGGCCCCGGCCCCCACGCTCGCCCGAGTGTGAGAAGGACAAACGAACCCGGCGCCCCGGGCCCCCGCTCTCGCCCGAGCAGTATAAATAGAGCCCGCGCGGCGCTGGGTAGTCAGTCGTCTCGGAGTCTTCTCACAGTCGTCAGCCAGCCATCTCTCTGGAAACAACCTCTTCTACGGATCCGATCAGAAGCCGAAAGCGTCGCGTTTTATTTTGAACCCCAAAAAGTGCGGGTCTATACAGTCCGGCCCGTACAGCCCGGTTACGTAAAAACGAGTAATAGTCGTCTAGGGTCGGCAGTGTCGATAGATTATTTTTATGTTCTTCCCACTTTCTACTCGTGATAGAATCTAACTTTGATGAGACAATAAATATAATTAAAACATCCCATTGCTTAGTAGGAAGGCCCAGTGTGCATAAAGACCTTAAGTTTTTGGACATATGATCGATGACAAATCTCAATGCCTTAAATGATTCCTTTGCAATAGGATCTATGCTTAATAAAGCTTTAAGGTGATTATTTATTAAAATATTTTTATTATGGTACCTCTGACACAAAGTTTGCCACGCATTTTTATAATTGTCGGCGGTAAACTCAATGGACCTAATTACGACAGCGGCACTACCCTCTAAACTAGACCTTAGGTAGTGGAATTTATTGATCAGTGGTATCGAATCATTTGAATTTACAAGAGAATCGAAAGTATCTCGGTACTCGAGCCATCTCAAATAATTTCCGTCAAACGTTGGCAACGAGATTGTAGGCAGTTTTATAGAACCCAAAGAATGTGAGCACTGGCTTCCGTTCGAAACACTTTCGGTACTTCTAGAATCTTTATTAGAACTCGACGATTCTATTAGCACTTGCGCTGTGGAAAGAAGAGAAAAGAATTGAGATTCAATATTCTCCCTCTCTGTTAACTGATCATCTATAGCAGTAGAGGTCAGTTCAATATCCGATTGCACCTCGGTAAAATCAGATAATAATTCTTGAAATTTATCAACGCGCATGGATAGATCTTTAACTTGAACATTTGTTAACTTGTTCGCTCCCACTTGATTTAAAACATTAATATGATCTTTAAATTTTGTTAATCTACCCTTTATAATACTCCGTTTCTTTAATAAATCTTTTAAAGCAGTATCTCTTTCTTCCAAAGGCATGTTTAGGTTTAAAACAATAAATAATACGCAATGAATTAAGTAGATACAAAAGAAAAACGGACCAAACCCTTCCGAAAAGGTAAGGTGTGGTTGTGGCACCTTGATCGTCGCCGTCCACAATCAGCTGGTCGAGCCGTGCACGGCAGCGCGGCCTGCGAGCACCGGCAGCACCAAAAGGAACCTCTAGCGCGCTTCGTCAGCGCTTGAATTACTCAGCTTTTATCTGGAATGTTCGGCAAATAGTGTAAATATTTTTAGAAAAAATACGTTATTTTTATTTATTGAAGTGGGTAGATAAATAGCGAAGACCAAGATCGGCAAACAAAGGCGAGAAATATAGTGCTATAAGAATGTGCTTCGCTAAGCAATTTAACGAGGAAACGAAATCGACAACAAGGCTAAATAATTGTATTTAACTTTAAATGCAAAATATGATGGGCAAACTTTAAACCATGCAAAGGATTTTTTTTTGATATATAATGGCGTGTAGGGACTATTTATATAGCTATATATTGGCGCAATAGCCGAAGTGATGTAAATAGGAAGATAATACGCGTTAGCTAGATACTATCTTAACACTTTCGGAGCGGCGAGTCGTTCACACATATAAAAGGGGAAAAAAAGTGGAAACAGTTAAGGATAGCCACTTCCCTCGGGAGCACTCCTCAGCAAGCATTCTTGTCCGCATCAACCAGGGGGTGTGAAGGCAGCATACGCAGCAATCGAAAACTCAAACTCCTTTGTCTTCTTTTCCGTTAAAATTCGAGTAGCGGTCTTCCGTTGGTACTCGAAATCCGACGAAATGCAGATTTGGCGTTGCTACTAGCAACTTATTTTCACGGTCGCCAAAATTTTGTTGCAGATTACTTTGGAGAATAAAATGCGACTTGCTTTGAATGAAATGTAATAAAAAAAGGACAGATCAAGTAGGTACATTAAATCAAAAAAAACGTCCTATACGCTCGGTGTCTGTCGGCAAGTGGCCGGACGGCGCGGGCGGCGGCCCAATCAGCTGATCCGCTCCCGCTGTCGCTTCTAGCGAATGCGCAAACAGTACCATATAAAATGTAATGATATAAAACATTAAAGATAGGCCACGCCACGCACCTGTTCAGCGCTGACAGAATGCGGCCCTCGCTTATTAGCTGTCATTAGACTGACATGTCAAACATCAAGTGATACTTAGTCACCGAATCACCTATAATTGCTTGTCCGCGCGCGGTGAAGCAGTGGCGTATCTGTCTATTTTTGTATATCAATGCAATGTACCTATCCCACAAAAACATTTTCATGTAAAATGCTGCCAAGACGAGACCATGACGGCTGTCAAAAAGCTATCAGATCCCATGTAGAGCCAAGCTTCTAGCTCTATACGCCCTAAGTTTACAAATTAAATAAATAAACAAAAGACATTTATTCAAATTCTATACCTTATTAGTCAAAATGTGGCCAGCGGCCAACCGTTTCGTTACTACAATAACTAACGACCGAATAGCCTAGTGGTTAGAGACCCTGACTATGAAGCTTGAGGTCCCGGGTTCAAATCCCGGTCGGGGCAGATGTTTGTATGATGAATATGAATGTTTGTTCTCGGGTCTTGGATGTTTAATATGTATATAAGTATGTATTTATCTATATAAGTATGTTTATCCGTTGTCTAGTACCCATAGTACAGGCTTTGCCTAGTTTGGGCCTAGGTCAATTGGTGTCAAATTGTCCCGTGGTATTTATTTAATAATTGTAGGTAAGTATAACAGAAAAAATAAATACTTACCTTAATAAGTGGAACGTAGAACCTCCTCCTTTTTTGAAGTCGGTTAAAAAGTAATTAAGAGCGAATACATTTTTCACCATACGCCCATATATGGCGGTGCCCATTTCAAAACATGACAATGACGTTTAATAGTAGTTTATGCAACTGCTACATATTGAGGGTCCTTAAAACACGAGTTTGTTTTTATGAAACTAGGCGAAGCTGAGTTTCATAATAGGATCACACGAGTGTTTTAAATCCTAATTATGTGGAGTTGCGTACATTACTTTATCTACACATATATTATAAGTATTCTAAAGAGGGGTTCAGACGCCGAAGGCATATATCATACCCATACCTGCCACGAATTTGATTGTTTTTTTTAAATCATAGACAAACATACCGAGCTGACGTTTCGTAAACTGTTTTTTTTTTGTAAAAAAAAAATCACATTATTAATTATACATGTCGGACTGAACTCGACTTATACACTTGAGTGATCCGTTTTATTTCACTATGATTGTAAATTACGTTGGTTGTCAAATTTGAAAAATCGAATTCGATATCGAAAAGTCATTACGACATCGAATTCGATGTCGTAATGACCATTACTTTACTGCTGGACCGGGGCTGGTGGCGGGAAGGTGTCGATGTACTGCAATGCTGGTCATTTTCTACGGCTTCTGAACGCAATATAGAGGACTTATGATATGTGTGTAGATAAAGTATATTTAACATGAAACTACCGTGAGACCCAATCGTAAGAGAAACAAAAACGGATCACTCACGTACGTAAGTCGAGTTTAGCCCGACATGTTGGACTCGCGCGACTACTAGGCGCAACTGACAGCGGTATACGACTACCCTCGTTTTCAACGTCATTTTTATTTTGGGTCCGCGCTCCCAGTTGAAGGACTACGAATTAGTCCGAAACATGTCGGGCTAAACTTGACTTATATACGTGAGTGATCCGTTGTGTATAAAAATCTCCTCTTCTTATCGCGTTTATTGAACACAAAATCGTCTCCTAATTTCTTGAAACGAATCACTGAACGCGTTCAGATTAAATTACTAAAACCGTACTGAAACAATGATCACCAGTGCCCTAAGCACGACTTGTCGAATCCTGCGTCAAGTAAAATCGAATAGTAAACTATAACGAGTTTATATGACGTTTGGAACAGCGCCCGCCCGTGAGCGTATTAGGAACTAAAATTTAGTATGAGATTTCTCGATCTCGATACGATAACCGTAACGTAACGCAGGATTCGACAAGTCGTGCTTAGGGCACAGTTCGTACTTATTGACGCATGAAAATTGTGATAAAGCTTCACTTCGATTTGGTCGAGTGAACTCACTTTCAGTTTGTGTCAAACTTAAATGCTTCTGAGGCCCGAGTACGAATATTCGAAACCGGCGTAACGTAATCGAATAGTAAACGTTATTGAGAAATTTGTATGACTTTTAAAATGAAACTACCGTGAGATTCGATCATAGTGAAATAAAAACGGATCACTCACGTATACAAGTCGAGTATAGCACGACTTGTTTCGGACTAATCCGTAGTCCTTCTTCTAGGAGCTCACGTCACGCCGGTGGCGAGATGTAAACTGCGCGCCGCGGCTCTGGTCGCGCGGCTGCTCGGCGCAACTGACAGCGGCTCAAAACTACCCTCGTTTTCATCGTCATTTTTACTATTGTCAAAAGTAGGGTAGCACACTACACAACACAACATAACACAACACAACAACACAACAAGTCGGCCTATACTCGACTGACATACGTGAGTGATTCGTTTATTTCACTATAAATTTGTATGACGTTTGGAGCAGTGCCCGCCCATGAGTGTAATTGGAACTAAAATTTAGTACGAAGTTTCTCGATTTCGATACGATATTCGTACTCGGGTCTCTGTCTTTTTCTCGCACGCAGCGTTCTACGAAGAGCGTGAAAGGGACGGCCATATTCGACTCTTGCCTTTGGTATTATATTATTACTTTTTCAAGGAAATAAGCGACCCGTAACAATTCAAACGCGACCGAAATAAGCTCGCAACGCCAAGGAAATTAGCGCACAAATAGATATTTATTTATTCCCTTTCCTTATAGGGAATTTTTCAATTCCCCTTAAGGCCCCTTGGACTATCAATTACTGAAACACTAGGGGCTAAATGAGACTAATTTTATATTGAAATGGACGAGATTTAATTCGGAGACAAATATTTGGTTCAAATACTTTGTATTCGGTTAGGAAATAATGCGGTTGGGGAGAGTTTGAAGTATTTAGATAGGTATTTAACGTTGTGATAGTCCAGTGGTTTGATCTACGTTCTTTCAAGCAGGGGATCGTGGGTTCGAGCCCAGAGGCTCGCACCTCTGACTTTTTCGGAATTTATGTTTGTAATTGTAAACTCCTGCGAAGAAATTCAATGGTGTGTGTGTGAAGTTCCCAATAAGCGCTAGGCCAGTGCGGCAACTAAAATCGAAGCCCTCTCATTCTGAGAGGAGGCCTGTGCCCAGTGGTGGCACGTGGTGATACTTGGGGGAGGTTTTTAGCTCTAACTAGTTCTAACCGTTTTGCTGCAATGTTACATCATTTTTTTATCCGACGAGGAAGGCAAACGAGCAAGTGGGTAACCTGATGGTAAGTGATCACCACTGCCCATTAGTGCCCATAGACACCCGCAACCCGGAGGGTTTGCAGATGTGTTGCCAACCTAGAGAGCTAAGGTGAAATGCCTCTTGTGCCCTTAATTGCACCAAAAAAAAAAAAAAGGTTATATTCAGTTATTTCGACTTTTACCTTTCCTTTCGAACCTAAGCAAAGCAATTTGCTATTTTATTTCAATTTAGTATAATTATAATGAACCTTTCACGTTTGCAAAATATCATAAAAATCCCTTAAAATTTCACGAACGAAACGCTGCCGAAATTTTAATATTTAATAAAAACCCTCAAAATACCACTTATGAAGAACATCATTAAACATTAACAGTTGCCAATTAAACGTGTTTCGGCAAAGAAACCGCCGCACCCAATTATTTCTGACGGACAGCGCAATATGAGATTCATACGAGCAAGTAAAATTAACGTTCATTAAAAGAAACTCTATTCATACACTCATATAATGAAGCTGTCAACAAGAAGGCCCTAGGTTTCACGAAAGACTACTCGCGGACTTAAATCAATATAATAATAAAAAAATATCACGGAACAATTGACATAGTCCCAAATTAGGCAAAGCCTGTACTATGGGCACTAGACAACGAATAAACATACTTATATACATAATAATATCAGACATCCAAGACCCGAGAACAAACCTTCGTATTCATCGTACAAACATTTGCCCCGACCAGGGGATCGAACCCGGGACCTCAAGCTTCATAGTCAGGGTCTCTAACCTTCTTATGAATGTGAATCATTATCATTATACTCCGCAAAAGAGTATAAGGCTGTTAATTTTAGGAATTGACTTGCCGTTATATTCCTGTCCCCTTTATTTATGTACCCCATTAGTGTTTTATTTTATTTGTCATTGCTTTCGGTTTTATGACATTTTCATTTTCTGTGGTTGACCTTTTTAATTTGACCTCTTTAAATTAGTTCGAATTGACATTTATACATTATTTGTACAACGTTGACATCTTATTTGACTGTATCTTGCATAAATTTTTATTGTATTTTTATTTTTATTTCTCTTGTTTTGTGAATTCCTTATATTTTTGACATTTAAAATTTAATGCAATTTTCGATGAGAAATAAATGAAACTAATTTAATCTAATCTTTTTCAATAAAAACTTATGCCTGAAATAATAAGGTTTCTTTTAATTAACTGGCTACTACTTTTTGTTTGTCCTCTATAAAAAAACATACACACAGTGGAACGTAGAACCTCCTCCTTTTCTAAACTCGGTTAAAAAGTGCATTCGATGTCTGTGAATGTACCCAATTTTCCAACTTTACGCGTTGACCATTAAACTACGCACTTACTCAGAAGTAGGCCGAAGCCATGGTAATTATAATTAAACGATAGAAAAAGCTTTTCCGAAAGAATTAGCTTTCATTAATTAAGAAGTTTGTTTCGAAGCTTCGAGGGAACAATCCAAGTTTCACCGCAGACGTTTTAGAATTGGTGACTGACAAATATTAATGAATAATACGCTTCTGGGTCTATTTAATAAATAAATAGGTATCATGGGACAAATTGACACCAATCGACCTAGTCCCAAACTAGGCAAAGCCTGTACTATGGGTACTAGACAACGCATAAACATACTTATATATAGTTATATACATAATAAACATCCAAGACCCGAGAACAAACATTCGTATTAGTGAAATAAAAATGGATCACTCACGTATATAAGTCGAGTTTAGCCCGACATGTTTCGGTCCTTCCTCTCGGAGCCGCGGCGCGCAGTGTGCGTCTCGCCGCCGCTGGGTCGTGCGCTCCCAGAGGAAGGACTACGAATTAGTCTGAAACATGTCGGGCTAAACTCGACTTATATACGTGAGTGATCCGTTTTTATTTCACTATGATTGAGTCTCACGGTAGTTTAATGTTAAAAGAAACATTCGTATTCATCATACAAACATCTGCCCCGACCGGGATTCGAACCCGGGACCTCAAGCTTCATAGTCAGGGTCTCTAACCATTAGGCTAGGCCTAGGCTAGGCTAGATTAAAGTGTTCGGTAAAGCGTGCGTAGAGGCCGTGACTAATATTAATTAGACCACAGAATACATACAGCATCATCATCATCATCATCATGTCAGCCGAAGGAGGTCCACTGCTGGCCGGCGGCCTCCCCCGCGGCTCTCCACTCAGACCGGTCTTGTGCTTTCCGCATCCACCGCGGTCCCGCGATCTTTACCAGGTCGTCGCTCCATCTTGTTGGAGGCCTACCGACAGCTCGTCTCCCGGTCCGTGGACGCCGTTCGAGAACCTTCAGAGGGTCGAGCACGACTTTTCGAAACCTGCGTCAAGTAAAATCGAATAGTAAACGTTGTCGATTTTGTATGACGTTTTGGAACAGCGCCCGCCCGTGAGCGTATTTGGAACTAAAATTTAGTATGAGGTTTCTCGATCTCGATACGATAACCGTAACGTTACGCAGCATTCGTAAAGTAGTGCTCGACCCTCAGACCGGTCTTGTGCTGACCGCATCCACCGCGGCCCCGCGATCTTTACTAGATCGTCGCTCCATCTTGTTGGAGGCCTACCGACAGCTCGTCTCCCGGTCCGTGGACGCCATTCGAGAACCTGAACATTCGGCCATCAGTTCTGCGAGCAATGATACAGCATGCATACTTAGAATATGGATTTGAATTAAACTGAAACGTGAATATTATTATATAAGAGTATTTCACTACTACCAATGATTGCTCGGATGGATCAGCTGGTAGTTTGAAATTTGAGAAATATAGAAATAGAAATAGAAATAGAAAAATATTTATTCAACGTACACAACATGTATAATAAAAAACAATTAAAAAGTAAACAAAGACGTTGAACAGGATCCCTCTCAGCATTGTGCCGCGGCTGGGGCCACGGCGCTGGTTTTCAGAGGGACCCCGATTTAAAACTAAACTTAAAACGAAGACAAAAACAGTGTACACATGACGGTGAAAAGGGAAGAGGTAAGTAATTTAATATGTAGAATATGTAAGTATCATACTTAATTGTCATCATTTCAGCCGCAAGACATGTCCAGTGACAGAAAGTAATTGTAGTTTATTTATTAACTGACTTCAAAAAAAGGAGGAGGTTCTACGTTCCACTGTAAGTATTTTTTTTTTTATGTATGTACATTGATTACTCCGTCAATTGTTGACGGATTTTCAAAGTTCTTTTTTTATTCAAAAGGGTATACTTCTGAAGTGGTCCCATTGTCACCAAGTCATGATCTGATGATGGGATCGAGGGGAAATCGAGGGCAACCCTCAAATTTTACAGCCACGTACTACGTGTTTCATATATTTTCTAAGGTTATTCAAGTATTTGCGTCTGGTAGTCATCATCTCATGATGATGAGCTGATGATGGAAGGTACAACTTCTTAGCGGTTAGGAGTTGGAGGATAATTCTGAAAATGTTAAATCATTATTCGAAAGGGTATACTCCTGAGGTGGTCCCACTGTCACCAAGTCATGATCTGATGTTGGGATCTCAGGGAAATCGAGGGCAACCCTCAAATTTTATAGGCATGTATCATGTGTTTCATATATTTTCTAAGGCTATTCAAGTATTTGCGTCCGGTAGTATAGGTTGTATAGTATCTTAGGTTGATAAGCTGATGATGGAAGGTACAACTCCTTAACGGTTAGGAGTTGGAGGATAATTCTGAAAATGATAAATCAACGTAAAATTGTGAAATAAAAATCTTTTAACAAAAAAGTAAAACCGCCTACAAAAAAAACCTTGGAAAAAAAACGTAAAATAATCCTCTGAAATAATGATAAATAAATAAAATAAAATAAAGTGCGTTTATTTCGGCCAACAGAAACTAAAGCCTTAAGTTTTATGGCCTAGCACTAAGCAGCAGAAATATGAAGTCGGTGCTTCATTCCTAGAATATTCCGCTCGCACCCCACCGACTTCATATTTCTGCTGCTTAGTGCTAGGCCATAAAACTTAAGGCTTTAGTTTCTGTTGTCCGAAATAAACGCATTTTATTTATTTATCATTATTTTAGAGGACTATTTTACGTTTTTTTTCTAAGGTTTTTTTTTGTAACTACTACATAATGAGGGTCCTTAAAATATGAATGTTTTAAAGCCTAATAAAATTATGTAGAGTTGCATAATACATTACCTATTTTATCTACACACATATTATTAGTACTCTAAAGATGGGTTCAGAAGCCGAAGGCATAATAAACTTGTCACGAATTTGACTTTTTTTTAAATCATAGACAAACATACCGAGCTTTTTTTTAAAATTAAGGCCTGTTTTTAAATTGTATTGTTTTTTGAAGATGAAAGCTGATTGTCGTAATGATGGTCATTACCTACGGTTTCTGAACGCATACTAGAGGACTTACTGATTAGTCAGTTTTCATACCAGCCCCTCTAGTACGCGAAAATGTAGACAAATATAATTTATATCTATTAGTTATTGACACAGAGAGAGATTTATTCGACGTCGTGTTTCCATTGTTGTACGACTTCCGATTTAATTCTACCGCACAAAGGTCAGAGGTATGTTTGCCTAATGTTGTTTACCTTTAACTTGTAGAAACGATGGTGTTGCAAGACCACCCTGCGCAGAGCTTCGACAGTTTCTCGAATGACATTCGTTTTAGGTATCCGAACAATTAATAACAACTAAAACCTTTAACCCACAATTTAAATTAGTTTAAGTGTGGGAATATTCTCATATAAGTGAATTTCTGTAATTCTTTTTAGAATAAAGTATCTTTAATCCGAAAAAATTAAAATAAATTACCTACCTGAAGCTTACGAAATAGCACCACCTGCTTTAATCTGTTCTTACCTGTATTAATACCGGTATTTTTGTATCTGTGGTCCGTCTTAATTGGCTGTTTCACTGTTTCACGTGGCTTAGTTCATTTATATTTAGCTAATTACTAGAGAGGCAATGGATATCCGGTCACTATCCGGTATCCGGCCTATCCGGCCACATTTTGCTATCCGGCCGAACACCGGAAAGCTGCGTAGTATCCGGACGGATACCGGATAGTAATTTTGTACCTAATCATAAGGAGAAAATTTGAGTAACATAAATATCAAACCATAAAATAATCAAAAAATTGCCTACAACGGCTACAACATGCTTCTACAACGGCTACAACATGCCTACAAGTAGAAACACATTGCAACCTGGAACGTCGAACTTACTCCATTTAGGTATTTTGGGTAAAAAAGTTTTGTCCGGATACCGGATAACCGGCGGTCGTGACGGCCGGATATCCGGTATCCGGTATCCGGCCAAACCACTATCCGTTGCATCTCTACTAATTACCCAAGCCTTTTCGGTATAGGCCCGAGCCGCCAAGCGAGGGTCGAGACTCGGGACGAGCGAAAATGAACCCTCCCGCACGTGTACCAAACGACGTTTTTTAATGCATTTGCGAAAACATGACGATGATACGGTGGGCCGGCGCCGAGGCGCGTTGGAAAAGTAAAAAGCACTTGTACGAAAAATACAACTTTCCGCATGATTCCGCTCTAAAAAGTAACACTTTTTGAGCAACTGCATTAAAATTATCAACCGGCACAAGCAATGATACAATACAATACAATACAATAACTCTTTATTGAACACCACATAACACTCAAGACAAGAAATAAGGCACAAAGAAAATACAAGGTAGTAATGGGCGGCCTTATCGCTACAGAGCAAATAGATTAGAATGATTTTATAGTAGAACGTTTTTTTTTTCAAAATAAAAACCTTACAGCTTTAGACTTTCTCAACCCGTGGATGAAGTCTTGACGGTTCACTAAAACGAACCCTGCATACGTGCCGAGGCCCCTATTTCAAAAACTTTACAATTGTCAGTTCTCAGTGACAATTCGACGTCAACGCCGCTGACTGGAAGAGCATTTGTTTTAGCGCGCTTCGTACTGGCCAAGAAATGTAATGCGAATTGTCATGACAAACCGACAGTTGTAAAGTTACTGAAATTGGGGCCAGGCCAGTCTTATAGCACCACGGAGCACACGTAACCGCAGTATTATCGTTAATACAATACCTAAGCATCGCTGTTTGCTTTTGATTAATTGTGTTTAGCTAGGTATTCCTCAGCCATTGTATGGGTATGAGCCAAGCAGTCGAATTGTGAACAACAAGCAACTGTAATTATACCAATAGTATTGGTACTTGAAATGTTTCCTTTGCAATTAAGTTTGCAATCCGGCCGCTGAGACTCGAGCACGAGTATTCGAATGCTACGTAACGTAATCGAGTGGAGCATTATCGAGAAAATTTGTATGATGTTCGGAACAGCGCCGCTGCGCTGCTGCTGTTTGTGCGTCTACGAAACGAATTAGTCCGAAAAATGACGGGTGAAACTCAACTTATGTACGTGAGTGATCCGTTTTATTTCACTACGTAGTATTCATATAGTATCTGACACGTTAACGCGAACGCGATCGATAGGTTTTTGTTGCAACGTGAAATTTATAAGGCCTCAGCTGTCCAGCCATTGTGAAGGTCTAAGTGTCATATGAAATGAATGGTACAGAGACCTCTCTATAGTGAAACTAGCTACAGCAGGCTCATTATTTTAACCGTTTCAACGCCAACAACGCATACAAAAGATGTCATTCACACGCCAAGTTGGCATAACGTCAACGCGGACTTAAACCTTAAGCATACGTTCGTAGGTCGCAGTTGCACTGCAGCCGGACGTCTATAAGCGTTGGTGGCATTGTAGTCACGTCAGCTCAAGACGCTTTTAATCGTCCTTGGCGTTGAATAGGTTAAAGGTACGCGACATTGTATAAACATTGACAGTCTTCTTGGTTTTTCGTCCTTCGTCGTGCAAAGCAATATTTAGAAACCTTTAAACCCTATTTAAAAATGTAATTAAAACCTTTAATCATTTTTTTGTTAAAGTAAATTAATTTAAAATCTCAATTTACTTTAGAGATTCTTAGAATTTGGAGTAAAGTAGGAAAGGTAGAATCGCATTTAGGGTTCCGTACCGCAGTGGTAAAAAGAAACCCTTATGATTTGACTCACTATTGTCTATCTGTCAGAGCTGGTTATATCAGGAAGTACTAATGCTATCACCTTGAATTTAAAGGAATAGTTTTCGATGATGCTTGTTCAACTATTTAGCAAATAAGTAAGATTTTTTTGCAATAGGGTAGGTACTGAAAGGGTAGGTACCTATCTTAAAAAAATAAAGTTAGGTTACTAAGTCATGTGTGGCATCATATTATGAACAACGTTGTTTTACACATTCTAAAATATAAGTATTTTTAACACATTATCATTATTAACTCAATTGCTTCTTCAGTCCCTTCGAGACTATGGACGCAACGTCGCGTCCGAAACGTCGAGGTATTTAAATTTAAATACATTTTTTACGCTATTCAGTCCCAAGTATCATGATAATGTGTGAAAATCGCGAAAGTTTAGATCAATACAAGTATTTTTAAGTCAAATAATTTTCGACTTTTGTTGAAAAACGTTAAAAAATACCGTCTCCCTACATCCGAAGTTTGCCTAGAAAAAAAAACTGAAACAGTTTTACAGGTTAGAAGTTTATGTAAAGGTAACAGGAAAAATAAACTCATATTTCGATTTAGCACACACGAAAATAATATTATGTGATGACGCGCGGAACCTTCGGTGCGCGAGTCCGACTCGCTCTTCACCGGTTTTTAAGGTAAGAAGGTAGGTAGGTAAGTACGGCTTTGATCTAAGGTTCTCATTACCAACTAATTGAGTGAAAGAAATGACACTCAAATGGCGGTTCATGTTAAGAGCTGAAGCGGAGTTTAGCAAGCAAAGCATTAAAATGGTGCTTAGTTCTAGGTCTCGCTTCTAATATAGGTCTGTAGCTGGGTCTGTTGGTTGATTAGGTTATAATATGAGAGATAACATGGAGCAAATAGAAAAAAAAACTTGATATTTTCGTTTCAAAGTTTTCTGCAAAAATAACCTTTTAACCTCCGACGCAAAAAGAGGGGTGATAACTTTGACCGCTATGTATGTCTGTGTGTCTGTCTGTGGCACCGTAGCTCTTAAACGGTTGAACCGATTTGAATACGGATTCTTTTTATTAGTGCTGTAATAAATGTCCGCAAAATTTGGCATCGCCTGCGGTCATCTCTTAGACCACACGGATCCTAAAGGCCCCTCTAATGCCGGGCCCTCTCAGGAAGACGTCGGGCCCCTTCTAGTGATTTAAATCCAGTACACATTGCGATTTAATGAGGTACCAACCTTTTGAGAATGGCTCAGAGCCCTCACTACGTACTCGTCAGCCATTGTGGTACTTATATTCGTCGTTGGCATGGCAACGTATCTAAGGTGAAAAACTTAAGTGAAGGACTTGGGGATCGACTTTTGAATCTCACCCGGTGACTAAATTCAGTGATTTCTTAAAAGTTCGTATTTTTTAATCTCACCGGTGACTAATATTCTCGTGCCTATCAAATACGAATGCCCCCACCCGCTCGTAAACGAGATCACTGAGTGACTTCTTGACCACTGGCAGTGACAGCTAACCTCAATCTACTGTGTTGACATGCTTGTCTATGACAGAAATGTAAATTTGCTGTATGTTAATTAAGCTTTCTGTATGTTAATTAGGCTTTTGCCAAATAGTGATATCAACGTCATGGATGAGAATTTAGTCACCAAGTGAGATTCAAAAATCGACCTCCTGTCGTATATGTGTTGTGTGAGTAACATGTGCGAATAGACATTCCATTTTTGAAATTTGTAGCAAATAATGAGTTTGCAAATCATACGTTAACAAGCCCTATTTAAAGGATACTTTCCATTAAATCATGAAGTTTGGCCAATCCGAAAAACATTGGGTACAGAATCCTCGGTGCCCGCCTCCGACTCGTGCTTGACCGGTTTTTAAAGAGGGGGAAAATTAAAAGACGGATCTCTTGATAGAAAGCGAATTCTATCATTAAGTAGTGCTTAGTTGAATATACCTTGGACTGTACTTCTTCTAAACATATAAAACAGAAACGTGACTGACTGACTGATCTATCAACGCCCAGCCCAAATCCCTGGACTTAGAAAGCTGAAATTTGGCACAGAGGTTCCTTTTATAATGTACGTCTGGGAAAAGGCGGGATTTTCTGAAAATCCCACGGGATGGAGAGTAAAGTTCTGCCACGGGAGCGATGCCGCGGGCGAAAGCTAGTAACAGTCTAATTCGACACTTTTGTTATTGAAAAACAGCACTAGATTTATACGCGAACTATTATAAACTGGTGTTCAGTGAGCCAGCAAACCGCGTTAGCCGGATGGCCGACCCGACGGGTTCGACTCCCGCGCCGTCAAAGGAATCGCTCGAGTAAAAGGGCTGCGGTGATTTGAAATAAAATGTTGAAGTTTCGCTAGTAGAAAACAGTAGACGGCAATGGTTAAGAAGGGTTTTGGGTTATATTACTCGCGTATCCCTGAGGAACCTTTTCACAACAAAAATCATAATGATTTCTTTGGCACATGTATGGTATGTCAGTATGACATTTGCAGTGATACAGTTCCACAGTTATACAATCAACATACGATTCAGTTCGCGCATTCCGTGGAACCTTTTCTCAATACATTTCATATTGATTTCTTTGTGGGATGTACTGTACGTCAATGTGACATTTGTAGTGAAACGGTCCTACAGCGAAAATGGTCCAGTGAATCATTTTTACACGGATTTTCAGCTATTTTTAGTGATAGAAGAAAGAAAGAATAAAGTGAAACAGCGTAATACATATATTATTATGTCATTTATTCATTTAAAATTCACTGTTATACAAATAAAAACATTAGTTCTTCTTCCAATACACAATACAAGCATTATTGATGCCACGACTTAGTCTTGACTTGGTGCTGTCATACGGTATCGTGTAGCCGAAATTGTAAATCCGATTCGGTGTGCAATTACCGGCATCGCACAGGTAACTCATAATCACAATAGTCGGCAAGGTCCTTAAAGAAATAACTACAGAGAGAGAGAGAGCAAAAAATACAATCATTCGAATAACAACAAACGTGATAATTATGAAGTAAATGCTTATGCCACTATGACATTTCTTTTAACCATAGATCTACAGTTTTTACCTTACTCCAGAACAGTGCATAATTATGCATAAACTCTTTGGTGTTTACTAATACGTAGTACCTCATTAATGTGTGTAGTAGGAACAACTGAAAAAAGTATCTTTATTCAAGTAAGGGATCATTTTTACTTTCGTGACCGTTGATTTCTGTACTGCCGGAGCCCTCTTTCAGGCAGCCCCCCGCAACAAGAAGTGTACAAATATATGCAACGCTTCCTCCAAGATATAACATTGATAAGTACCAAATCACTGCAGCTAGCAAAGTGGGAGTGGAAGCGAAACTTTGGGTTCTTAAAAAAATAACTAGGCTCCATCATTCTTGAGAATGGCTTCTTAAATTTAATAGACCTAAACGCATGGGATAATGGACAGTTAATTGTTATACAGAACTTTATTATATCCGCGGTATAGCAATAAACATATTCTACGCGGACGAAGTCGCTGGCAACAGCTAGTATATATTATAGATAAGTAGATGAGACACACGGGTTGGTTGTCACAGCGGCTATAACAGAAAACTCAACTACGTATGTGTTCACCGACCGGTGTCTAAAGACCGCGAGCGCTGTCCTTAGGATAACACATTCGTTAGTTCAGTTTTCAGCAAGGACCATAAAACCAAGAGGACTGCCAGTGTCTACACGATGTCACGTTCCTTTGAAATAATAAGCCTACTGTAACTAGTTTTACTACGGAGGGGTCTCTGTACCATTCATTTGGTATGACATTTAGACCTGGGGTGACCGGGTATGGTTGTCACACGGGTTCGTTGTCACAGTGGCCATAACTGAAAACCAAGGACGATAAAACCAAGAGGACTGCCATACAATGTCGCGTTCCTGTAAAATAATGAGTCTGCTGTAGCTAGTTTCACTATAGAGAGGTCTCTATACCATTAATTTTGTATGACACTTAGACCTCTGGCTAACACAATAGCGCCATCTATGAACTGAAAGAAAAAACGAATTTAGATGGCGCTATTGTGTTAGCCAGAGGTCTAAGTGTCATACAAAATTAATGGTATAGAGACCTCTCTATAGTGAAACTAGCTACAGCAGACTCATTATTTTACAGGAACGCGACATTGTATGGCAGTCCTCTTGGTTTTATCGTCCTTGGTTTTCAGTTATGGCCACTGTGACAACGAACCCGTGTGACAACCATACCCGGTCACCCCTATCTAATTACCGCACCTGCTCACAAAATTTAACGAGAATCGATGAGCATACGAATGAATTTTTGCACCAGCTGAAACGGAGGCGCTTCGCATTCGCTCGATCATCATAATCATCATCATGTCAGCCGAAAGACATCCACTGCTGGCCGGCGGCCTCCCCCGCGGCTCTCCACTCTGACCGGTCTTGTGCTTCCCGCATCCACCGCGGTCCCGCGATCTTTACCAGGTCGTCGCTCCATCTTGTTGAAGGCCTACCGACAGCTCGCTCGATCAATTGCTATTAACATGAAACTACCGTGAGATTCAATTATAAGGAAAAAAAATTAAATAAAAACTTACAGTACCCCCGACAAAAAACTTCATCATCATCATATCAACCGAAAGACATCCACTGCTGGACATAGGCCTCCCCCAAGGCACACTGGGACCGGTCTTAAAAAATGTTGTTCTCTCCTAAGTTACCCAAGAAACATCATCCTTACATGTATTTAGGACAAGCGGTTAGAAGTGTTGTGTGCTGTGCACGGACCAACCACCCTCTGGACACCAAATGTCAAATGTTTCCGAAACGCATGCTCATTTGCAACTATAAATCTCTCTAGCCTCGAATCGCGGCGCGGTTTCGACCTGACAAGCGAGATGACAAGCTATGAACCAATCACGACGCATTCCCCCTGCCCGATCGCCGCGGCTTTTTTCGTAATGACTTTCCAAGTAAATTATAAAAGATGCTGTTCGGTGCATTATTGCACCTTACACGTGTAAAGTGGAATCAGCATTATAACGCCGCATCGATCGGCGATATAGAGCAATACTTTAGTGCATATTTCGGAACCGCCGCGACCGGGTGCATTCGATACAAACATTATTATATTAACTTTTAACATTTATTCAACATTTATAACTAACATAGTTTTAGAGTGACTTTTATAGAGTAAAACAATAAACATTTAATTGTTTCCGGACTTTAACATTCCACTGCAACCCTCGTCTCCCACAGATGCGATGTCCAGAGGGTGGTTGGTCCGTGGTACTGTGCCTTGTCTGTCAGCGAGTCGCAAGTAGATTTTATATCTACCTGTGTGAATAACTTAGCAAAAGTGTAAATAACAGCTACAGCTGTACAGCTACAGCTACGGCTGTACAGCTATTAAATAGTGGCAATCTACATTTTAATCATTAGTGTTCGATATGTTGTCCTGCTTATTAATCTTTCTGTTATTTTTAGCGGTTTTTTCAAAATGCTTGGGAAACTTTAACAGTTTGAATGCAATATCTGAACTATCGTTACGACCAATCGCAGATGCTTTAGTTGACGCTCCAGATTTCGTCGCATTAGCTGCAGAAAATGGCTACAAAGCAGAGAAGCATGACGTTATTACTGCAGATGGGTACATATTGACCATCCACAGAATACTACCAAGAGAGAATTGTGCTAGGAAAAAACCAGTGCTGCTGATGCATGGTATACTTCAAGCTTCCGAGGACGAGATATCCGCGGGCCCGTTTGCTCTAGGGTTTGTTGTGGCTGAGCAATGCTACGACGTGTGGTGCGGCAACGTCCGAGGTAACTATAACTCCCGCAGACACGTCCGTGTCGATGCCGATAAAGATTTGGAATTTTGGAAGTTCTCCATAGACGAAATAGGCTTATACGATACTCCAGCCATGGTCGACTACGTTTTGAACCAAACGAGCTCGAAACAGCTAATATACATAGGTTTTTCGCAGGGCGGTGGAAGTTTATTCATAATGAACTCTGAACGACCGGAGTACGCAGAAAAAATTGCCCTTTTCGTCGGATTGGCTCCAGTGACGAGGAATTTACACACAAAGTCGCTCACGATTAGAGGAATATCAAGAGGTGCTCAAGTTTTTCAAGAAACATTGGAGTCCTTTGGGGTATGGGAATTGTTGCGCAAAGGCTCTCCATTGACAGGACCACTTAATGTTTTATGTCAATCAAAACCACTGGCGGCTATACTGTGTGAGACAGTGACAGGTTTGATAGATTCTCCGCATCCAGAGTCTATTACCCCTGAAGTGGAACAGAGGTTCATGAAGTACTTTACGGGGGGAACTTCAGTTACGAATTTTGCAAAATATGGGCAGGGGTTAGATACTGAGACATTTGTGAAGATGGACCATGGCCCAAAAAGGAATAAGGAACTGTACGGGACTTCTGATCCGCCGGAATACAATTTGAAGGCGAGTGTTATCCCAACTGTAGTATTCCATGGCTTGTCGGATAGTATAGTGGTTACAGAAGACGTAGAATGGTGTGTAAAGCAGTTGCCAAACGTGTTGGAATATATACAAGTGGATGATCCTATGTGGAATCATTTGGATATGACATACAGTAGTTTATGGAATAAAACTATATTTAATCCCATGAAGAAATATTTGGTTCAATTTGGCGATATAGAAGAAAATGTGGATTAGCAATTTGTTTAACTCTAATTTCGATAAAAAAAAGATTGATTAAAAATACGATAAGTGAGTCTTGTTCTTACTGAAACTATCCACTGAAGTTGAAAATCTCTGACACTGATGTCAAAATTTTATGGTTATTTGACATAAATTTTTCAGAGTAAGCATTATGCCGGAGTAAAAACCACTTACTGTCATTGAAGTCTTACATACAGGGTGCGTTTTAATGAACCGCCAAGAATCCAGCTAGGGGTTGAGTAAGCGTTGCATTCTTGACGGTTCATTAACGCATCCTGTATAGTATAAGAAAGCTCGAGTTCAATTCATTCATTTCGATACAGTAGCACCCTCACATCTCCAGGGAACCACACAGAGAGCTGGTGCGGCGGCAGAAACGGCCGAGAACAGAAAAAAAATCTAAATATCAATCTCTCGGTCCGAACTATAATTTTGTTGCTGTCGGGTTCGAAACCTTGGGTCCTTGGGGTCCCGGCGCTTACAAGCTTATTTTAGAGTTGCAAAAGCGCTTAGTTGATGCAACTTGTGACCAAAGGGCTGGCAGTTTTCTCTCTCAAAGAATCAGCATCGCTATTCAGCGTGGCAACGCTGCCAGCCTTTTGGGCACCATGCCTCGGGGGCCTTATTTAGATTTAATTTAGTTTTAAGTTTTAGTTTATTTAGTTTTAGCTTAGATTTAATGTCATTGTAAATTGCTTTTATTATGTAAATAAAGTGTTTTTACTAGTATTCATTTATCGTTATTAGTTATTATTAATTAACCATAGTTCTAGTAAAGCTTGTCTTGCGTTCGTGTCATCCGATACAAGACGGCCCTCTGGCATATTTGGGGCGACCCAATTGAGCATACTTATTGATTGTTTTACACGCTATTCCTAAATATGAAAGGTTAACCTTTTGGCTGTAGGGCAAATACTTGTCACGGGTACAAGTATGTAGGGCACACCGGATTATTCTGAACTAGCGTATCATTGACTTTCTATGAATTAGCGAGCGCTTGGAATTGAATTTGCAGTGGTTGTACAGTTAGTATGAAAAGGAGATTAACTGAAGTATTTCTCTTAATTTAATGAAATTAAATACATACCTTTTGAGATTTGAGGTAAAGCTCACTGTTTCAGATGCTTGCTTACCCCTTACAGGAATCGAACCCGGAACCTCTAGCTTCGTTAGCAGTTACTAGGCTATTCTGTAGTCAGACTGGTTACTGTTTGCTTTTCCTATGTTTGAACAAGTAATTAGCATAATAATGTGTCTAGGTTTGTACGTCACACCCATTTATGTACACAGGTGTATACAGTTCATTCTGCAAATATTTTAATTTATCTGCCCGTATTACCTGCTATGCTATCTATCATGAATGAAAGTCGTTTAATAACATTCAATCAACAAAAGTAATTTTCAATTACATTAAAACCAAGCTAAAACTAATTTAACTAAACTGAGTTACAAAAGCGCTAAGTCTGAGTTACAAAAGCGCTTAGTTGATGCAACTTGTGACCAAAGGGCTGGCAGTTTTCTCTCTCAAAGAATCAGCATCGCTATTCAGCGAGGCAACGCTGCCAGCCTTTTGGGCACTATGCCACGGGGGCCTTATTTAGATTTAATTTAGTTTTAAGTTGTAGTTTATTTAGTTTAAGCTTAGATTTAATGTCATTGTAAATTGCTTTTATTAAACTAAAACATAAAACTAAATTTCATCTAAAAAAGGCCCCTGTGACATGATGCCCACGGCTGGCAGCGTTTCCTCGCTGAATAGCGATGCTGATTCTTTGAGAGAGAAAACTGCCAGCCCTTTGGTCACAAGTTGCATCTAGGTACCAAGCGCCTTTGCAACTCTGAAATAAGCTTGTAAGCGCCGGGACCCCATGGACCCAAGGTTTCAAACTTGACAGCAAGAAAATTGTAGATCGGACCGAGAGTCTGGTGTTTAGTAATTTAATTCTTAGTTTTCTCGATCTTTTTCCCGAGTGTTTTAAGTTGTCCAGTGTTAGCAGAGCCCTGCTTCTATGCAAAATTTAAGCAGTGTGGATGAAATTTATAATGCCTATTTTGACATATAAAATACAGATGACAGATATAATAATTTATGATTTTCAGTTTTATCTGATTCAATTTTTTAACATGAAACTATCGTGAGACTCAATCATAGTGAAATGAAACGGATTGCTCACTTATGTAGGTCGTGCGCTCCCAGAGGAAGGACTGTGAATTAGTCCGAAACATGTCTGGCTAAACTCGAATTATATGTATACGTAAGTGGTCCGTTTTATTTCACTAAAATTAAAATTTTCTAAAGCCCACAACCAGCTTGCTACCTCCACGCATTCTAGAGGTAAAGGGTCTGACATGCAGACAGACAGACAGAGAACGAAGTGGTTCTGTTAAGGGCTCCGTTTTTTCCTTTTGAGGTACGAAACCCTACAAATGAGGCGTGCGCCTGCGTGGATCTCAATGGCACAAAAACAATTTAAATTGAATTTTGTGTGCGTATTTATTCCTAATTTCCTATTGAAAATTAACTTAGCGTGTACACGTCAAAACGTCAGAAACAATGTCCAAATCTGAGTAAATTAATTTTCATACAGTGGGGCCGTGGCGCAAGGAGACTGGCCTGTTCAAAACAGGCCGACATTAATTAGAATAGTCTCATCACCAGCCTTTTTTACATTCCACTGCTGGGCACAGACCTCCACTCAGAACGCGGGCCCAGTGCGGGTTGGGGAATTCACACACATCATTGAATTGCTTCGCAGGAGTGTGCAGGTTTTCTTACGATGTTTTCCTTCACCGAAAAGCTCATGATTACAAATGTTATTCCGCACATAAATTCTGAAATACTCAGAGGTGCGAGCCGGGGTTTGAACCCACGACCCTCGGCTTGAGAGGCCATAGGTCAAACATTCTACGGTGAGTCAGTAATCAAATGGTTCCACTGTACCTACAAACGATCTCCTTGCTAAATTTAATCAAAATTGATTCAGCAGCATCTGGCCTAAAACGAAGCGGATCTTTCGGAGTGGCACGTTGCCAAATATGTCAAAACAAACATGTTATTTTTTGCATTAGCCCCTAGAAACTTGAGTTAGGATTTATTAAATCAAACGTCAATTTGCGGAGGTCCATATATTAATTAAAATAAAACGTAGCTAATCAATTACCGTCACGTATTATGTCCTCATATATTTTTTAAATTTTCAATGTTTTTCGAGATTGTTTTTTCTCAATAGGTATCCGGATAAAAATACCTAGGTATCACATTTAAAATAACTTTACGATGTACCAATACATAATATTGGTGCCCTAGTCTGCACACTAAATCTTTTTTGATATGAAACTACCGTGAGATTCAATCATAGCAGTTTGCCTTTCGCTATCGGCAAAACATAAACACTTCGGGCTATTTTCGACTGAGATACCTAGTTGATCCGTCTATTTCACTACACAGCCCTTGTTACCATGCCACGCCCAATAAGGTTGGTATATACATAATGTATCTTTGCAATTCTGTGCGGGCATATATATCCGCCATTGACTTAGAGCAGGAAAGGAATGGAGACTGATGTTAACGCGCAATTTCCCCTCTGCCAAAACTCTAACATTAAGTCTGACCAAAATTATCAGGGTCTGTTGATTGTGCGCGTGTTTTTGGCATTTGTGTGACACTTTTTTTTAGTGTGAGTTTGTAGGAACGTAACAAATTTTGACATGAGCGCAGACGTGTGCTGTACGTGTGTATTCCTCGTCCCCCTCAAAAAGTGGCAGAAAAATTGTAGTGCATAGATAAGCCAAAGGCGCCTCCCGTGTGTCTGCTTTATGGCCTGTATTAGCGCAGGCCAGTCTTCGTGGGCCACTGAAGGATGTGTAAACAGGCGTAATTACGATTTTCGCGTTTTCGTTTTGCTGTAAAGAGTAAAGTTGGAGTCGTAATTGGGTTAGCGAGAAACAGAGGTAGTTTTTGCTCACTCTAGCGTACGACTGCGTGTCGCCCGTTGCTAGGCAACGGCGTTTATATTTCGATTTACCTCTGGTTTTGTGGAAGGCATGAAGGTTGAACCCACAGAAGTATTCAAAGAGGCCAGAAGTGGCATGATCGCTTGTGATGCGTAAGACACAAGTGGGGGTGCGGGTCGGGTTACCTCCTCGTGGGTCTAGGTGCTGCGATTCCCTTCTGGATCCGTCCGGGGAGAAGAGCAGTGCTCGGGCCGGTGCATCCTGGGCATCGGTCCATGATTTTCTGGCCAAGATTTTATGGAACATCATTGGCTGATGGCTAAGAACTGGACAAGGGAGGGCGGTTTATTCAGTTTGGCCTATCCATCATTTTTTTTATGTCATTTTTTTTACATTACTCTTGCAATTGATTGTTATACGTGTTTATTATATGTATTTACTGACATTGGCATAAGGCCAAGAGGCCGCCATTTCGAAAGAAGAAGAAGAAGATAGAAGTGCGCGAATTGTAACTCAGTATTGCTAAGTGTAAGTGCGAAATCAACAATAAATAGACATAGTGCGCGGCGTGCTGTTATTATTGAACGCGGTTTCTGGTTTGGTCTGTATTCTGAAAGTCTAATATGATTGTTTTAGACATAATGATAATGGGATATTGACCGCGATTACCTTATAGATTTAATGAGCTCCCGATATTTCGACGCATTTACGCGCATCGTGATCATGGGCAAACTGACGAAACGAGTGTAGATTACAATGCCCTCGTACACTGTTATTCGTTAACCTATTTTAACTAAAATGCCGTTAAAGTTCGTTTGTCCCTTTTTGTCACATTGACTTTTCCGTTAGTAAGAAGAAGACAAAACCTATTTTAGCTAATGGAGGCTTGAGTGACGTTTATGAATAAGGCCCTTTAGTATCTACCCTCGTTTCGTCAGTTTGCCCGTGATCATGATGCATGTAACTGCGTCGAAATATCGGGAGCTCGTCAAACCTATAAGGTAATCGCGGTCAATATCCCGTTTTCATTATGTCTAATGTCTGACGTAGAAGATGCTACGCAATTCGTTCTAAAGGGCACTCAAACGTACATTTTGTAATATGTAATTCCAAACCTAAGATGTCCCGTGTTTGTTTAAGGAAATTACATAAACTTGAGATCGAGTGCTATGTATCAAGCGAACCTTCATTATTCTGTTACACAGATTGATAACAGTATGACAACCACACTTAAGTTTAAATAATTCCCTGAAACTTTTACACAGAAAACCGGAACATGTTAAAAAAAAGAGGTAACGGGGTGAATTTCATTTATTAAAGGTTTTGTCGTTAAGAAAATTCCATCAGTATTTTAGGATTCACAGAACTCCACAAACTTAATAAAGGCGCATCGCAGATATTTTTATCGGTTAAATCACGTCAGAAAAGGAAAAACCTCTACATACCGGAAATATATCGTAATTATGCTGAGCTGTAATATATACTTTGCTTTGCTATCTTACTATAGGTACCTATAAAACAGTACTGTGACTGACTAAATGACTGACAGACGATGCACAACCTAAACTACTGGAGCTAGAGACTTGAAATTTGGCAAACACACACCTTGAGTATCCTAGAGGTGCACTAAGAAGGGACCTTTTGATATTCCCACGGGATAGGAAACTAGCCCATTTAGAAATATTTCACGGGGGCAAAGCCGCGGGGCATGAGCTAGTAACATTATATTATAGCTGAGTCTGTGACGCGTTTGAGGTTTAAACCACCGCTCTCCGCTCGACTAGCGATTCAACCCCTATTTCACCAACTTTACAATTGTCGGTTTGTCATGACAATTTGAACTACATTCCTTGGCCAGTATAAAGCGCGCTAAAACAAAAGCTCGCCAAGTCAGCAATTGACAACGAATTGTCATTGACAACTGACAATTGTAAAGTTCGTGAAATAGGGGCTAGGGATAGGGATAGGAAATAGTGGTAATCAGTGGTAATCAATCAGTCTGTCGTACTGTTTAGTTGTCAAGCCACCCCACTGTGCCCAGGTGGGCTCAGCGAGCAAACAGAGTTCCCCCGGGATGGCTCGGCTCCTGATTACATCCCTTTTCCCAATGTATTTAGATTTAAACGCCATTTAGAATGCCGGAAGGCAAATAAAATTGTTTATTGATTCGTCCGTGTTTGAGCTTTCGATTAGGTTACGAAATTTTGTCACGCATATTTTTTCTTATCGGGAACTGAATTATATGCCCGCACCCAGGTTACCTACTTTTAAATCGTTGCAATACTTAAGCCCAAAACGCTGGTTTTTTACACTTAATAATTAGGGATTTACCCTGTTATTCTTAAACCTAATTTAACTAAAATGCCGTTAAGGTTCGTTTGTCCTTTTTTGTCACATTCCCATTTCCGTTAGTAAGAAGAAGACAAAACCTATTTTAGCTAACGGAGGCTTGAGTGACGTTTATGAATAAGGCCCTAAGTAGGTATGTTAACTTTAGCGCAGTCGGGTGCAGTAACTATGAAGGGCCTACAAATATACTCAAGGGCAATAAAAACGTGTCACTTTGTATGAACAATTCCATACAAAGTGACCCGTTTTTTTTGCTCTTGAGTGTACATAAAGTCGGCACCCGACTGCGCAAAACTTAACTTAGTCCCTAATTAAAGCATTAAAGGACCAGGCCCAGATTTTTTTTCCTTTTCAGTAGTTCTTGATTAACTTAAGGCTAAAAGAGTTCCCCGACCATGGACGAACACGTCAGACTTACCTTAGATATTTTTTTAAATACTTTTTTTTATTGCAGGCGGATGGGCGTCACCAATCTCCCAAAATCCAGCCACCTCGACCCTCTTCCGAACGCGTCGCAGGTAAGCTGGATATTTTTACTGTTCCGTACCTCAAAAGGAAAAAAAACGGAACCCTTATATAGGATCACTTTGTTGTCCGTCTGTCTGTCTGTCTGTCAAGACCATTTTTCTCTGAAACGCGTGGAAGTTGCATGCTGAAATTAATATCAAATACCACACATACATACAGTCCCTTGAAGCTGTGAAAAAATTAAACTTCAAAGTCAACGCAATCAAAAGATACAGAGGGCCGAGCACGACTTTTCGAATCCTGCGTCACGTAAAATCGAATAGTAAACGTTTGAATTTGTATGACGTTTGGAACTAAAATTTAGTATGAGGTTTCTCGATCTCGATACGATAACCGTAACGTTACGCAGAATTCGACGAGTCGTGCTTGACCCACAGTCATTAAAAAGGTGAAAACCTAAAGGGTACTTCCAGTTGTCCTAAAAACTTGCAATTTGGTATGAAAGTAGCTCTTATAGCACAACTACCTACTTAGATATATCTTAAAATCTTAAATTTTTATGTCTATCTGTATATGTCTAGACCAATATAAAATGACCCCACACTGCGTACATTTTGCTTAGGAGCAGCTTAGGGTTCTGCTAACACTGGACAACTAAAAACACTGAGGAAAAGCGAGAAAATCTTTGTACGGAACCCTTAGTGCGCGAGTCCGACTATATAGATATGGTATAGATAGATTAGAAGTGATAAATAAATAAATGTTAAATTTTAACGTCATATTCAATCAACTCAACGTTTTACAACGCAACCCCGAAACCCTGGGACGGGGCACTGGCGGATGTACCTAATAATCCCGCCTCTGAGGTTCCGCCGATAAGGGAGTATGCCGAATTGATGCGGCGAACAGGCTTATAATCATGAGATTTTCTCGTTTCTGAACGACCAAGCGTGAAATTTACGCAACGCGTTTTAGACGAGTAATTGGGAGAGCCCGAAAGAGGTCGCGCCTGACGCCTACATAAATTTTGACAGGCTTAAAAAAGGAGTTTTTTAGGGTTCCGTACCTCAAAAGGAAAAAAACGGAACCCTTATAGGATCACTTTGTTGTCCGTCTGCCTGATGTCTGTCAAGACCCTTTTTCTCTGGAACGCGTGGAGGTAGGATGCTGAAATTAATATCAAATAGTCAAACCTGCGGTCCCTTGAAGCTGTGAAAAAATCAAGCATCTAAGTCAACGCAATCAAAAGATACAGTCATTTAAAAAGTCGTTTCCATACAAATTGCCGTTTTTTGAAAACCTAAATGGTACTTCCAGTTGCCCTAGAAACTTGAAATTTGGTATGAGGATAGCTCTTATAGTATAACCGCTCAGAAAAGTCTCAAAATCTTAAATTTTAATGTCTATCTCTAGATTTCGCAGACCAATATAAGTTGACCCCACACTGCATACATTTTGCTTAGGAGCAGGGCTCTGCTTACACTGGACTTCTTAAAACACCGGGGAAAAGCGTTAAAATCTTTCTACGGAACCCTCGTGCGCGAGTCCGACTCGCACTTGGCCGGTTTTTTTTTACAACGAGGACGGTATATGAGCAAGTGGGTCACTGATGGCAAGTGATCACCACTGCCCGTAGACACCCGCAACCCCGGAGGGTTTGCAGATGCGTTGCCAACTTAGAGAGCTAAGATGAAATGCCTCTTGTGCCCGTTATTACACCTGCTGTCTTACTCCCCACACCGGAACACCACAGTGCAAGCACTTCTGCTTAGCGGCCGGATTAGCAGGTTGAGACTGTATTTTTTTCTTACCCGACTGCCGAAGGGGATTATTGTATAGGACCTTGTGCCTTATCCAGCTGGGTTCCCCCACACATTATCATCATCATCATCATGTCTGTCTGTATTATGTCAATGTCTAATTATACAATGACCCCACACTGCGTACAATTTGCTTAGGGCTCTAGTAACGAATGGTTGGACCAAATTTCAAGTAAATCCCATTACTAAAAGTGGGTTAATTTTAATTATAACTTGCAAGATTGTGCGAGGTCCGTCCTTATCGCCACCACCATTTTACTCGCTAATCCAGCCACTAAGCAGCAGTGCTTGCACTGTTGTGTTCCGGTACGGAGAGTAAGACAGCCGGTATAATTACGGGCACAAGAGGCATTTCATCTTAGCTCTTTAGGGTTGCAGCCCCGACGAGTTGCTGGTGTCTATGGGAAGTGGTGATCACTTACCATCAGGCGACCCACTTGCTCGTTAGCCTTCCTGGAGCTTGCGAGTCACTTTTAATTCCTATGACACTTAGGTGTCTGTTTAATACGTAATGGCCAGTGATTATATACCTGCTATAAGTCTTAGGGTGCCTTTCCACCAGAGATGTGCTATGCTACGTTGCTATGGATGCGCTTTATTCCACCAATCATATTCATTGCTTCACATAATGGTGGAAACAGGTGCAATGATTGTGATTGGTGGATATCAAACGCATCCATAGCAACGTAGCATAGCACATCTCTGGTGGAAAGGCACCCTTAAGCTACTCTTAAGTAAGTTTAATGGATAATAGGTACTGTGGGGTGTAGCCCAGGAAGTGGGCACTGGAGAAGGTACGGTGACGCGTCCTAACCTGCAAATACTAATGAATTCAAATAAAAGATGGTAATTTTAGTCAGGACTGGATTTCTATTAATTTAGCAGGGGCTTAAAGCTAAACCATTTTTTGTAAATCAACTAACTTAAACGAAGGTTCCAGCCCGACTGATCTGCTGCTGTCTGGGAACCAAGTGTTCCTTTATTTTGATATACTTCTAAGTTTAAAATGAACAGATCAGTCTAGCTTGCCAGGACCGCACCATGCACTTGTTGCATGGAGGCTAGCACCCTACAGTACATAACTCTTGACTTTTCCCAGGTGTCGACGAAAGCATGACAGTGGCACGAGGCGATGGTTCCCCGGAGCGGCTGGGCGGCGCGCTCCGGCGGCTCCACTACAAGGCGACCCGGCGCGCGCACTCAGCCGCCGCCGTGGCTCGCCATCACAGCGCCTCCAGCACGCCCCCCAAGGTCAGTCACACACACACACACACACACACACACACACACACACACACACACACACATACACACGCACGCACGTGTTCGAAATTTTGCATGCGTTAAGCACCAAAATCATATTGGAGAAATCTCACTTTTCGTAAGTAGTTCTAGTGACTAAATAATTATGGAAGAGCGGGACTTCCTGACACAGGTTTTTTATACTTACTAGGAAATCCCAACGTTAATACTGTTATTGTACAGTCGAGGAATTTAACTCCTGACCCACCATGGAACCTTTTGACAGTAAACGTCTAAGTGAAATCGCATTGTTTGACAAGGAAAATCGTTATGACTTTTACTATGAAAATGTTCTATGGTGGGTCAGGAATTAATTTCCTCGACTGTACCTATGATTACGGAAATAAATAATTTTGAATTTTGAATATCTCTTTCATCATCAGGCTCTCCACTCAGACCGGTCTTGTGCTTTCCGCATCCACCGCGGTCCCGCGATCTTTACTGCACATAAAGCATAAAGTAACAGATAACAGAAAAAAGCAAATTTACAAACGCTACTTTATCCCTTGAAGCGATATCTACCGGTTAACCTTCGGGCGATTAAATAAATATCACGGGACAATTTGACACCAATTAATCTAGTTTCTAACTAGGCAAAGCCTGTACTATGGATACTAGACAACGGGTAAACATACTTTGATAAACATACTCTATTTTTGACCGACTTCAAAAAAAGGAGGAGGTTCTCAATTCGTCGGAATGTTTTTAACCGACTTCATTTTGATGTCCTGTCACTGAACGACCGGATAGTCTAGTGGTTAGAGACCCTGACTATGAAGCTTGACGTCCCGGGTTCGATCCCCAGTCGGGGCCGATGTATGTATGATGAATACGAATGTTCCTTTGTTCTCGGGTCTTGGATATTTATATATGTATTACAAGTATGTATTTATCTATATAAGTATGTTTATCCGTTGTGTAGTACCCATAGTACAGGCTTTGCCTAGTTTGGTACTAGGTCAATTGGTGTCAATTTGTCCCATGAAAATATTTGTTTATATAGACGGCAAACTCTATGTATTAAACATACAATGACAATGCAAAAAAAAATTCGTTAAGCAGCTGGACTTGAACCAGCAACCTCGGTAATCCGTACCACGCTCCACCAATTAAGCTATACTTAACGTTGGTGTACCTAACGAATTTTTCAATGCCTTGTGTCATATTTTATTTGGAAGATCTCTCCTCAGCGCCATCTATGAGTAGCTTAATCAAGCGGCTATGTATTATTCAACCACCAGATTTCAAGCACTTTGATGTCTTTAATGATTAGATATTGTTGTATCAGAACACGAAATATCACATTAATGATTTAGGTCCCTCATTATGACTATGCGTAATTCTAATTAGTGTTAGGTTTAATTAGTGTTAAATTTAAACCCAATTATTAATTGTCAACATAGTTAGTCGTGGCTTATTTACCTACACGTTATTATACTTGTAAATGTATGCTTGTCGGATATGATATACAGTTATTCGCTAAATGTATTGTCACAAACCTAATACGTACACATATACACACACACACACACACACAATTATTTCTCAGTAGGCCGAGCACGACTTTACGAAAGCTGCGTAACGTTACGGTTATCGTATCGAGATCGAGAAACCTCATACTAAATTTTAGTTCCAAATACGCTCACGGGCGGGCGCTGTTCCAAACGTCATACAAACTCGACAACGTTTACTATTCGACTTTACGTTACGCAGCTTTCGTAAAGTTGTGCTCGACCCTCTGAGAAATAATTTCGTACCATCACGTAGCACTTCGTAGCAGTCTACGGCGTAGCAAAAGCTCCTGCTCAAAATGTCCAGGTTGAGCCAAGGACGATAAAACCAAGAGGACTGTCAATGGCTATACAATGTCGCGTACCTGTAAAATAATGAGCCTGCTGTAGCTAGTTTCACTTTAGAGAGGTCTCCGTACCATTAATTTTGTATGACACTTAGACCTCTAGCTAACACAATAGCGCCATTTATGAACTGAAAAAAAAAACTGATTTAGATGGCGCTATTGTGTTAGCCAGAGGTCTAAATGCCATACTAAATTAACGGTACAGAGACCCCTCCGTAGTAAAACTAGCTACAGCAGTGTAATTTTTTTATACGACGAGGAAGGTAAACGAGCAAGTGGGTCACCTGATGGTAAGTGATCACCACTGCCCAAAGACACCCAGAACCCCGGAGGGTTTGCAGATGCGTTGCCAACCTAGAGAGCTAAGATGAAATGCCTCTTGTGCCCGTAATTACACCGGTTGTCTTACTCTCCTCATCGGAACACAACAGTGCAAGCACTGCTGCTTAGCGGCAGGATTAGCGAGTAAGATGGTGGTAGCGATCCGGAAGGACCTCGCACAAGGTCTTACTACCCGCAATTCACATAAAAGACAAAAGCCGCTGCGTTCTAAGCTGCCAGAAATACAATACAATATAATACTTACAAAAATAAATGTTTATTGAAAACCACAAAACAGTACAAGGAGATTACAAAAAACAGGTATGTTAGACAATAGGCAGTTTATTGCTTAAAAGCGATCTCTTACAGACAACCAAGTTAAGCTAATTAAGTAATAATATTCCACCTTCTCTCAAAGAATCAGCATCGCTATTCAGCGAGGCAACGCTGCCAGCCTTTTGGGCACTATGCCACGGGGGCCTTAGTTAGATTTAATTTAGTTTTAAGTTGTAGTTTATTTAGTTTAAGCTTAGATTTAATGTCATTGTAAATTGCTTTTATTATGTAAATAAAGTTAATCAGTAATAATTATAAAATAAAGGTTGACATGTCATGTGCTTATTTCTAACAGGCGGGAGCCGTGTGTATTTTGCTGTATTCCTCTAAATACTTTTTCATACTAACGTATATGGTGTCCTTCCAGTAGATACTATACAACATGTCGACATGGTTCCAAAGCGGGTCTTTCACTTTGATATAGTCGATCACATTCGGCAGCTGCTCCACCGCCCAATCAGTATCTTTTACATCCACTATATGGTCATTAAGACCTTGGAACACAACCAATGGGACGTCTGACCTTGCTAAATTGTATGCGAGAGGTGTATCCGAGCCGTATCGTTTCAAATTTTCTACTAATCCATAGTCAAACTTGCTGAACTCCTCGCTGTTCTCGAGCTGGCCGTAGTGAGCGAAGGTCTCCGTGGAAGTACCAGCTAGAAAATTCTCGTAGATCCTCTGCTGTTCTTTAGGGGGAAGAGATTCAGGATGAGGAGCATCTGCGACTCCCGTAGCCAATTCACACACAATGGCTGCAAGTAATTCTATCTGGCACAGAGTGGCCAAAGATCCTTGAAGAGGGAAGCCTTTAGCGAAGAGCTCCCACACGCCAGCGGCTTCTAAAGGACCTAGTAACTTATTTATTGTTGTTGTTATCGTCCTTATCGCCACCGACTTGTTGTTAATTAATCTGGTAGACGGAGCTAAGCTGACGTGAAGCTTGATTTTCGAAGTGTACTCCGGCTTCTCTGAGCACATGACATAGAATGCGGTGCCGCCGTGGGAATAGCCAACAAAAATCAGCTGTTCTACACCGGTCTCCTCTAGTATGTAGTTTATAGAAGCTGGGACATCATACACGCCGTTCTGGTGAACATGGAATTGCTAAAATGCTAAATCCGTATCGGGGTTGAGGCTGATATGTTTCCGGCCGTATTGGTTACCTCTTAAGTTACCAAACCAGACGTCGTAGCAGTCATCGGCCAAGAGGAAACCTGGGGATTGTTCAGCTATGCCCAAGAAGCTTGCTGATGTCGAGTGGATATTATGCAGCAAGTACACTGGTGTTTTCTTCTCACAGTGCTCCGCTGGTGGTATTCTGTGTATGGTCAGTATGTATCCGTCTTCGGTCGTAACGTCATGTGATTCCGACTTGTAACCACATTTGGTGGCCAAATCTACGAATTCTGTGCCTTTGTTCGCTTCGTTACTGATTGGGCGTGTAGTTAAATTCGAAAATAAGGCAACACTGTTCACAGCAGCTGAGCATTTTGATGTCAGAGCGATGAACAGGAAACAAGTGAAGCTATGTGTCGCCATGTTATAAGTATTAGGATTGAAAAATGTGTCTTCTGGTGGGTCGCTTTTATAGTGTTTCTTTATTATTTATTCGGCTTCAGACACTTGAGTAAACTTTTCTTATTTACTGTTTGCGTCGTGTTTTCGGATTGGTTGGAGCAATTTATTTAAACATGTATAAGTTTAAGCTAAAACTGTGAGGCGCGAGCCGAACTTAGCACCATAGCGTTCTGTTGTGAATGAAATTTTATATAAACACAAATACACCCTCGAACTATAAGCGCATTTCACATATTCACATAATCAACGGATTGCATTTGATATTAATTTCAGCATGCTACCTCTACGCGTTCCAGAGAAAATGGTACAAAAAAAAATGGCAAAAAAAATGGAAATGGTAATGGTGGTATGGAAATGGAAATGGTATAGTGGTGGTGTTAATGGTAATGGTATGGTATGGTGGTAATGGTATTGACAGACAAAAAGATGGAGTGATTATAATTATAAGGGTTCCGTTTTTCCTTTTAGAGTAGGTACGGAGCCCTAAAATCACCTATTAATACTAGGAAAATTGACCAAACTCGGCGCGCGTTGCTTGACCGTGCCAATGTATGTGATACTTTTTACCGACTTCAAAAAAAAGGAGGTTCTCAATTTATAATAATATTTATTTTTATTTTAGCCTATGTACTGTAACGGTTTCAAGCTTCATGTGAGCTAGAAATACAGAACACGAATATATTTCAGTTTAAATTACATACAGAGGACTGTAGAATCTCTTCCTTTTTGAAGTCGGTTACATTAAGAATTATTTTAGTTGAGAGTTTAATTATATCGCCATCTAACGTAAGATTTTGATAGTTTTGAGGCTTCAACTCTACTAAATTTATGTTCTTGATACAGTTGTTAGCTAGCTATCTAGTTAGTACTATTTTCAGACTTCAGAGGGCGTAATAATGTTAGAGACGGATATATTTGATTTGGCGATGACGAAAGTTTTAATTGTAAGGAAAGTATTCAAAATGCAAGGAAATCTTTTATTGAATAAGAAGCTTTGGTTTCTTAGTTGTCTTATTGTCAAATTTCATGCAATATGGTTTAGTCTTTCGGTCGTATAAGCTTGAGAAAGTAGTAAGCGGGATTATTTAACTTGTAGCGTTGATACGTAGGAAATGCGCAAAATGCAAGGAAAATATTTACAGGATAATAAAGGCAAACATTAGAGGAATAGGGCGTTTTAGTTTCATTTAAATCTGGTTAGTTGTTTATGAGTAGTGGATGTTTTAGTATGTAGGGAAAGGCCGAAGTAGAGCTATAGAATGGAGACATATTTATTTGAAGAAAAGTTAAATGGGGAATTATAAAATTGTAGGGCAAAAGTTATTTAGGCTTTCTGGTTTTAATATTCACGTTGGTAGTGGAGAGAATATTTTAAAGGTTCTGTAGGTATTTATTTAAGTAAATAGTTGTTATATTATAGTAATCGCCTGAGGCTATTGACGCCAGAGGAGCTATTGACGCTATTGACGCTGGAGTGACGGTAAAAGTCTATATAAGGAAGTGTTTTCGTTTGGGCGGGGGTTGTCAGTTTTGGGACGAGAAGGAGTCTACTTCGTTTACCTGGTTATGAGGGGTTGTCAGTTTTGGAACGTGAAGGAGGCTACTTCGTTTACCTGTTTAAGGGGCTCGTCAGTTTTCGAACGTGAAGGAGTCTACTTCGTTTACATGTTTATGAGGATTTTCTTTTAATAGGTTACTAATTGTTTTCCAGAGTGAGTACGAATGAAATATTTAGATAGCGTAGCTAAGCTGGGTATTGGTTTACTGCTTCCGGAAGTGGTGGATTAATTCTTTAGCTTTACTTTACATTTATAAGCAATGCTCATTATTTCATGTATTTTTCCCAATTTAACAAGCGGTCTGGAGCAGCTTGGTTACTCGGAAATCTAACGATGTCAACGTAAGAGTAATTCAAGTACGCTTGTCTTCCAGGAATGGGTGGGCATTCCTGAAGCATTTCAATGATATTTGAGTTGAATTGAGATGTTTTACCACTCACTCGTGATACTGTTTGCCGTTGTAACGATTGTGTAACAGGCGTCTGTGTATGCCTTGAAAGGGGCGCATAACTCAGTGCTTCTGGAACTCAGTATTACGGTCCCTTATCTATATTGTTTATATATGAACACCTGTAGGTATCGTCGGTCCGTTGGCTTCCTCTTCTTAGAGACTATATTGTCAGGAAGCTAACAACATTTAGGTCTGCGTGGTAGGCAATAGGAACACACCTTCTTTGAACTAGGAAAGCTAGCTGAGACCCTTCTTACACCGGAAGACTCAACACTACACATCTAAATGTAAATGTGGAATTGAATTCCTAGTTTTGCCAACTACACAGAGAATAGGGGGCCTGTGCCAAGTTAAAGTACACATGTAGGGTTGATAGGTAAGTTTTCATAGGGATCCAAGCTAGAAGATACCTTCTTACACCGGAAAGTATCTACATTACACACACCATGTTTAAAATAATGAGGCGAAACCTCTATAGCTACACACAGAGCTAGGGACTTAGACTAAATTCATACACATCTGGGAATAGGATAGGTAGAATCTAGGCTTCAAGTATTGCTGGAACTCCAAGGAGTTGTAGGAAACAACTCTTCATATTTTAGCGTAAATTGTGATCAGAAGTCTAATTCATAAGAAATTTTATAGATAATTTATCTTCTAGCCAAATCTTGAATCATACACAAAGTAAAAAATACTTTACCAATAACTAAAGAAGTTATTAACCTAACAAGGGTGACGACATGGAAAGCAGTCTGAGTATACGCTCTGTTAGTTGATTCTGCACCACACGGGGGAATCTCTAACTAGATTGAGTTCTATTGAATCATTTAAAAATCAGTTCATCAAATAGAATTGATATTGTTGGTTATCTAAATATCTACTTGCCAAATATTTACAAAAGGTAAAGCTTTAAGATAAATTTCAGTTATTCATAATGTCGATAAATAGACGCTACATGCACTGAAATATGAAGTTTGTTATATTTCTAACATTATGCTAGTTTAATTGCCTAAAAACTATGCCAAGCAGAGTTTACTTGGTAGGCTTAGATAGATCTCTTTTAATATTGGATGATGAATTTATTAGGACGGTAAAGAATAGAGTCCGACGTTGCTTACGGGAACTATAGTTGCTTAAGGGAAAACACCTTTTGTTAATTATTGTATTTGTACTGGCTTTGAAAGCACCTTTGTTAGTGCATAAACTATCTCTCACATCTTAACAGTTCGCATCTTACGATACGTATTGTTCCTGGCGTGGACTGGTTGAACTTCGTTGGGGAAGGCTTTTGGAGGAAGTTCCCGCTTCTCTATGAGAAGCGGTTTATCTAAAGTACATTTACAATCTAAAGTTGAGCCCAGGTAGTGTCCAAGAAACCTTGAGGAAGTCTAAACGTAGCTAAACATGAAGTGCAGGTTAATCGCTAGGTAGTTTTCCTTAAAATCTGTTTAGTAATTAATTAGAGTTTATTAGAGTTTCCGTTCTTATTTGCCACTTAAATTACTTAGAGTTACTGCTGCTACTTTCGTAGCGATCACAACGTAGGATCTTCACGCATTAGACGAGTCACGAGGCCATGTTATGTGTTATAAGTTGTAGTAAGGTGAATAGAGGTATAGAATGTGTTTCATTAGTAGGTAGGGTAGATTGGGTCCTTGGACTGTTACAGTACCTATTCTACCAAAAAATATTGAGTGGCTAAATTGTTTTCTTAAAAAATAGGTTTAAGAAATTTAAATTAGATGCGCAAAGACTTTCGATAACGATACGGAACCCTATCCTGGGCGTGTCCGACAAGCTCTGGTCCGTTTTTGTTATTCAACAAAAGTGTATTTTGTCTCCGTCTATTTTTTTATTGTGTTATTCAAGAAAGAATAATTGTATTCAAAATAATTTGAGAATTTACGAACAATAGAAGTAACTGTATACTTACTTTGCATACTTTCATAATAAACAAGACGTCGATTTTTGGATTTCACTTGGCGACTAAATTCTCACCCATTGCAGTGATATCACTGTTTGCCAAAAGCCTTATTTTTGAATGTCATACCCGTCTATTAACATACAGCTAATTTGGATTTCTGTCATAGACAAGCGAGTCAACAATGGATTCAGGTTAGCTGTCACTGCCAGTGGTTAAGAAGTCACTCAGTGATCTCGTTTACGAGTGGGTATTCGTATTTGATGTCATAGGCATGAGAATTTTAGTCACCGGTGAGATTTAAACGAACTTTTTACAGATCACTGAATTTAGTCACCGGGTGATATTCAAAAACCGGCCAAGTGCTAGTCGGACTCGCGCATGAAGGGTTCCGTACCATTATCTATAAAAAACGGCAAAAAAAAAATAAAACTGTTTTTAGTATTTGTTGTTATAGCGGCGACAGAAATATGAGTACATCATCTGTGAAAATTTCAACTGCTTAACTATCACGGTTCATGACAGATACAGCCTGGTGACAGACGGACAGACAGACGGACAACGGAGTCTTAGTAAATAGGGTCCCGTTTTTTACCCTTTGGGTACGGAACCCTAAAAAGCGACCCGCCGGTTGCTTTAAAACCTTGACCCGGTCCTTGCCTATCCGTAAACCTAATTTGTCGTTCAACCGCACTGGCCTTCTCGATGACTTCCTTGCCAAGATAAGGCATGCCCAATTACTGGGAAGAGCTTTCGAAATCCACTGCAACTTATTATAGACAGTAGAAAAACCTTTCACACGGGCCAGGCAAAAATTAATCTCATGACAATGTCATATACATTTTGACAGGAGAAAGCTTTTCTCAGTTTAACTGAATGGTACACGGAAAGAACAAGGATAGTTCTGCTAGCGTTTCAACCGCTATCACTAATGAATATCTGTAAGCATATATGCATCATTAACCCCATTCTGTCCTCCTCAATTCTGATTTTATTTGGTTACCCACATTCACCCCCCTTGATACATCCGTCGACGTTTGCACCTTGTTGAAGCCATCGCCGAGTGCTGGGACAGATACCTAAGCGTAGGTGTAGTGATGGGCTGGCTAAGGCCACAAGAATCATTATCTCAATAATCCACTCCCCAAGCGTGTGCATTTGCGGCACCCGGCACACATTCAAACCTGGATCCTATAACACAGGGACCCCTAGCACATGATCCAGAAGCCGGTTTCATGTTGTAGGTATATTTTTCGAACAATGAACTTTTTCATATTTTTTTTAAACCATTCGCCAAATTATTCGGCTTCGGTGACGGAGCAGAGGGTCGAGCACTTTTCGAATCCTGCGTCACGTAAAGTCGAATAGTAAACGTTGTCGAGTTTGTATGACGTTTGGAACAGCGCCTGAATGAGCGTATTTGGAACAAAAATTTGATGAGGTTTCTCGCTCTCGATACGATAACCGTAACGTTACGCAGGATTCGACAAGTCGTGCTCGACCCACATCATTACCATCATCAATAGTCATAACAATAGTAATAGTCCACATATATACCGTTTATATTTTGCATAGTGTTATATTTTTCTAAGTAATAAAGCTTTGCCATCTTTGAGCTATTATTTGGATACCCTCGCTTGTTTGGCTTACAACATAATTTAATAACAGTTTAGAAATTACCTTGATTTTTTTACATTTTCGTGCATAAATCTAAAACAAAAGGAGATCGAAGGCTGATATTTAGCCATATATATGTATATGAGCTTAACCTGCTAGACCCTTTGAAACTCATAACGATTTTGCGGGTTTTAGGACCTTGTGCGAGGTCCGTCCGGATCGCTACCACCATCTTACTCGCTAATCCTGCCGCTAAGCAGCAGTGCTTGCACTGTTGTGTTCCGGTGTGGAGAGGAAGACAGCCGGTGTAGTTACGGGCACAAGAGGCATTTCATCTTAGTTCTCTAGGTTGGCAACGCATCTGCAAACCCTCCGGGTTGTGGGGGTCTATGGGTAGTGGTGATTACTTACCATCAGGTGACCCACTTGTTCGTTTGCCTTCCTCGTTTATAAAAAAAATACTTTAATAAACTTTTCATAGTAAAACTGACTGCCGTATTGCTGGTCAATATGATCTACGGTTTCTAAAGTCATTATAGAGGACTTATGATAATAATGTGTGTATATAAAGATAAACTCATGTTTCGTTTTATCCTAAGAACTGTTTACTGATCTGTAACCTTTCCAAGAATTCGTCTTATTCCGTTTCTGGGAAACCTTTTGAGGGATTCATTTCCGCCGGTAAGGGGAAATTGGTTTGACTCATAAGCTTCGAGGCTCTAATGAGCTTAAGTACTTAAATTTTTTTTTATTGAAACAAGAGAGCAAGCGGGTCACTGATGGTAAGCGATCACCGCCACCCCTGAGAACCGGCAACCGCAAGAGAGCCATCTCGATCTTCCAATAAAAAAAACTCTGTGGAATGTCTTTGGCAGGCGTATGGTATGTCAATGGGGCATTTGCAAACGAAGGATTCAACTGTTACCACCTCTAACCAGTTTCTCGACAATACGAAGACAATGGTGAACAACACTTACAGTTTTTTAACCGACTTCAAAAAAAGGAGAAGGTTCTCAATTCGTCGGTTTTTTAGGGTTCCGTACCTCAAAAGAAAAAAACGGAACCCTTGTAGGATCACTTTGTCGTCCGTCTGTCTGTCTGTTTGTCTGTCTGTCAAGACCCTTTTTCTCTGGAACGCGTGGAGGTAGCATGCTGAAATTATTATCAAATACTTAAGAATGCGGTCCCTTGAAGCTGTGAAAAAATCAACCTTCCAAGTAAACGCAATCAAAAGATACAGTCATTAAAAAGGTGGTTTCCATACAAATCGCCGTACTGAGAAAACATAAAGTACTTCCAGTTGTCCTAGAAACTTGAAATTTGGTATGAAGGTAGCTCTTATAGCACTCCGAAAAGTCTCAAAATATTAAATTTTTATGTCTGACTGTAGATTTCGCACACCAACATAAGTTGCCCCCGCACTGCGTACATTTTGCTTAGAAGCAGGACTCTGCTAACACTGGACTTCTTAAAACACTGGGGAAAAGCGTTAAAATCTTTTTACGGAACCCTTGTGCGCGAGTCCGACTGGCACTTGGCCGGTTTTTTTTATGAATGTTCCCCGATTACCGATTTCTAAAATTCTTTTTTGCTTGAAAGGGTATACTTTCTAGTTGATCCCATTGTCACCAAGTCAGGGTCTGATGGTGGGATCAAAGAAATCGAGGGCAACCCTCAAATTTTATAGGCACATAGGTAATATCCCGTATCGTGTTTCATATATTTTCGAAAGCTATTCAAGTATTTGCGTCTGGTAGTCATCATCTCGTCTTAACGGTTAGGAGTTGGAGGATAATTCTTGAAATATTGACGCAATTAAAATTCTGAAAAAAGTAATTTTTTAACAAAAAGTAAAACCGCATTCAAACAAAAAAAAAAAACATGAAATAATCCTCTAAGGCCATCAGTTTTATGGCCTACCACAAATATGAAGTCGGTGCTTCATTCAAATAATAGGCGTTCTGCTCGCACCGCACCGACTTCATTCATATTTGTGGTAAGCTTTAGAGGATTATTTTATGGTCTTGTTAAAATATTCTTTTTTGTAAGCATTAAAGGGTTAGACTTTCGCAAAACATCAAGCAGAAGAGACATTTCATCTTAGCTCTCTAGGTTGGCAACGCATCTGCGAACCCTCCGAAATCACTTACCATACCCCCACTTGCTCGTTTGCCTTCCTCGTCGAATAAAAAAAAATGTGAAAAACCGACCATAAAAATTGATGGCCGATGGGGTCAGAAGGTTCTCGAATGGCGTCCACGGACCGGGAGACAAGCTGTCGGTTGGCCTCCAACAAGATTAGTAAAGATTGCGGGACCGCGGTGGATGCGAAAAGCACAAGACCGGTCTGAGTGGAGATCGAGCCTATGTCCAGCAGTGGACGTCTTTCGGCTGACATGATGATGATGATGATGAACCATAAAAATTAATCGCGGCCGTCTTTTAATTACTTCATTTAAAAGCGTTCTCAAAGCGTTCCTCATAATATATTTATAGGCGTAATTAAAAACACAATTAACTGCTAATCGCCAAGTTGCGAAGTTTGGCCAAGTAGGCAAAGTTGGCAAAGTCGGCCAAGGAATAAAATGGCCGCTCTTTGCCAACAAAGTTTGGGGAACAATTGAATCCGTTTAGATACTATAAAGAAGACAAATTAATTATCCGGTGGGTTCAAGACCCATAAATTTAGGTTGGTTGACAGGCAAAGTTGGAAGAAGTTGGAAAAAAACTGTATATAATAGTCCAGGATAGGTACCCATTTACTAACTCGCTCGTAATCAGCATCGTGTTCATTTTGTACGGGCTGACGATTGATATCGGCAACAGCTAGCTGTCACAGCACAGACATCACAGACCCCATGTAAGCAGCTGTCAAGCGTACCGATTTTTATTTGTGTACAACACAGCCTGTAGCCAGACGCCCATTGGTCAATTCTGTAGCCAATTTACCCGATAAAAAATAGAAGCATCGGTCGTCTCTAGGTAGTCATTTAAATAAAGTGTCACTGAATGAGATCGGGTTATAGATGCCATCAAAGGCGCTCCCTCACACATTCAAATACTGACGCACACTACAGATAAAAAAAACGGTACGACTCTTGAAATTGGAGCATACAGTTCTCTCTTTTTAGCAAAGAGCATTAGTTACATGAGCGAAGGGTATAACTATACGGCCATAAGTTTACCTTCCATCTATTGACTTCATTAATCTGAGTGTCACAGTCGTGCAAAAACTGATGTTTCAATCCGATGACGAGTGTCCAAAAATAGAAACACAAAAACTCTGCTGATGATGGAACAATTAGTATGGAAAAGTGGATACTTGTGTTAGGGAACCGACCCTATCAAGCTGGTGTTATATTTTTTAAAAAGCTTGTCATTAACTTGCAATTTATGTACATACCTAAGTATGTATATTCAGGTCAAATTTTTCTAGTTCAATTTGACTCACTCCCAGTGGTAGGATTCACTTGAAATTCTGTATGAAAATGTAAGCTGGATGATGATAATATAAGTACAGTTAACAAAACGCACAGTCTGCGAAAAAAACTTGTATTGTAAATGTAATTTTTATATAGAGGATGTCCCAAAAGCGGTACTTACGTCACAGTGCTACAAGTGGTAGATAAATAAAAAATAGAATAAACAAATATCATGGGACAATTGACACCAATTGATCCAGCCCCAAACTAGGCAAAGCCTCAAAGATCAGCCAAAGACCCACCGAACCAGCAACAATGACCATAATAATACCTAGTCATACTTTTATCATTGTCGACAACAATAAAATCATCCAACACTCTATTATTCCCACAAGAACGTTATTAGCAACTCATCGGAAGCGGTAAAAGGCTGCAGGAAGCGCTCCCCGGGAAGCTAATATGCCACCAATATACAGAAACTAGCCGCCACAGGATATTGCTAATACAATCGGAAAAGCGGCTTCATTTTTATTTATTGCGTTCGGCGCATAATACAGACAGACGGGAGGCGCCTTTGGCTTATATATGAAGAGTACACGAAAAGAAGATGTCTAGGCTCCTTAGCAACTTTTTGAGTTATCGCGATTTGAAAGTTTGGAACGATGTAATTATATGGTTTCAGAACTTTATTTCTCATAAAGAATCACAAACGAATTCACTTACATGAACATCAAACATAGAAAATAATTAAGAAACGAGCATGCAGTAACAGATGTTGACTTAATAAATATAATATAAGTGGGTACATTGAATTTAAGCAAGGTAGATAACATGTTTTGCACAAGTTTGCATCGCAGATGCGTTAACAAAGTTTACATGGATATGGCAATTTCGAATACAAAGCTAGCTATTTTATAATTTAATTACCTTGCTGTGTTAGTAAAGTGGTGATTAGCAGGTATAGGTGATTTTAAAATGTGAGATGATTACATTTGATTACATTTTGAGTACCCAGTACCCATATAAAAAAAAAAAACTGTAATTAAGAGATGGGCATGCAAATGTATACCTAGTGCATATGTATGTGTGTGTGTGTGTGTGTGTGAGTATTTTTTTTATTTTTTTTTATAACGATGATTATAATGATTGAAGAATTACAATTTTAAGTTGTTTACTATATGATATTTTAAATGTTTTTTGTAGCTTTCCAATGATTTAGATTCTTTAATATCTCTTGGTAGTTTATTGTATAATTGTGCTCCCTCAAAGGTAATATTATTTTTTCCATAGTTCGTTCTAGGAGGCCGCAGTATGAGGTTATCAGCATTTCGTAATTTAATTTTTTGTATTGTATTTTTTTTAGAAAATGTTATGAGTGTGTATCTCTTTATTCAGTATTTTGCGGGCCAAAACACAGGTTAGGTATATGTATGTATGTTTAAATCTTTTCAGATGACGTTAAGAAGGTGTAATTGAATAAAACCTTAACTAGCTTGTTTTGTGCGGTTTGTATTTTACTTAAACGAGTTTTCGCCGCGGTTCCCCATATCTCTATTAAATACTCAAAGTGTGGCTTAACAAGAGAGTTGTATATCAAATATTTTACTCTTCTCGGAAAACAGCCGGAAATACCACGAAGAGCTCCCCCGTGAGGGAGGTCAATTTTGATTTTATTTTGTCCAAGTGTGGTTTCCGTGTTAGTTGGTTGTCTAGAATTAGGTCTAGATATTTTTCGCTTGTTTTTCTTGTTAGTGTTTGATTATTTATTTTTGGTGGGGTAAAATCATTTTTTGTTCCTCTAACTTTCAGTCTTGCCATTCATAAGGCCATATCGGACCTCCAATCCCATTTGAACATCTGGTACCTGGATGATGGTACCCTCGGGGGAAAGCCTGAGAGTGTTCATCAAGATTTGGTCTCTCTCCTGCCACGGTTCCGAGAGCTGGGATTGGAGGTCAACCGTATTGACCTCCAACTCGGAACTGCAAGGGGAAAATTCGCATTTACCCGTGGTAAATGCGAATTTTTCCCTTGCAGTTCCGAATCTCGTGGTTCTTTTCCCTTATTTAGTGCTTTAATTCCCGGTCTTAAAGAGTTATCAGCTCAAACTTTCAATCTCTTGGGATCCCCTATTTTCCCGGAAGCAATTCCTGAAGCCTTCGAGTTGAGGAGGCAGCTTCTCCTGACTGCTGCGGGAAGGCTCAAAAATCTTCCGGCCCACGTTGCCCTGCTCTTACTGCGTGTCTGCTTTGCTGTTCCCAAGCTGACCTATTTCTTGCGCACGGTTCTAACTTGGCTATGCTCTGCGTAACGCTGTGTCTAGGCCGGAGTCCGGGGCGTGGTTGCGCGCGTTTCCGTCTCCGCATCTGGGAACACTCCTCAACGACGACTCTTTGCGGGTGACTGTGGCGCTCCGCCTGGGCTGCGATGTTTGTGAACCTCATGTATGCATCTAACCACGCCTTGAGCTGTTGTCGCTGTGTGGGGAGATTTCCGCGCCATCACGCCCTGAACAACATCATCCGCAGGTAGTTAGTGTCGGCTAACGTCCCGTGCGTATTGGAGCCTCCAGGTCTTAGCGGTTCAGACGGCAAAAGGCCTGATGGTTTGACATTGGTACCTTGGCAGAGGGGAAAGTTTTGCTTTGGGACGCCACGTGCGTCGGTACTTTGGATCTTTGCACCTCAGTCGCACCACGACGGTGGCGGGGGCGGCTGCTGAAATGGCAGCCAAAAAAAGCACGAGAAGTACTCGGCACTCACAAACTACTTGTTTGTACCGCTTGCGGTGGAGACGACTGGTTGTTGGGGCTCTGAGGCTAAACCTATTTTTAAAGAAGTGGGGCGCCGTCTTCGTGAGAGGGGTCTTGACCCTCTCTCCGGGTCGTTTCTGGTGCAAATGCTGTCCATCGCGGTTCAAAGGGGTACCGCGGCGAGCGTGCCGGGCACCTTTGCGCCTGGAATGACGCGGGGCGGGTTATTTGTCTAATTTTGACTTTCTTGTTGTTGCGTGACATTACTTATTTTGGAATGACATGTAATTGTATTATGAATAAAGTTTCAATGTTTATTTTATTATTTTTTGCAGAAAAAATTACATAATTTGTTTTTAATATATTTATAGTAAGAGTTACATTGAAACCACACGTTGTACCAGACCTACTATAATATTGCCTTAATTGGCTATATTTTATAAGAATAGATATGAGAATAAAATTTTCGATTCTAAATAATATTAATTGACTTTAATAAAAGCATACATTCTATTCCAAATCACATCTTTCGTCAATTTAATAAATAATCCCAAGATTAAACTAATCAATCATTTTATGCATAGAAACTAGTGACATCTCTGGACAAGTAGTGAAGTTAGTCCCTTAATTAGAAAGAGTTTTCAGTTTATCATACAGCTGTGTTGATTGGGTAAAGAGTTTCCCTACTCAACAATAGATGTCACCATGTAGGAGGTAATTGGATACTTAAGCGACACCTAGAGTGAGTTGACGAACTAAAAGCTTCAGGTTATTGGTTTAAAATTAGGAAATTAGCTACTCGATAATAGATGGCGTTGTAATAGAAAAATCAATAAAACAGGGTATAATATATGAGGTTTATTTATTCTCCTTTTGTTGTTTTATAAGCATAAGCAATTAATTCTACAACAGGCGATACTATTACTGTGAACTTCTAGCAAAAGCAGGTCGAACTAATGTAAAATAGTTATAAAAATGTTCCATTTATAGGATTCTTCTTATGATGTCCTCCATCAGCTGAAAAGTCTATTGAATCCGTGTCCAATAAAGCATTTCTTTTATTTTCTGTTCATTTCAGCGGCACAGGCAATTTTGATACCAAATAGTTCAACATCCATGGCGTAGTTTAAAAGTTTCTCTGTAATAGGAATTTTTACCGAGTTAATCCAACATCATTTTGAATGTTTCATTCTCATTTTAAATACAAGCTAGATCTAAGCGCTTATGCTTACATCTGTTCCTAATATCGGTTCTAAAATAGAATTAGTTAGTTCATTTCGGATCTATTAGTTAAATGATTCAATATAAGTAATTTATTGTATGGGATATTTTGCTCCGGAGACTGAAATTGTTATGTCATCTAATATTATACAGTATTGTGTGTTTATAGTCAAAATCTTTATAAGCCTTATCCCTACACCCTAATACACTATATTTATACAATAATTAGTCTTCTAGATCCTATGGATTTTAACCAAGTCATCGAGGTGAATTCTCCATATTAGACCAATTTAGCGGTCTTAATAACTTGTATAATAAAACATGGATTAGTGCTGTTATTATAAATCTGTTCTTTGTGCACTACAAATACTATACTTTAGTATACCTTATCTCATTTGGTTATATGAATTAGCTGTAGTTAAAGTTATAAGGATGGCTAATATGAACACAAAAATATTATGAAAATAACATTATGAGGTTTAAGTTAAGATATGAAATTTCTATTATACTCTTACCTGGGATTTAGGTGGACATGACTAAGAGTAAAAATTTGGCGTTTCATGATATATTTTCAGCGTTTTCAGTAATAGCATGAAACCCAACATAGGATTAAAAATGCTTTTGGTTCATAAATTCTTGAGTTTTACCTGAAACATAAATTAGGTTTAACACATCATTAAAGATCATCGTTTTGTAATATCAAGTGTAGTTCATTAAAAGATACACTTTTATTTTATGAAATAATCATACGAAATCATTCAACTTAGAGTGAGGTTTACCTGTATTTTGAGGCATGTTTGCTGAAGCATTGAGGAGGTCACATGCTGAAGTAGCACTTGTGATTGTTAATTGTGTTATCTACTATAATACACACATTTATGGTAAATCAATATTTAATAGCAAATACCGATCAGACGTCAAGTAACATTTCACTCATTAAAGTCAAACTAGACTGTTTGAGTCAATGATTTCTGTGAGCCTAAAAAATGACAGAGTCGATTTGATTAATAATTTTCATCTCAAATTATAATAAAATTCTCTATTTGAATTCCATTGTGGAAAATTTAAATTCAAATAATGTGCATTTGATTTACTTCTAATAAATTTCGGACCTGATAATTGATGTCCTGCAAACTACCAATCAGACCCTTATATATTTGGCTTGGTTTTAGAGCATTAGCCAATCATGTTTCAGCTGTTGTAATTCCCCAATTAGGAGACGGTTTTGCAAGAAAGTTGGGATGCTAGGGTTGGGAAAATGTTCGCTATTTTCAAAGATCTAGAAGATATTCTAATTGCTGTTTTATGCTTTATTTGAAATTATGACTAAAATACTACACAGTTGTAGTTCAAATTTTGACAAAGTATTTATTTTGACAAAAGGATTGAGAAGGCAATTGTGTAACCTGTTGGAGGTGTTTAATATATTTAAACTACACTTCTTGAAAATATTTCAGAATTGATATCGTAACATCACTAAAGTGGTGGGGAGAAGGGTCCAAGCGAAGAGTGCCTTATATGTTACCATATTAGGTAATCTCGCGATCTCGCGTTCGAACGATTCCTTATGGAGGACCAAATATGGGCATGGAGGCTTTTTCGGTTGTAACGCTTCCCTGGACATGACCATATAAGGTAATGTTTGCGATCCTTCGGGAAAGCTATAAATATGAGGCTCCAGGTGAGCTTCGGGACAGTTTTACTCAGTCTTCAGTCGGGTTCGGATCAGCTTTGGGAGAGTCGAGTCGTCGGAACGCCCTTCCTTGTGAGTGCCTTCAGGTAAAGCCAGAAACTTCTTTTAGTGAGCAATCCTGTGTTTCCTTGGTTTATTGCAGTTAATTATACAATAATACTGTGCTACTGAAGTGTTGCTGGTTTTCAGCAGGATTTCATTGTTATTTTAGCTTATTTATCCTGTATTTAGTTGTTACTGGATAAATCTAGTATTTAACTAGAATTCCTGGATTTGCTCACTGCATGAAGGTTTTCATTTGTTTTTAATACAAATGGAAGTGCTGGGTTTTATCTATGGCGATTCAAACTCCGTAGTCAGATCCGTGACGGTTTGAATTACGCGTATTAGAAGTTTAGCTAGGTAGGTAATATTTTAGAGGGTAGTCTAGTTTATGGGTTTTAGACTAAATTTCAGTTCGCAATAGGGAGTGATTCTAGCTAGGAGAGTTTTTAGTGAAATTATGGGCAATTTGTGTTGTGTCTTAGTGTGGTAGTGTGTTCTTGTATGCAGGTTGGATTTTTATATATATTTACCTAATCTTGGTAAATAAAAGGTATGTAAGCATGCTTTTCTGTGGTTAGGGTGTATGTCGGACTTCAATTGAGTCTTTGCCTCATTTTTCATTGTGTAGTAGTAAAATTGTAATGAGTAGTGTATAGTAAGCATAACATAGTATGGAGGCTAAGGTTCTTTCTAATTCTGACTATACAATGCTAGGGAGTAGGACAATTTGTAGGGAAAAGTTAGGGAATTTATATTTTACTTTGTGTGGTTTGCACTGCGAATGTTTAATTTTCTGTTAAGATATTAATTTGTGTTATTATATGAATGGATTGGTGGTTTTTCTCAGAAAATGAATCTCTATAATTTTGTAAGCAAAATTAGATCCATTTTAACAGAATAGATTCCATTATGAGAATGACATCACCCGTTTGAACAATACATTTGTGTTATTTATACAAAATATGCCTGCAACATGCAACTAAACTATTAGCTATACGCATTTATGTATTTTTATACATACACACTATTCACACAATATACTATCAGTACACAAACTCCATACTATATTTGTTGTGTAGTTCTGAAGGGATTAGCTGTATAGCGTTCCATGGAAATTCAGAGCGAGGTATTTGTGAGAAGTAGTTTCTATAAAGTAATGTCTAAAGGTCTAATGAGACTATGGACGGCATTATGTTGTAGAAATGAGGTGTAATGCAGAGCTGCCTTAATCTTATAATAATACATTTATGATTAGAAGTGTCTGGATGTATGGTCCAGGAATGATCATAATCGAACTGTGTTTTACTATAGGTTTTCCCCTGAGTGAAGGCCTAGCCAGCAACGTGTTATCTATTCTTCATGGCTAAGTGAGTGAAGTTCTTACTGTAGTTATGTTGAATTTATAACATATCATTCATTATGTCTGTTGAACGACAATCTTTTGATTGCCTGTCAAGAGCTATCTTGCCTGTATGTAATTCGGTTATTAATGACTGGTTAAGTATGAAACATGGATCTTACACTTAAACTGGGTTAGGCGGACCTGCCACCAGTAAGTCTGTGTAAAAGACATATTCATATGCTACTTCAAGTCAGTGTTAACTGAAGGTCTAGACTTTGATATTTCCTCTGGATTATCTTAGTGTTGCAATCACTCAAATCTAAAATTCTGTTTTGGTATACCATTGATCCAGGATTATTGGTAGAACAAAATAGAGTCCAATGTCCTCTTGTGTTACAAAACATATTATGACCATTTATTGGACCAATATATCTGAGACTATTGCATTGTAGGATTTGGGAAGCTCCTGCGATGGTGTTGATTATCTGAATAAATGAATTCTACTTAAGGTGTTTCATTTAACTCAAGACAAATATTTGTCTATCATAATCCTACCATTCCTTGTGAGTGCCTGAATTACAATGTTACTATAATTATTGAATTGTTCAAGTTATTGCAACTCGAACCTTTCATCCGGTTTTACCAGATGCTTTTCGTGTGCTGTTAACCTGTGTTTAATACTCAGTGCCTACACCACACTCTACAATTCGGTAGTATGTTTACATGCTACCTTTATCTAATTATTTCTTGTTATGAACCTTTGGATACCTGCCGAATCGCCTTTCGATGTAGTTACGTCTATTCCATGAGGCCCACTCAGTGGGAAGAGAAAGCATAATGAAAAGACTGGTGGATTCCGCTCTCCTTACGTTCTAATGAGACCCCACACTACCTTGTCTGCTTGCAGCTTGGTTATACCGAATATTTTGTAATCCATTGGTTATGCTTAGGCATTCCAACTGATTACCCAACTTTACCTGTGTTTTATGCACGGTGACGCAGCAGAATGAACGAGCATTGGTTGGATCGGATGTATTTCCATCTAATTACTAAATCTATCTTGGAATTGGGTTTACTCATTCCTCCTAGCCAGTCTCTTTATTTGAGTTGACTTAGCGCCGTGGTTAGCGCTCTAAATTTAACCTAAACTATTATTATTTTTCTGCTGGTGTGTGAAGGTAGCAAGGAGGGGGTAATGTTGGTGACTGGTGTCACCTCCATTAGTGGTTGGAGCCTTGCCCGGGGCCAATGATGGCCCCGGTATCATCATTCCCATTCCCAGACCCTACCTACTATTCTACTCACTTACTATAGAAATCAGTACACTTACATTATTTATTTTTATTATACTGTGTTATACTAGTTATGTTTTATTTTTATTATACTGTGTGACATTAGTTGTGTTTAATTATAAGTCTTTAGTTTGAATACATGAATACCTCTAAAACTTACACCTTGTTTTAATCCAGACATACCACATCTTAAAGAATTTTGGGATTACTAAAACAAAAAATTGCACAACGTAGGGAGTCCTAATCTTTCTAGACGATCACAATCTAATTTGGTCAATTCAATTTATACTCTTCTTATTATGAGTATTTATTTCAATCCATAGTTATTGAAGGATATTCACTTAAGTTGAGCGAAGTATGGAAACCTCCATTGACCAGTAATGAGTAATAACCTGGTTAAAATTTATTAAGATATACCACTGGGTTAGGTACAACGTTCAACATATTTAAATCACTCTGTACGTCTTGCATGATAGTCTCAATTTGTGTTCCATAGTAAAAAAGACTAGTGTCGTCGGCATACAGCGATAAGTCCCCCTTAAGACCAATATCTTGCATATTATTAATGTAGATAAGGAACAAGAGCGGTCCCAAAATTATCCATATAATTTTCATATTAAACTGATATAAAAGATCCTTTTTCTGGAAGTCGGTTAAAAATAAAAGATAAATTGAATGTGGCTTGTGACCTGTAATATGTATCATCATAGGACATAGGCCTCCCCCAATGCTCTCCACTCAGACCGGTCTTGTGCTTTCCGCTTGCACTGCAGTCCCGCAATCCTTACTATGTCGTCGCTCCATCTTGTTGGAGGCCTACCGACAGCTCGTCTCCCGGTCCGTGGACGCCATTCGAGAACCTTCTGACCCCAATATATATGTTGCAATATGTATTTTGTCAGCTTATTATCTGACAGTTTTGACCTATCCCTAAAACAGTTCAATCCACTGCTTTCCTACAAGATGAGCTGCAAAATGGTGGCAGCCATCCGTAATCCCGTACACACATTGCACAAGTGTAGTGACGACCGGGTAACCTAGTGGTTAGAGACACTGACTATGAAGCTTGTGGTCCCGGGTTCGAACCCCAGTCGGGGCAGATGTTTGTATGATGAATACGAATGTTTGTTCTCGGGTCTTGAATGTTTAATAATATGTTCATAAGTATGTGTTTATTTATATGAGTATGTTTATGACGTGTAAACATGACGTGTAAAAGAGCATTCAACTGATTATTTGCTGAACAAAATTTAGAATTTAGATTTTTTTGAATTTTACCCTAACCGTTATCTAGTACCCATAGTATAGGTCTAGTAAAAAAAGTTTTTCTACAGGTCATGCAAAAATCAATCTTATGCCAATGCCATAAACACCTTGACATGTGAAAACATTTCTCAATTTAACTATATGTAGAGGCTTTTATTAAGTTTTCAACGCAATAAACCAGGCGCTGCTGCTTAGTAACAGGATTAGTGAGTACATATACATGGAAATCGCAAGCTCAGGAGCGTAAAGGAAAACTATTCGAGCCACAAAGTCACCCGCGGGACTGAAAACGCGGCGTTTATGCAAAACGGACAGTTTTCCGCGCGACCCTAATATTCCCTTGCACACTAAAAAAGGAATAAACCGATTTATACGAAGCCGAGTCGGCAGGAATCAGGGCAGGGAATTGTGTGGATTCGCAAACAATTGTCTTACAGTAAGTAATAAGGTAGAAAAAAACCCGGACAAGTGCGAGTCGGACTCGCGCACGAGGGTTCCGTACAAAGATTTTAACGCTTTTCCCCAGTGTAGAGTCCAGTGTTAGCATAGCCCTGCTCCTAGGCAAAATGTACGCAGTGTGGCGTCAACTTATATTGGTTTTAAGGCCTAATTATGTGGAGTTGCATACAATAGGGGAGACCGGGTATGGTTGTCACAAAAAAAATGATTTGCAGTTTTAGTACCTTTTCTTTTTGCCAAGGATGACAAATGAAACATTAATTAATAGAGTTTTTATTTAAGTTTCGACATGCATACACATTTTTACGCTAAAAGTACGTATTGAGGAAATATTAGCTTTTTTTTCGAAAAAGGAGAAGTGTGACATTTAACCCCGTATCTGGGATGGTTGTCACAGGTGCTGGGGCAGGTAGTCACATAGTTAATTAAAGAGTAAAAACAATAATAAGCATTGTATTTATTTAAAATCAGCTCTTTATTAAAATTAAACATACCGTTTGTGAGTAGTCGTAACAGAAAACAACGAAATACCTCTTCGTTACTAGTAAACTCAAATAAAATAAAATAAACAAAAATTAAAATCTCTTTCAAACTTTTTTCTATAACTGAACTTAAATGCTTCAGGTATATATGTAACTTTAACAACGAAAGTAACGTAACACTTATTCGTCACATTAATTAAAATATTCAAAAAACTAAATTGGCTTTTAGCTAATAACTCCTTATATTTAATTATAAATTTCTCAAGGTAACAAATTTTATAAACATAGTCAGTCTCAGTCATTAATTTCTTTGGACGTAATATGTTAAATTAAAATCTTAGTGTGACTAAACTACATAAATAATCAGTCTACAAATCAGTCTGAGTATTCTGAATCACAATTTTGGCATACATATCCTGGTAGTCCAGGTGTACAAGCTTCATGAGCCCATAATTTGCATTCCTGGCACTGAACCCAGACTTCCCTAGACTTGCTAGCAGAATACGGGGATAAACAGACCAAGCAAAATACCTCATCCTCTTCGTCATCACCATCATCTCCACATTTATTGTTATTTCTTTTTTTCGTATTCTTTCTCTTCTTTTTTGCAATTTGTTCGTCTTTTTCTGCCAGCACTCGTTTAGATACTTTTTTTTTCTTTTCTTCTTGTTCCTTTTTCTTGTTTTCCAAATAGGTCTTTTCCGGTGTATCTGTTAGAATTGCAGACTTACATTTTCGTCTATTCACCTGTTGTCGCGGCGTCTTTCGTGGAGGAGCTTTTGGCAGAGGTCTCAAAACTGAAGGCGTAACTATCAAATTTCCAGTTGATCCGCTTGGTCCAGGATTGGTGATCGTCGCATTATTTTGATCCGTTGTATCTTGTGATATCCCTGGCACTGGGCAGTCAGATAAACCTTGAGGTGTCATTGCACGAACATCAAGACTGGGGTCATCATTTTGGACTGAAACAGGTTCATCAGCGTCAAGAGTATCACATGAAGTCATTGTAGGACCATTAGGACCAGTGTTTTCGTCGTCAGGCATATTACGGCTGTTGAGGTCACAATTATGGGTTTGATTTGACATAGCATTGGCATTGAGCATACTTTCTTCGCCAGTTTCTGTAATAAGTGGTCTATCTGTCACTGAAGAGGGCGTGAAATCGTGCTCCTGAAATATATCGCGATTGAATGGACAAATGCCACATGCTTTGAACCCTGCAAGAATATTTGATGGGGTTGTTGCCAACGGGAAGGCTTGCGAAATAATTCCTGGTATTTCATAAATTGTCATGTGTTGTCCTGGATGATTTATCATCCATTGATCCATTGCACTGTTTACGTATTTTTTTAATGGTCCATATACTGATCTGTCCAATGGCTGCAAGCGATGTGTGCAGTGTGGTGGAAAAGATAGCATTATTATGCCATTATCTTTCGCAAAGTTTAGCCCTTCAATGGAAAGGTGAGAGCTGTGATTATCTAACAGCAAAAGGCAAGGTTTTTCTTTGGTAGATTTCACGTGGTTATGAAAATGCTTTAGAAATGCTACAAAGAGGTCTTCCGTCATCCAACCTGAAGGGTTACTTCCTCCTTTGCAGCCAACTGGCCCATCTCGAATAAAATGATCTTTGAAATGGACTCTGGGGAAGACGAAAAAAGGTGGAACTGAATTGCCTCCTCCCGACACAGCCGCAGAAACGGTCACAAGTGTTCCTCTTTCAGCCGAAGTAATGGTACCGACTTGCTTAAATCCTTTTTTAGCAACCACTTTGTTCGGCTTCTGCACTGTGGTCACTCCAGTTTCGTCCATGTTCCATATGTCGTGAGACTGAAAATTATGTCGCTTCATTATTAATTCAAGATTATCAAAAAAAGAACCAACATTATGAGCATTGAAACTAGTGGCACGAGGTAAACTTGTGGCTTCGGGTGTTCTAATGGAGAGATCTTCGTGCCTCTTTATAAATGAAGTGAACCAATCGGCGCCCGCTAGTTTATTTTCCTCCCAACTCTTGGGAACCTTTAAATTATTGGTGAAAGCAAGCTCAAAGGCCAATTTTCGGATTTCCTTGGGCGATAATCCAAAATAAATATTTGATGCGTCAAGAATGTATTTTTCCAATTCTTTTTCCAGTTCATCAGTAAAAATCTGGCGATTCTTCTGGTAACCGATTTTCGTAGTGGGTATTAGTATGGCCGTGTTGTTAATCTCTTCCGGAGAAATTTTCTGACAATATCTTGTTAACGTTCTGTAGTTGATTCCAAAATCTTTTCCAACTGATCTAATTGATTTCCCTTCATTTTTCACCACCCTCGCAGCACGTAGCATCAATGCCGCCGAAACGAGCCCGTGATCAGTTTTTCGTTTATAACGCCTTGGCATTATATTAGCTCTGAAATAAAAAACATTTATATAGCAAAACACACAAAAAGCCAACAATAAAACCCAGCTGACATGCACGGGGTTGGTTGTCACATGTGACTACCAGCCCCCGTTGAAATGAGACAACATGCCCCAAACCACATTGTAAAATATAACCTAGCAAAATAAATTCAAATTAATGTTTCCGCTTAAAACCATTTAACAGAATAAAACACACAAATATCACTTCAACAATATAAAAAGCAGTATATTAATATGGAACATTCAAGTGTAGGTACTTACGAGATATCACACAGATGCACAAAAAAATACTTTCGATGGCGCGAAAATGAAAACGCGCGTGGTGTCGTCACTGTGTACCGGAGCGAACTGAGGCTAGGTACGGAGGGGGCATGGCTCGCGCGATCTTTCGACACTGGCCAATGAACTTGTTCGTGCGTTCAGTTGTCAGTTATGGCCGCTGTGACAACCAACCCGTGTGACAACCATACCCGGTCTACCCTACTTTATCTACACACATATTATAAGTACTCTAAGATGGGTTTAGAAGCCGAAGGCATATCATGCCCATACTTGTCACGAATTTGACTGTTTTTTTTAAATCATAGACAAACATACCGAGCTGACGTTTCGTAGACTGTTTTTTTTTTACTGAAAATTATCACATTATTATTTATACATGTCGTACTGAACTCGACTTATATACGTGAGTGATCCGTTTCATTTCACTATGATTGTAAATTACGTTGGTTTTAAAATTTTAAACATCGAATTCGATATCGAAAAGTTATTACGACATCGAACGTAATGACTATTACTTTACTGCTTCCGGCGACTGGCCCCGGGCTGGCGGCGAAGTCGTTGTCGTGCTGCAATGCTGGTCATTTTCTACGGTTTCTGAACACATTATAGAGGACTTATGATATGTGTGTAGATAATAGTAGTTTATGCAACTGCTACATAATGAGGGTCCTTATGTGTTTTTATGAAATGAGGCGAAGCTGAGTTTCATAATAGGATCACACGAGTGTTTTAAGGCGTAATTATGTGGAGTTGCATACATTACTTTATCTACACACATATTATAAGTACTCTAAGATGGGTTCAGAAGCCGAAGGCACATATCATACCTATACAATTACAATTACAATTACAAATACATTTATTTCGTTATCACAGGTAGGTATAAGGTACAAGATGACATTATATTTAAAATGGTACAGCTATGATTTGCCAGTTGGCGTACGAAGACAATGTGGTTAATTAAAATTGGACAGTCAAAATATACAAATTAAATTGAAATAATACAGCTAGACATTACAAAAAAAAAAAAAATAAAAATCGAGATATTATAAACTTATGTCAGCATCATTAAAATAATCCTTAATATTATAATAACATTTATTTACTAGAATTTTTGTCAAAAGGTTCTTAAATCTAGGCACATCAAAATTCTTTAGGGTCGTGGGCAGTTTATTAAACAGCTTTGGAGCCATTACAACCACGCTTTTTTAAATTATAGCAGTGTTACATTGCGCGGTATATAAGACAGGGCTACGGGGTCTAAGGTTGACATGTTGTAATGGCTTCTTCATTTTAAATAAGTCGAGGTTACATTTTACAAATGTGCAGCATTCATAAATGTATAAACTCGGTAGCGTCAACAGTTTCAACTTTTTGAAGTACGGCTGACAGCTTTCCGTAGACTTTATGCCGCAGATAGCTCTAATACATCGTTTTTGCGCTCTGAAAAGTGAGTCTCTGTATCTCGAGTTGCCCCAAAAAATTATACCATATCTTAGGGTCGACCCCACAAAACCATGGTACGCTGTTAATACAGTTTGTTGTTCAGAAGTTTTGGCTAACTTATAAAGAGCATAGGAAAATTTATAGATTTTCTTGCAAACTTCTATTGAATGCGTTTCCCATGACATGTTACTGTCAATGTTTATTCCTAAGAATTTATTTATTTGTGTCTTGTGTATAGCTGTTCCCTTATATTTAATATCTAGTTTTGGAGCTAATTTCTTTTGTGTAAATTGCATAATACTAGTTTTTTCTAAGTCGATTTTTAAATTATTCCTAATTAGCCATTCAATAATATGTCCAATCGTGCAATTAACATTATCTACATGATCAATTTTGTGGTATCTAGTTCAATAAAAATGGTACTGTCGTCGGCAAAAAGTATCATCGGATGAGGACAATTTTTAACGATGTCATTTATATAGACTAGAAATAATAAGGGGTCCAGTACACTTCCCTGAGGCATTCCATAACCGATTCTTCTTTTCGTCGACTCATATACCCTTTCTTCTTTGGTTTCAGTGCATATTTGTCTTAGCTCAGTGTATTGTTGTCTATTATCTAGATAGGTCTCCATGAGATTCAGGGCATTACCACGGATTCCATAGCGTTCTAACTTATGAAGCAGTAGTCGATGATCAACGTGGTCAAAGGCTCTCGTCATGTCCATGTATATGGCACACGATGGCTTCCTCTTATCCAGGTTGTTGATAACCCTTTTTACTAGTTCATAAATAGCCATGTTTACTGTGTTATTTTTTCTGAAACCTTTTTGTTCTTTAACTACAATTTTGTGTTTGTCTAGGAAACTATATAAAACGTTATGTATATGTTTTTCTACAATCTTTGAGAATACCGATAACAATGTAACTGGCCTGTAATTTTTTATATTTCTTTGTCACCTTTTTTATGTAATGGTTTTACAATGCCCAGCTTTAAACTGGTTGGATAGATGCCTGTGGAGAAGCTTAGGCTTATTATGTGACTTAAAGGTTTTGCGATGTACTGAGCATTATATTTGATTACTTTGGTGTTTATGCCATCAAAGCCAACGCTATTCGTATTTTTTAAAGACGCAATAGTCTTGAGTCGGGCGAAGTGGGAGACAGAAAAATCGTATTTGGATTACTCTCGATGTTAAAAATTGAATCTGTTATTCTTTCGCTATTTATTTTTATGTCGTCAATAAAATAATTGTTGAATACTGTAGCAATTGACGACGGATCCGTAATATATGAATCATTTACTTTTATCTTTTGTATCGGTTCCCTGGGCATATTACTTTAGCAGTTATTTATAACCTGCCACGTCGCTTTAGATTTATTTTCTGCCGCTTTAATGAAGTGATCATTTTGTAATCGTTTAGTTAGTTTAATAATCTTCCCAAGTCTATTTGAATATGTGCAAAAAGCCTCCTTAGTTTTAGCTTTGACTTCATTATTTTTACTTGTCCTATAGTTCCACAACATTTCTTTTTTTCTTACAACATGTTCTTATTCCTCTTGTCATCCACTTGTGAGATGTTTTGAGGGTTTTTTTAATGACATTAAACGGAAAGCAAAGGTCATATAGGCATTTAAAAGTCTCTAAAAACGCGTCAAAAGCAACATTTGCATCCAGACAAGCCAACACATCGTTAAACGTAAAATTTTGAATATGATTTCTGAATCTACTAAGGTTCTCTTTGCTATAATTACGACGCGTAATGCGCCGCGATGCCACTGTACATGTTTTCTTCACTGGACACTTTAACAGTTGAGCTGAGTGTCCGAAAGAGCTAATTCTATGACCTCACCCTTAGACCCCTTCATATTATGGGCGAAGTTGTCTAAGCATGTTCCACTGCTTATTCTAGTCGGTTCTTTTATTTCAAGTACTAGGTTATGGCTAAGCAATTGATATGTAAATTCACGACTTAATGGTGAATTTTTTTAAATGTTCATATTAAAGTCTCCACAAATTATTATGTTCTGTTTTTTTAATTTATTGGCCACATCCAGTATTCGATCAAGACTACTATGAAATATGTCTAGGCTAGACCCTGGGACTCTGTAAATACATACAATGACCATGTTATGACATTTTTTTTATAGAGTCTATCGCTTTAAAGTTAAGTCCACTACGAACCATTATACAAGCACCTCCACGTTTTTTGTCCCTCGAGAAGCTTGTGGCTAGTGTAAAGTTTGGAATTGTCAGGAACGCTTCGGTCTCTGTAGTCATATTGTGTTCTGTTATACACATAACATCTACCGACTTTTGTTTGCTTCTTAGCTCTTCCAGGTGAATCAATAGTTCGTCACTTTTATTAATAAGCCCCGATATATTTTGATGAAGTACAAGTAATTGGTTATACACGAAAAAGCTGTTGTTTTTGTAAGTATCCTGTCTGTATTTTCGGAGAGTCTATGTCTTCCGTAGGTAATATGACATGACCACCGTTTGCTTGTAATACTTTTATTTTTTCAGCTAGGTAGTAGAGGATATTCTGTATTCCAATATTTTTTATCTTTCCAGTATAGTCGGAGAACAAGTTATAGGTTAATTTATCGTTAGAATCAAAAAATATTCCGTAATTGTAGGTGCAAATGTCTCGGTTTAGCAGAGTATTGAATATGTCTACTCGTGAGTTATAAAGAAGTGCACCACAAATGTATGTTGGTGTTGCTATTATGATGTCTGTGTGCTTAATGTTTATTAATATTTCTCTCATATGTTTGATAAGTGCTCCATAGTCTTGTGTTTCTTTAAAATCCGCTTCTCCAATCATTATTACACAGTAATCTCGCTTATTGTATCCGTGAAGCTTCTCCTGTATGTCTTTTAGTAATATATGCACTCCAACAACCGGTTTAATATAGTGGCAGTATTCAAAGTTGTTATAAAACTCCTGTTTATCTATGTTTCGTAGAATGTTATATTGCTTGCTGCTGGTTATTAAGCATAATTTAGCCTTTTGCTCATTTATTTTATTGCTGTTTTTATAGCTAAGTTTGACGTTATTAACTCGCTTATTTGGAATTGTTTCTGAAGGACCGAGTTGCTGTGTTGATATCGCTATGCGGTTATTTAAATTGATGATTTCAGTTTCTGCGTTTTTTAGCATGTTTTCTAGTTCAGTTACTTTTTCTTGTAGATATGTAATTTGCAGGTGGTTTTTTGAATCCATATGTAGAAATGTGATCGGCGAGGATAATGTTGAGGCTGCTCGGGGAGCCAGTGAGCGCCTTCTCTTTTTAGTCGAGCTAATTTTGTCCTTATTATCTACTGAGGACGATGAATGACACAGTGAATGTAATAGTTTATTTTCCATGGTTAGTTTGTCAATTCTTCTGTGAAGCTCATTGCTTTCCAATATTTGGTTCTCCAATTCATTCTGTGTGCTACTTAGCGTCGACTTGAGGTACGATATTTGATCTCGTAATTCTTGAAGTGGGGTTGTATTAATTATTGAGCCTTCTAAGCTTTTAGAAAGAAAGCAAGATGAGGCACATGAAACATCAGACTCATCACTTTCGGTTACTATATTAAGATCTATCTGAGAGCTGCTCGAAGTGCTTTTTGGGGTATACTGTAAGTCTTTTTCGCTACATGGTGATACATTTGTGTCTATCTTCGAATATTTATCATCATTAAACGCATGAGAGGTAGACGGAACACTTTGCGGTGTGAGCGAAAGTTCTGACCTGCTGTATCCAGCATTTTTTACAGTTTCTGAGGCCGGTTTTCTATTAATTAGTGGTTTTTGCCTCCTTCTTGTTATAACATTTGACTGCTCGTTTGTTTTTTTAACCTTATTTGATGCCAAGCATATCTTGCATTTCCATTTTTTTCCTGAATCTTGATATCTTTTCTGATAAATCTGCACAATCAAATTCATATCTATTCTGACATGTTGAGCAGCTGCTACAAACAGATGTCGGGTTTGAGCGTCGAAAACGTCTCGGCAAACAATGGCTCACTTGTAGAGTGCGATCTTATTTATTACACGCAAAATTGTACGATAAGGATTATACTTAATTATTAGATCACAATAATCAATAGCAAACTGATACTAGACGGTTTTTTTACGCGATTAAGTCCCGAGTATCATGAATCATGATAATAGATGGTGCCTTATTTTGACTTCGTTTTTGTCCGTGACCGGTTATCTAGATAATTATTGATCGAAGGTTTTTATTATAATATCTGTATTCAAATAGTAGTAATCCGCGTAGTTCGAGGGTCGAACCAAGTGGAATTCAACGATTCTCGTGGTTCGAGGGTCGAAACAAGTGGAATTTTAAATATTCTCTTGGTCCAATGGTCTGATTAAGTGGAATATAAAATTGATAGTCCGACACATCGGACGGCAAGGAATCGAAATTTCTTTTTTTTTTAAGATTTCCAGCAAAAAATAGTTTCAAAATCTTCAATAGGTATTTATCTCATTATTAACTATTTTGAAACGAATAGCAATTATGTGAATGTGAATAAGATGTTATTATTGTGAATCAACCAACACTTACCTATAGTTGTATAAATTAATATTGCCAAGCCGCAGCCGCCTTGTTTTTCACGAATTTGTTACAGCTGTGTTTGTTTTACGAAATGCAAGCTAATTAATTATTTTTACGTCATTAAATTTATAATCGGTACCTACTTTAAATAACATGTGTAAATAAGTTAATTTCTGTGTACCTAAATTGAATAATATGCTGCATTTAACATTACTTCAGACGTTAAAAATATGCCAAGATATCAAAAGTTGGCCTTACTGATAAGTGAACACAATACATTTTTGTTAATTTATTAAAAAGGTACCTACTCAGCAGCATAATCCTAACAAAATTGAAGGGCTGGCAATTTAAAATTAAAAATAAAACCGGCCAAGAGCGAGTCAGACCCGTCGGTTTTTAGTTGTCCAGTGTTAACTGAGCTCTGCTCCTAAACAAAATGTACGCAATGTGGGGTGGTACTTAGCGTATAAGGCAATACAAGGTCCCAAGATACAGGCTCTGCCTGGTTTGTGGCCTGCTAGATATCCACTTATATATATTGGTGATGTATGTATTATGAAATAAAATCATTCATATTCTTATTCCTATTTTTTTGTATAAAAAATGAGCACCTCTAAAGAAATACTATAAAGACCTTCTTCCATTAGATACCCATTTGGATCTTTAGAATAGAACCGTGATGGCGTAAAACTCGACTCGCGCTTTCCAGCAGTTTCAATTTAGCCGTGCGTATTAAATTCCACGCATGTTTGTACAATTGCCGTGGACTATACAAATAAGCAAAGGTACATAAATACAGGTACATACAGGTACATAAATTAGAACAAACGTGAAAAAAACGTTCATTCCTAAAATGGCGATCTTAAGCGTCGCCTGTTTTCTATTCCTAGTATTGATATCGAAATGCTCAGCAACTATAAATAATGGAGCACTATTTGCAAATCTTACTTCAGGTCCCCTCACCAAGGAAACATTCAAAGAAACAGGATTTGTAGCACTGGCTACCAAATATGGATACAAGGCAGAATCACACGTCGTTACGACCGAAGATGGGTACATACTGACCATACATAGAATACCACCAAAGGCGCACTGCACGAAGAAACTTCCGTTGTTTCTATTTCCTAACATCCACATGACTTCAGCAGGCTTCTTAGGTATAGCTGAACAATCCCCGGGCTTCGTCTTCGCTGATGACTGCTACGACGTCTGGTTTGGAAACATAAGAGGAACCGAATATGGCCGGCAACATAAAAGTCTCAACCCGGACAAGGATTTAAAATTTTGGAAATTCCATGTTCGTGAAAACGCCTTATATGACGCAACAGCTGCTATAGACTACATTTTGAAAGAAACAGACTCAGAAAAGGTGATTTTCATTGGTTACTCTCAGGGTAGCACCGCATACTTTATCTTGAATTCAGAAAAACCGGATTACACTGCTAAAAAAATCAGTCTGCACGTCGGCATGGCTCCATTTACCAGAATGATTCACAGCAAGTCTCTGTTCATAAGGACGTTAACGACCACAGTAAACACATTTCGAACAACTTTGGAATCTATTGGCATCTGGGAGATACTTTCTAAAGGGTATCCCAGTGAAGGACTCCTCTTGAGTGTATGTCAAATAAAAGCAATCGCCGCTCTTGTTTGTGGAACTGTAACGGCAGTAATAGATGCTCCTCATCCTGGGTCCCTCCCCCCGGATGCAGAGAGGAGAATCTACGAAAATTACCTAGATGGTACTTCCGTGGAGACGCTTTCTTACTACGGCCAGCTTGAGAAAAGCAAAGAATTTTTCAAGTTCGATTATGGATTAACAGAGAATTTGGCACGTTACGGGTCGACTACACCGCCCACGTACTGTTTTGATAACACGGACGTCCCGGTGGTTATGTTCCAAGGCCTTAATGACGGTATGGTCGCTGTGGAAGATACCGATTGGGCTGTAGACCAGATGCCAAATGTGGTCGACTATATCAAACCGGCAGACCCGCTGTGGAACCATCTTGACAGTATGTACAGTATTTACTGGAAAGACACCATATACGTTCCAATGAAGGAACATTTAGAAAAATATGCAGAAATATGCTAATGTTTGATATTACAGCTTCGTGATTCAAGAATATGTTTTGTTTTATTCTTTATCCTATTAAGTATTCGGACTTGTTTCACCACTTGCTGAAAAGTTCCTGATAGTTAGCTAGCAAATAAAATTTCTTTCAGATAAATCCTCCTGCTGATATTTTGTTCTGTCGTTAGCAAATTTATCTGCCAGAGAGAGCAATCAGGCAATCCTGAAACAAAAAAATGCTATCTGCTAGAATATCTACCAGACATCAAGAACTTTATTAGATAGTGGTGCATCAGGTCATTAGTCCCAATGTTATTAAAACCTGGCAGAGGTACAATTTTTTCAAATAATATAATCTATTATTGACATGAAACTACCGTATATACTCATTACTGTAATAAAAATAAACGGAAAACTTAGGTATGTAAGTCGAGTTCGGTCCGACATTTCGTAGTCCTTCCTCTGTGAGCGCACGATTGTGGCTGTGAAACAAAGGACGGAATGCGATTAAGTCCGAAACAAGTCGGACTAAACTTGTCTTTTAGACGTGAGTGATACTTTTATTTCACTGTAATGTTTATTTTTAGGATTTCGACCCTTAAATTTCTTGTCCGAATGTCTGTCTGTCTGTCCGTCAAGACAAAACCCTTTTTCTTTAGGACGCGTGTAGCTAGCGTGCTGAAACTAAATACCAAATATTCAAGTCTGCAGTCTCGTGAAGCTGTACAAAAACGAATTTCTTGTAGCACGGGGCGCGGGGTCGAGGGAGGAGGAGAGGAATGACACAACCGAGTGCGTACAAAGCATAATAGGTAAGTAATATTCTACTAAAAACAGTAGGTATGAAGGAAAATTACCCATACTTTTTATATTCATAACTACAAATTGTAAAGTTTTGAAAGGTGGAATTTGGCATAATTGACAATATATCATATTTTTGAGACTATAATTTGATCAATTGTCTGCATTTTACTTTGAAAGAGAAGCAAACCTACGGTTTTAAATTTTCATTAGGATTTGTAATTAATTTATTATTAATTTATTAAAAGGTACTTATTCCAAAAGGACGTAACTCCGAAACTACGCTAGGATGGATCAATTGCCTTTGTCTTGTCAAATATGACATTGTCAAACATATGTGTTATGTCAAATTATTGTTGTGCTATAGTGAAATTATTAGTGTGCTTTTTTTTAAGTGAAAAAGGCAAAGGTATTACACCCATTGTTGCCGCCTCCTTGCGCCATGTAGTTTTTATAATTGTCTATTGTTACTATTGTCAGAGAGAGAAAAAAAAGCTCTCAATAAGTTATGTCAATGTATTAGCAAAGGAATATTAAACTATTATTTTTCATATCAACAAATGTGTTTCAAACGACCCTAATGGACACCCATTCTTGCGTAGTTTTGGTAGAATTGGTAATATTAAGTTATATTTTTATGACGGAGTGAACATAATAAGCTCATTTACCTACTGCCGCTCTGTTGTAATATAGTTAGTAGGTAATTTTTTTCAAAAGAATCACCTAATAAAATGCTTCGGTTACTATTTTTTCAGAATGACTACTATACAACCATGCTTAATAACTTAGGGCCTTATTCATAAACGTCACTCAAGCCTCTATTAGCTAAAATAGGTTTTGCCTTCTTACAAACTGAAATGTCAATGTTACAAAAAAGGACAAACGAACTTTAACGGCATTTTAGTTAACATAGGTTTATGAATAACGGGGTTAGAGTTTAGTGCTAGTGATATGATATCACAATGCACGGGTTTGTTCACGTGCTCCTAAATGCATCTACTATATTTTCAGCGTGTTTGACAAGATTTAATTCTTTTGCAAATTTCAATATCAACTTCCAATTGAGCTTCGCAAGTAATTTTATTTTATTCTCTTGTATTTAAGAAAATAAGTGATAATCAATTTTTACAAATATAGTGGTGTGTTCAGGAGGCAAAGCCCTTTCGATACCTATATTAATTTCCAGGTGTGAAAAATATGAAATGTTGTCAATTGTTACAAATGTGGAGTTACACCATCCATTGAAATTATAAGCCTAAACTCGGTGGGGACAGGATCTGTCTGTCTGGTACGTGTCAGTGGCCAATGTAAAGTAGCATCCCACATTGCATACATTTTGCTTAGGAGCAGGGCTCTGCTGATACGGGACAACTTGAAAAATACGTAATATCAAACCCTGTATGGTACTTTCAGTTATCCTAGAAATTTGAAATTTTGTATGAAGGTAGCTCTTGTAGCACAACCACTCAGAAAAATATCAAAACCATAAATTTTCATGTCTGTATGTATATGTCACAGACCCATATAAAATAACCCTACACTACGTACATTTTGCTTAAGAGCAGGGTTCTGCTAACACTAGACAACTTACAACACTGGGGAAAGGCGGGAAAATATTTGTACAGAATCCTCGGTGCGCGAGCCCGACTCGCACTTGGCAGGTTTTTGTTTAAAAAATGATCACCTCAAAAGAAAGAAATACTAGAAGACCTTCTTCCATTAGACGTAGAGAGAGAGAGAAAGAGAGGGAGAGATGTACATTTGGATACCTATAGAATAGAACCGTAATGGCATAAAACTCGACTCGCCCTGTACAGCAGTTTAAATTTAGCCGTGCGTAATAAATTAATGCCATGCAAACAGCAAGTTAAGTTTGTACAACTGTCGTGGACTATACAAGTAAGTAAATAATACAGGTATATAATTTAGATCAAACGTGAAAAACAGGTTCATTCCTAAAATGGCGCTCTTCGAAATGTTCAGCAACTATAAATAAAGGAGCATTATTTTCAAATCTTACGTCGGGTCCCCTCACCAAGGAAGCATTCAAAGAAACAGGATTTGTAGAACTGGCTACCAAATATGGATACAAGGCAGAATCACACGTCGTTACGACCGAAGATGGGTACATACTGACCATACATAGAATACCACCAAAGGCGCACTGCACGAAGGAACTTCCGTTGTTTCTATTTCCTAACATCCACATGACTGAGCTGAACAATCCCCAGGCTTCGGCTTCGCTGATGACTGCTACGACGTCTGGTTTGGAAACATAAGAGGAACCGAATATGGCCGGCAACATAAAAGTCTCAACCCGGACAAGGATTTAAAATTTAGGAAATTCCATGTTCGTGAAAACGCCTTATATGACGCAACAGGTGCTATAGACGATATATTGGAGTGTACCGACTCAGAAAAGGTGATTTTCATTGGTTACTCTCAGGGTAGCACCGCATACTTTATCTTGAATTCAGAAAAACCGGATTACACTGCTAAAAAAATCAGTCTGCACGTCGGCATGGCTCCATTTACCAGAATGATTCACAGCAAGTCTCTGTTCATAAGGACGTTAACGACCACAGTAAACACATTTCGAACAACTTTGGAATCCATTGGCATCTGGGAGATACTTTCTAAAGGGTATCCCGGTGAAGGACTCCTCTTGAGTGTATGTCAAATAAAAGCAATCGCCGCTCTTGTTTGTGGAACTGTAACGGCAGTAATAGATGCTCCTCATCCTGGGTCCCTCCCCCCGGATGCAGAGAGGAGAATCTACGAAAATTACCTAGATGGTACTTCCGTGGAGACGCTTTCTTACTTAGAGCTTGAGAACAGCAAAGATTTTTTTAAGTTCGATTATGGATTGACAGAGAATTTGGCCCGTTACGGCTCGACCACACCGCCCACGTACTGTTTTAACACCACAAACGTCCCGGTGGTTATGTTCCAAGGCCTTAATGACGGTATGGCGGCTGTGGAAGATACCGATTGGGCTGTAGACCAGATGCCAAATGTGGTCGACTATATCAAACCGACAGACCCGCGATCATCTTGACAGTATGTAGAACAATATTTAGAAAAATATGCAGACACATGTTAATGTCTGACATTATCGCTTCGTGATTCATGAATCTATTTTGTTTTATTCTTTATTCTATTGAGTATTCGGACTTGTTTTACCTCTTGCTGAAAAGTTTCTGATAGTTATATAGCAGAAAAAAATCTGCCAGATAAATTCTCATGCTGATATTTTGTTCCGTCTTTATTAAATTTATCTGCTAAACAGAGCAATCACGCAATTGTGAAACAAAAAAAATGTTATGTGCTAGAATATCTAGCAGACATCAAATTTTTTCTCAGCTAGTGGTGCAACACTCCATTAGTCCCAATATTAAAACCTGGCAGAGATACAAAATTTTCATAATATATTTTATTACTAACATGAAACTACCGTATTATATACTCATTACATTAGTGTAATAAACGGAAATCAGGTATGTAAGACCTTCCTCTGGGAGCGCATTACTCTGAAACATGTCGGACTAAACTCGACTTATATACATTTATTGATGTATTTTATTTTATTTATTTATTTAGTGATCCATTTATTTCACTACACTTAATGTTTTTTTAGGGTTCCGACCCTAAAAAAGAAAAACGGAACTCTTCAATTTTGTTGTCCGTATTGTATGTCTGTCTGTCTGAAAAAATCTAATATCCTGTAGCGCAGGTCGAGTGAAGAGGAGAGAAATGACAACCGAGTGCATTATGATGCATGTAATATTGTGATGGCACGGCTATGATCGTCTATATATTTATTTATTTAGTGTATCGAATGCATTTAGATCTTATTCAGGAAAACATCGTAGAGTTAGGGCACATCTCGGTAACAAGGAGGCAGCTTATTTGTTAATTTCAAGGATTTATACACTGCATTGGATTTAGTGGTCTAGTACCCCGACTGTCATTCATTCCACCCGCTTACCTGGAACTTTTATGTTCCGGGGTAGACAAAGGTTTTATTGTAATGAGGCGAGCCTCATTACAATACAAGTTAGTGAACCTCGCTTGTATTATTGTTGGCCGTATTGAACAAGGTAAGTGCTCGGATAGCGTGATAGACACTGAAAATACTAGAACCAGGTACGCCTGAACAAAATGACCAACCTCACTCTGGTACGGGGGATCCCTACGCCAGTAACTGGCCCTGTCGTCAAGTTATTGGAGGGACAGTTGACCTCCTTTGCGCTGCGAAGCGTTTACATTTCCAACATCCGAGGATGCGTACTTTCATTGTTGGGGCCCAGCGGGCCCCTACCCCTTTTACCATGGATTTATGAAATTCAGTAATATTTTATATGGTTTGGCCAAACCAAGGTCGGAGGTCAATCTGTAAGACATGGCGTGTATTGGGTACCCAGGATTGCTATCATATTGCCACCGAATCATATACATGAGTATATAGGGTCAACCTTCCCAAATCAGCTTATTGGCTGAAACCTCCGTTACTTCAATGTCTCAACTCAATTAACTCAGCCTCACAAGACCCGCTGTGACTTACAGGGTCGTTACCTTTACTGCATCTACCGATGCGAACAATTATTTCCGACGCTCACGGTCCACTGCCATTGATGTCTCCCAATACACGTGACATTTAGTCACTAAAATCCGTTAGGACATCGCCTAGCGTATATACGCAGGATTTTATTACTCAAAAAACTTGTGACTCCTGTTCTCAACTCTAGTCTCAGGAAATGCATATTTGGTCTGTTTAATCAAACCTTAAGTTAACTCTTAGTTCGCTTGGAAGAAGCTTAATTTACCAATTTGAAGCAAAATTACTTGTGTATCGGCATAATTTGAACAATATAAAGTCTCATCAACCAATTTAATTTATTAACCCGTATTTATTACGTGGTTAATAATTCATTTGCAAAATGCCATCGATATTAATTACACGAAGTGTACATTACTTGTTCTTGATTTAGGAATCTCATTATAGCTTAATCCGCTCAATTTATTAATGAGAAATCTCCATTATTAAATAGTTCCGAGATAGGGAACTTATCTAGAATATAACGAAAACCATGAAATTTAGTAGATCATATTAATTTATTTAATAAGAAGACCTACCTTATAATACATTTGAGGAAGCAAAAGAAACTATTTCAATTATTTAGATCGTCATTGATGGTATTATTTCAATGAAAATCGGGAATTCTGTTCCTACAGAGCCATACTAATAAAGGAAAGACGAACCCCCAAATAAAAAAACCCTTTTGGCTATTTACACACTAACACACATGCACATAGTGGCTATTAAACACATCACACAACAATAAACACAAATAATCACACAATAAAATATATACACAATTAGTTCATCTGAGTACAATGAATAGACTTAAGATTTTAGGTTCGCTTTTAGTCTGTGTGGAAAAGAGCTCTAACCGAGGGTCTAATGTACGTTAGCCCATGCCATATTTACATAACTTGCAACGGGTTGCCCTTGTGACTGCACACTTATTATTCGTTGTGAGGCAATGAAGTTCGCTTTTTATTCATTATCAAGTTTTAAACAATCAGGAAAACAATATCAAAGATCGGCAAGAAAATCTAAAGCTATGAACCAAGAGAATTACAAGATTTCTTATTCATTTCCTACAGATTAACACAGTATACATAAAATTACATTTTACAATTTACTCTCTCCAGTATTGTCAAATAAATCCATGACCCTTTATAAGTTCAATTACCAACTTCGGTCACCTCAATCTCTCGAACTCTAGGTGTGACTTGTCTACTACAAACACCTCCAAATACTCCCACATTTCTCACACATCAAGATCAATAGGACCATGATCATTAATCCGAACAATATCAACATTATGACCTCTATTGAGTTCCAACCCTTATATCCGCCCTGTATCAGGCGATAATAAGACTCATATAGTTCGTCTAGATTCATTCTTTACTATAACACAGAACAGTAATAAACAAGTAGTGGATTTCTTTGATAACCTGGATTAATTAACTGAAATCGGGTAATTTACCGAATAACTCCTGGATGCACTTTTGACTCCCTAGCTAAATTACAAACTAATTTATTTATTTAGATTTTAGTTACAAAATTTCGATATGTTAGGACTTTCAACAACCCTAGCTCATAGGTTCTAACAGAGAGAATCGTTAAGACCTTTCTAGGTTCTTGTCGTGAAGCGAGCCAAGATCCAACTGCCCTCCTCCTGCTCCTCTCCCGTCAATGTTGTCTCCCGGGTGTGGACCTCTCCTCCGAGAGTTGTGGGCTTGTCTCTGTAATTTTTAAATATTCAAATGCTAGACCGTAAGCTCCGCCCTTAAAATGCAGTATCATGTGTTTTTGTTTGTTATGCCTTTCGACTGATTTCACTCAAGTCTACAGCAACATGTGGAAATAATTAACCTTGCCTGTTCCATGAAAAGATTGCACAAGGTCCCTTGCCTTAATGGGTTTTTAAGCATCGACTTGTCAAGCTTTTTACGACTTAGTTTTAAGAAAGCGAGTCAGGTTTCCTTTGTCTAATTTAATTTTATGTTGCGCGTTGGTCGACTCTATAAATCTTAAGTTTTGTTTAAGATTTTTTTTTTGTTCCCTTTGGATTCTGAGTAAAACTTTCTACACGTGAATGTTGCTGTCTACGTTATTTTGAAATTTATGGGCGCTAAATTTGTATTTAATAATTTATTTGATACGCGGAAACGATAACGCTGCGTTGACCATCTCAATATTCGACTAAAAACAGCAGGTATGAAGAAAAATTACCCATCTTTTTTATTTTCTTTACCAAAAGTTTTTGGTGAAGAAAAGAAAAAAGAAAAGTAAAGTTTTGAAAGCTGAAAATTGGCATAGTACCTAATTGTCACAAATGAGTAACTTTCACACCATCATGGATAAAAATTACAAGCCAAAATTTGGTGGGGGCAGTCTGCCTGGTAAATAACAATGCCTATAACAATGCAATAACAATTGCCTGGCAATATAACGTACCATCCCACATTGGATACAGTTTGCTTAGTAATAATAATTTATTAAGTATCTTCTTAAATTCTACGCCCCTATGTAGGTTTCCTCACGATGTTTTCTGCACGGATAAATTCCAAGAAAGTCAAGAAACTCATTTTATCAACAGACAGAACGACAAACGCGGCTGAAGACGTATCCTGGGGGATGACTACGAAATTCGAAAATTGAAGTTCGTATCGTATCGTCCCGCTCGCTCTCGTATTGAATAATATTAGCGTGAGCGGGACGGCACGACACGAAGTTCGAATTTTGCACTTCGTAGTTTAGGGCCTGGTGCTGGAAATACATATAGCTAGCTTATTAACATAGGATACTTTTATCCCGGGAAACTGCAAAAATCCCGCAGGATAGCGATAAACCGAAATAACCGAATCACATGCCTCTTAGGAACATTTTCACATTAAAATTTATAATGATGCAGATCTATGGTAAGTCAATTGTAGGTAGGTCAGTTTGCTGTAAAACAGTTCCACAGTCTCACAGTCCTAGGAAATTTCACCTCTAGGAAATTTCTCCACAGTAACAACACAGATACACACACACACACACACACATTAGTATCTACCCTCGTTTCGTCAATTTGCCCGTGATCACGATGCATGTAACTGCATCGAAATATCGGGAGCTCATCAAACCTATAAGGTAATCACGGTCACTATCCCGTTTTCATTATGTCTAACAACACATTGCTCGTATTTGGAACCGACGGCCGTTGGGACCGTATGGTTCTAAAGTAGTACCGCGTACCAGAAGGCGAAGTGTTGGTAGGCCTATCGCAAGGTGGACGGACAATCTGGTAAAGATCGCGGGAAGCCATAGGCTGCGGGTAGCACAAGACCGATCGTCGTGGAAATCCTTGGAGAAGGCATATCTACTAAACTGAAAAGACTTTTTCCCCTCACTACCTCGGAATGCCGTCTTTTATCCTTTAATACCGCGTAAAATCGCGTTTTATCCACTAGTGGGAAAAGTAATTTGACCTTGGAGTGGAGCGTGTTTAAGTAGCTTTTGACAGATAACAAAACGTAAAACGCTCATAATAATGGTTCGTTTGATATTAATTATCATTAAATAAATGATGAATGGTTTGAGAATTTAACAAGAAATACCAAATTTAGCTTTATTCTTAAAATTCTTTAAGAAACATTTTTTTTTTATAATGATGTTGAATATAATTCTGAACGCACAAGTTGAGTCGATGCAATTTCTAAACGTATCGTCAGAAATGTCAACATTGTCAACAAAATTTTTCGCACCGACTCCGACTCACGTAAAAATACACAACTTCCAGAGTTTTCTGTTATAATGTCGTAAAAAATAGTGATTTCAGTGATGAAGATTTATTTTTATGAGCTGTTTTTTTGCATGTTGCGCTTTCCTCGCTACAGTGAGGTGAACAGTTTTGTGTTACACACGGGTGCAAATGTATTTTACTTCTCGTGTGTTGAAACACTCGCGGGTAAAATACAATTTTGCACCCTTGTATAACAAATAACTATTCTAGTCATCCCATCAGGGACAGGCAAAGGAAGTTAAGTCCATAGAGCCACGTCTTATTTACTTATTGTTATTAATTAGGTAATTTATTTTTAAGTTTGTTTGGTTGCCCTGAAAACCAGCGTCAGTCATCCTAGTCATGACACATGCTGAGCGGCAACCTTTTTGCTGTATTTTTGCTGTTACGTTACTTATAATGTTTTTCTGTACCTACGCACAAAATAAATATTTTCTTTCTTTCTTTCTTTCTTTTTTTCTTTTATACCTCCAGCAGTGGACGTCTTCCGGATGATAATGATGATGATGAACAACACATAGTACGGAAAGACAAATAACCATGATACGCTGAGAGAGCCCCTGCTGATGATTCGGTTTATCTCAACTTTCTTAAGGCAAAAGAAAATAACAAGGTAATTGCCATGTTTTTCACGACAATATGGCAGCTGTGTTTGTTTCTACGAAATGCAAACTAATAAATTATTTTTATGTCATTAAAATATTATAACGGGTACTTCAAATAACGTGTGTAAATAAGTCAATTTCTATGTAAATTAACATTAAGTTAGACGTTAAAAATACGCAGAGTTAAACCAGAGTTAAATATCAAACCCAGGCCTGCGGAACATGGCAAGTGAACTCAATGAATGTTTATCTATTTACCAAAAAGGTACCTACTCAGCATAATCCTAACGAAATAACGAAATTTCAAATAAAAAAAATGGCCAAGTGCGAGTCGGATTCGCGCACCGAGGGTTCCGTAGAAAGATTTTTCCCGCTTTTCCCCAGTGTTTTAAGTTGTCCAGTGTTGACTGAGCCCTGCTCCTAAGCAAAATATACGCTATGTGGGGTGGTACTTTAAATTGGTCATGTTCATTGACGCATACAGACAGACATAAAAATTTTAGATCATCAGATTTATCTCAATGGTTTGCTATAAGAGCTCCCTTCATACCATTTCAAGTTTCACGGACAACTGGAAGTACCCTTTAGGTTTTTTCTAAAGAACGGCAATTTGTATGGAAACAGAGAAAAGGAGTATTTCAATTCGTCGGAATATTTTTTTTTTATGATTTGGTTTTTGAAGATGTTTCAAATTTGAAACTATTAATGACATCGAATTGCTGCTGCGCCAGCAGTAATAAAAAGCTCGTCATTTTCTACAGTTTTTGAACTCATTATATATAACTTATGACATATTTATGTGTGTAGATAAAGTATTATTTTAAGTGTAGGTACCTAAGTAGCGAAATAAATAATAAACAGACACAGAAAACACGGCCCAGGTGGCTTAATATCTTTTTGCTTTTGTATAAAAAAACCGGCCAAGTGCGAATCAGACTCGCGCACGAGGGTTCCGTACAAAGATTTCCCTGCTTTTCCCCAGTGTTTTAAGTAGTCCAGTATTAGCAAAGCCCTGTTCCTACATTTTGCTTAGGATTTTACTGCCATCTAGTGGCAAGAAGACGAACAAGCGACGTCAGCGAGAGGTCAATGATCTCGAGCCTGCGCGTCATTCACGAAGTTCTCCTATTCGACGCTACATGTCGTTAGCAGTGATAAACAGTGTATATTGGTCTGTGACATACACAGACAGACATAAAAAAATTTAGATTTTGAGAATTTTCTAGGTGGTTGAGCTATAAGAGCTACCTTCATTATATTTTTTATAAACTCACTGAAACATGAATACACAGAAAAAAACCAGAAAAATGCCAACCCCGGGAATCGAACCCGGATCCTCGACACTCCGGGGTTGGGAGAAAAAATACAAAAAGATACTCCTACTGAGATCATGAGCTACCTTCATGCCAAATTTCAAGTTTCTAGGACAACTGGAAGTACCCTTTAGGTTTTTGGATTTCGGCAATTTGTTTGGAAATAGCCTTTTTAATGACTGTATCTTTTGATTGCGTTGACTTAGAAGGTTTTCACAGCTTCAAAGGACCGCAGGCTTGAGCATTTGATATTAATTTCAGCATGCTACCTCCACGCGTTCCAGAGAAAAAGGGTCTTGACAGACAGACAGACAGATAAACAGACAGACAGACGGACAACGAAGTGATCCCATAAGGGTTCCGTTATTCCCTTTTGAGGTACGGAACCCTAAAAATAGCACTTTGAAAGAAAGAAGTACCAGAAGACTTACTTCATTATCGTCTTCCAGTTCAACCATGTTACATTCATGTCCATTTGGATACCTTTAGAATGGACCACTAATGGCGTAACACTCGACTCAAGTTAAGTTTGTACAGCTGTCGTGGACTATACAAATAAGTAAATGAGACAAGTATATAAATCAGATTGAACGTGAAAAACATGTTCATTCCTAAAATGGCGATCTTTAGTGTCGGTGGTTTTCTGCTCCTAGTATTGATAACGGAATGTTCAGCAACTATAAATAATGGAGCATTATTTGCAAATCTTACGTCGGGTCCCCTCACCAAGGAAGCATTCAAAGAAACAGGATTTGTAGAACTAGCTACCAAATATGGATACAAGTCAGAATCACATGTCATTACGACCGAAGATGGGTACATACTGACCATACATAGAATACCACCAAAGGCGCACTGCACGAAGAAACTTCCGTTGTTTCTGTTTCCTAACCTCCACATGACGTCAGCAGGCTTCTTAGGTATAGCTGAACAATCCCCGGGCTTTGTCTTCGCTGATGACTGCTACGACGTCTGGTTTGGAAACATGAGAGGAACCGAATATGGCCGGCAACATGTCAGCCTCAACCCGGACAAGGATTTAGCATTTTGGAAATTTCATGTTCATCAGAACGCCATATATGATGCCACAGCTGCTATAGACTACATTTTGGAATCTACCGACTTAGAAAAGGTGATTTTCATTGGTTACTCTCAGGGTAGCACCGCATACTTTATCTTGAATTCAGAGAACCCGGATTACACTGCTTCAAAAGTCAGTCTGCACGTCGGCATGGCTCCATTTACCAGAATGATTCACAGCAAATCTGTGTACATAAGGACATTCACGAACGCAATAAATATATTTCGAACAACTTTGGAATCCATTGGCATCTGGGAGATAGTTTCTAAAGGGTATCCCGGTGAAGGACTCCTCTTGAGTGTATGTCAAATAAAAGCAATCGCCGCTCTTGTTTGTGGAACTGTAACGGCACTAATAGATGCTCCTCATCCTGGGTCCCTCCCCCCTGATGCAGAGAAGAGAATCTACGAAAATTTTCTAGATGGTACTTCCGTGGAGACAATTTCTTACTACGGCCAGCTTGAGAACAGCAAAGAATTTTTCAAGTTCGATTATGGATTGACAGAGAATTTGGCCCGTTACGGCTCGACCACACCACCCACGTACTGTTTTAACACCACAAACGTCCCGGTGGTTATGTTCCAAGGCCTTAATGACGGTATGGTCGCTGTGGAAGATACCGATTGGGCTGTAGACCAGATGCCAAATGTGGTCGACTATATCAAACCGGCAGACCCGCTGTGGAACCATCTTGACAGTATGTACAGTATTTACTGGAAAGACACCATATACGTTCCAATGAAGGAACATTTAGAAAAATTTGCAGAAATATGTTAATATTTGATATTACAGCTTCTTGATTCAAGAATCCAAGTACAAATTTTGTTTTATTCTATTCTACTAACACTTGCCAAAAAAGTCCACGATAGCTAGCTGACGGATAAAATATCTGCCAGATAAATATACTACTGATATTGTGTTCTGTCTTAAGCATAAATGTATTTTGTATAAACTCAAATTAGGCTAAGTTAATTTAGTTCCAAAAGCGCCCAATAGGTGTCACTGTTACGCGTGGAAACATGCTAACGAAATGTTCTCACAGAATGTACTAGTAATAAGTTAGTTGATAAGAGGATCGAACCTTCGGAACAGTTCAATAAATGAATATACAAGTGATTGTATTATCAGTACGCCTTGTGTTGTTGTTTAAGTTCCCTCGAAGTAAGTGTGCGTCTTGTACATATTTGCTAGATTGAACACAATCAGGTACTTGTGAAACAAAGATAAAAGCTATCTGGTAGAATATCTAGCATGAACCTACATTGACAAAATTGGTCTGAAATGTTTTTTATTTATTTTTAACGTGTAAACTACCGTGAGAGTCGGTGACAGTGACATAAACCCACCACTCAAGTATACATAAAGTCTAATAAAAAAAATAGGCTAATGTATGATATTAGATTAGCTTCGTGATTCTATAATATATTTTGTTTTATTCGTTATTCTACTGAGTCTTTGAGCTTGATTTACCACTTGCTGAAAAGTTCCTGATAGTTAGCTGGCAGAAAAAAATCTGCCAGATAAATCCTCCTGCTTATATTTTGTTCCGTCTTTATCAAATTTATCTGCCAAACAGAGCCATCACGCAATTGTGAAACAAAAAAGTGCTATGTGCTAGAATATCTAGCAGACATCAAAAATATATCAGCTAGTGGTGCAACAGGCCATTAGTCCCTAGCTCTGGGAGCACACAACTCAGTGGCAGTGAAACAAAGAAATGAATATGAGAATTAGTCCGAAACATGTCGGACTTAACTCGATTTATGTAATGAGAGTTTTTATTTCACTTTAATGTTTTTAGGGTCCCGACCTTAAAAAATAAAAACGGAACCCTTAAGCTTTGTTTGTCTCTTGTTTGCCGATGACTTGAAGTTGGCCCTATCCGTTAATAACATGGACGACTGTAGAAAGCTGCAGGAGGATATCGATGGAGTCCATGCCTGGGGCCTTAAGAACAGCTTGACCCTCAACAAGGATAAGTGCTGTGTAATGGCGTATACGCGCGCGCGCCATCCTCTAACGTTTGGCTAATTTGTTGAGGGTGAGACCCTAAAGCTTACGACCACGGTTAGGGACCTTGGCACTTGGTTCGACTCACGTCTGACCTACAGTGGCAATGTCGCGACGATCTGTGGTGGTGCGCGAAAATGTTTGGGTTTCGTCATCCGACAGGGTAAAACATTTACAAACATTTACAAATGTTTGGGTTTCGTCATCCGACAGGGTAAAACATTTACAAACATTTACAAACGTTTGGGTTTATTCATCCGACAGGGTAAAACATTTACAAACATTTACAAATGTTTGGGTTTCGTCATCCGACAGGGTAAAACATTTACAAACATTTACAAATGTTTGGGTTTCGTCATCCGACAGGGTAAAACATTTACAAACATTTACAAATGTTTGGGTTTCGTCATCCGACAGGGTAAAACATTTACAAACCGGACAGCCATCTCTACCCTTTACAATGCCTATGTTCGCAGCCGCCTCGAAACCAACTGTATTATCTGGAATCCACACGAAAAAACCCATATTCTAAAGGTCGAAAAAGTACAAAAAACATTTGTTCGTTTCTTGTTCAAAAAGCTACATGGATACTATCCATACATCTATCCCACGCTCTACATACTCGGAATGGTTAACTACGATTCCTTAGAGACCAGGCGAAATCTGTATCTAATCAAGTACTTTTTCCAAGTAATACGTGGCTACATTAGAAATCCATGCCAATCCATAGAATAGGTTTTTCAAAAATATTACGGGTGCTCGAAGATCATTTTTCGATGAAGTTATTCGTTTGTGAAATATTTAACTTTAAAGTGCTCATTTTTGTTGGAGTCCAGTGTCCCCCCCTCTACCAGAGAAACTGTTATATTTGGAAATATGAAAAAAATCAGAGCAGAGTTTTGTCTTTTTACTATTCTAATATTTTAAATCAGGTACTGAGCAAGAGAACAGGGCTTGGGGTTGAGTCGGCCCAGAGAGCTAGAACACCAAAATTTAAATTAGTGGGACGCCAGGTGTCCAAGACACAAAATTGCAATGTGTTATGAGGGTAAATAAAATACTAGGTGTTTTAAAACGATATTTTTAACTTTATTAGTACTTCTTAACAGTACAGAACATTATGAACTTAAAATAGTCCCGCTTACATCAACGGGTTATGAAACCTTAATTAAACTCCTTAAATTTAGCATGTATGAGGGGCTTAGGGTTGTATCTTAAACAGAGCTTATAATATTTAGGTCTTTTTAGATACAAAAATAGTTCAGGGACAAATATATCCCGTTACTTAAAAGTCACCAATCTCAGTTCAGTCAGTAATCTCTTTGTACTATTTTGTGGTTTTCAATAAAGAATATTTGTATTGTATTGTATTGTCACCGTTTTCACCTATTGTATTAGAGACACCATACTATAAACGTATTAAACACTATTGACGCTAAAAAGTCACATAGCAGGTTGACAGATAGTCAAATATGAAATACCACACAAAGTCTGAAAGTCTACATTAATATTTAAGTTTTATCAGTAATGAAGTTATCCAAATTTACCAGCATCACATCAAATGGAGCTACTCGATAAGCAAATTATTTCGATATTATATGAAGTTTAAATCTTCATCGCTTCACTCAGAAAGTACCTATTTAGAAATAAGGTTGACACGGAGTAACCGGAATAAGGTGATTAAACCACAGAACGGTAGGGAAAATCCCTCCGATAAAGTTAAATTATCAACAGTACCTGCGCGTACAAACCAGGTAGCAAGATTTGGAACGGAACCGGTAGATGACCAAACTTGGGACGCTGCCCTGAGACGATATTCTGGGACCCCGCCCCGGGACCCTGTGAACAACGAATATTCACATATTTAGTCCCTAATTATTAAAATACAGATTTTGAACCTATCGTCATCAGAAAATTTAAGGAAGGTAAACTCACCACAGTAAGTGGGTAGTTATGCGGTACTCAGCATTCCACGGGCTGCAGGTTCATGATGTTACAATACGCAGGATTTATGTGTAGCACAGGATTTACTGTAAAAAATTAACACAAGAAAATACCACAGAAAAAAAAAACTGGCCCTAGTAATTTAATTTTTACCGTGTTTTAACTCACAAGTTACCTGTACTATACATATTTTTCTAATATTTTGTAGAAAGAACAGTACTTTTTTAAAAAACTTACCTTGTAGTCAGATTTCGTACCTTTTTGACAGGCTTGTCGTACTTTTTAGGCATTCCATACTGGCAACACTGTTCCTGTGCCGCGCGTAAGGAATGACGCACCTTTTGAAAAATGGTCTCCAATTCTTTAAGGTTATCAGAAAATGCATAATTGTCATTTTTTTTTTTTTTTTATAATTCCCGGGGTTGGTATTTTTCTGGTTTTTTTCTGTGTATTCATGTTTCGGTGACCGGGAAGACCGTAAAAATAAGAAATAATTGGAAAAAATAATAAAAAATACAAAAAGATTTTCCAATTGAGATCATGCATAATTGTCGTCAACTACTAATAGGTTCGGTTCTACAGGGGTATCTGAATTATAAATAGTACCATCCACGACCATTTCACGCCCATGAGTAAGGAAGTAAGGGGTGAATTTGGTACCTTCGTGTACTGCGGTATTTAGGGCACACTGAATTTCGGGTAAGTTCTTGTCCCAGGTACGGTGGTCAGAGCGTACGTAGGACGCAATGGTACAGTCAGCGTCATATATATGGTGACATCCAAAGTGATCAAATAGTTCGGCACACCATACGAATTGGATGTCACCATATATATGACGCTGACTGTACGTACCAGTTCACGGTTCACGCGCTCGCTCTGGTTGGTCTGTGGGTGATATCTGGGATTGTAAAATAAGTGGGGGACACCAAATTTAGTCATGAGGTCACGAAATTCCCTTGAAATGAACTGTGGGCCATTGTCAACGTAAACATATTTAGGTACCCCGTGCACCAGAAATATTCCCTTCTCCATACACCTACAGATAAGTTTAGCAGTTACCGAACGAAGAGGAAAAAGTGTTACGTATTTACTGAAGTAATCCGAGCAAGCAAACAAATATTGATTACGGCTACAGGAAGGAGGAAACGGTCCTAATATGTCACAAGATACCGCCTCACCCGGTACAGAGATGCGCCGGGGCTTCCCATAAGACCTGCCGAAGCCAAGTTGACCGGTTTGTATGTCTTACATATCTCACACGAGTCCACGTAGGTTTTCACATCTTGAAAAAGAGTAGGCCAAAAGTAAAGACTGGCTACCTTCAAATAAGTTTTCGCCACACCAAAGCGGCCAGCAGTAGGGTCATCATGAAGTTTCTGTAAGATGGAGTTGCTGTCTTCATAAGGGATTATCAACTTCCAATCGAATTGACTTGTCAGGCGGTATTTATTTTTAGAAAGACGGAACAACTGTTTGTTTTCAATCTTGTAGTTAGGATAAAGGGTAGGGTTATCAGAGACACTTAAAAAGATCAAGGTACCAAGGATCCTGAACAGACAATATATCCACAACCGAGTGATTATGCACTATGTAAAAAACAAATAGAAAAGTGAACTCGAATACAGCTAGTGTCGAGAGACAAAGTTTCCTGCCCTTTTTGATGCTCATACATATGCATCTTAAGTTTTTTCCTAAAACTGTGTACATTTTGCAGGTACTTTGCGCAGACTGGCGGGCGAAGGGAGGGGATGGCATTCGCGGTTTGAGTCTGCGCCGACTTATTTCACGGAAAACGTTGAAATAGTCTGTAATAATAATTAAAATATGAAAAACGTTGAGACTAGTCACTACAGTATTCAATGGCGATATTATTTGTGTATAAAATTTATACTAAAATGTACAGAAATAATGCCCAAAAAATGTATTTGAAATCTTCAGCAAGGGGTGACTTTGAGGTCAAGTATGATCGAGCGAAGTCAGTTTAATCGTGTATTAAATGAAAAGAATCACTAAATGAACATCCGTTTTACCTATAACATATATTTTTTTCAGGTTTTTACAATCCTTTTTTCCACGTGAAAAATGGAATCAATAAACACAGTCTGAACTCATTTTCGGGAAAGTCCAGCCTGTCTTCTTCTTCTTATTCCTTCACAATGGCGGCCTCTAGGGCTTGTGCTAATGTCAGTAAATATAATATAACACGTATAACAGTCATTCAAGCAAGTGTAATGTAATATAAAAAAAAAACATTAGAAAAAAGATGTCGGATAGGCCAAACTGAATAGACTCCCCTTCCCTAGTCGAGTTCTTAGCCATCGGCCAATGATGTTCCATAAAATCTTGGCCAGGAAATCATTGACCGATGCCCAGGGTGCACCGGCCCGAGCACTGCTCTTCCCCCCGGATGGATCCAGAAGGGAACACCAGCTCTCAGGTACACGAGGAGGTAGGAGGTAACCCGACCCGCACGTGTCCAGGGGGAATAGCATACGCTTGTCGCTCAGTGCGTCCTTCACTATGAAAGGGACACAATGCGCGACAAGCGACAAAATGGCGGACGTGCTACGTGTACAGCTGAAGTGCCAGCATAATAATTTGCACGGGCGGCATGTTTGTATAGTCACGGAGAGCGAATGCCAAGCAGCTGTGTAATTTTTCTATAAATTTCATAAAATTTGTCAACAACCCCATCTATACCTACCACTTATTATACGTTTACAGGGTTACGTAGTCAAGATAGAACCCTTATAGTTTCTCTATGTCGATCCGTCCGTCTATCTGCTTCTTAGTTCAGACTTTTGCTACGAAAAAGCTGTATTTTAGCATGGATTAATCATGATGTCAACAAAGTGGTAGAACAGAATGTTGAAAAAAAGACTTGAAATGGGAACCTACCTGTCCCCTTACACATAAAGTTTCATTCGCGTACCACATAGGGGTCTTGTTAAACATTTTTGGCGTGTGTGAAAAATCCTATATGCATAGTTATTTTTGTTAGAGGCAAGTGTCAGTTGAATTTGGAAATGTGAAAAAAAATGGTAGGTAGTAGTGCACAGAGTGCATATACCTAGTGAATCTCACACGAGTCCACGTAGGTTTTCACATCTTGAAAAAGAGTAGGCCAAAAGTAAAGACTGGCTACCTTCAAATGAGTTTTCGCCACACCAAAGCGGCCAGCAGTAGGGTCATCATGAAGTTTCTGTAAGATGGAGTTCCTGTCTTCATAAGGGATTATCAACTTCCAATCGAATTGACTTGTCAGGCGGTATTTATTTTTAGAAAGACGGAACAACTGTTTGTTTTCAATCTTGTAGTTAGGATAAAAGGTAGGGTTATCAGAGACACTCTTAAAAAGATCAAGGTACCAAGGATCTTGAACAGACAATATATCCACAACCGAGTCAATTTTAATGCGAGATAAAGCATCAGGAAAGTTTGTATCTATCTATCTATCTAGGAATAACATGTTCCTTCCCTTTTCGGTGGATAATTTCAAAGTCATATTATCCCAATCGATAAGTCCATCTATTCAGACGTCCCGTTGGATTTTTAAGACTCGAGAACCACTTGAGTGAAGCATGATCGGTGACAATGTAACACTTCCGACCCTCTACGTAAGCCCGATACTGCTCCAGAGCATAAATGACAGCTAGAAGCTCGCGTTCCGTTGGAGAGTAATTATTTTCCGGAGTACTAAGGGTGCGACTGCAGTAAGCTATGGGATGGTCACAATAATTTTTATCCGTTGGATCAGCACGGCACCAATGGCAAAAGAAGAAGCATCAGTATGGATGTAGAAAGGCTCTTGGAAGTTAGGACATTTTAAGATCGGAGCAGATACAAGGGCAGTTTTGAGAGCGTTAAATGACGCATTGGCTTCACGAGACCACACAAAGTCTACCCTCTTACTGGTTAAGCGCGTCAACGGGCGAGCGATCTGTGAGAAGTTTTCGATGAAACGACGATACCAACCTGTCATGCCAAGAAAGCGTTTAATGCTTTTAACATCATGAGGAATGGGAAAATTTAAGATAACTTCCACTTTGGAAGGGTCTGTGCGCAAGCCATGACGATCAACCACGTAGCCTAAGTATTTAAGTTCGTTCCTACAGAAAGGTGACTTTTGCATATTAATCGTCAAGTTTGCAGACTTAATTTTGTCCAATACCGCCTTTAACAGACGTACGTGCTCATCAAAATCAGAGGTACAGATTATGATGTCATCGACATAGCAGAATACCTTGTTGTCAAATTCGGCCGTGAATAAACGATCCATTAGTCGTTGCATAATATAGTATAGTTGTCGAGTAATTATTTATGAAATGAGCAGTTTTTGCAACAACATGTTTGTGAAATGAATAGTATATGAAACGTTGGTTGTGAAATGAACTTTTGTTAAACAAGTTTCGACAAAACATTAGTGAACCAAGCACACTAGACACGAAAACGACAATAGTCTCTCCTTTTGCCTGAGTCCTAGCACGAATCTCGTTCATAAGCTTGTGATCGCGGTAGGGAATATCAAAATCATCCCGAAGGGCCTTGACCACCTCAGAGTAAGAAGTCAGTTCAGATTTGTTGGATCTAAACCAAGATAAAGCTGGTCCCTCCAATATTTCCGGAAAACCACTGTAGATGACCTCGCCAGAAATCTTTCTTGCAGCTCTTAACTCCTCCAGACGGTTAAGAAATACGCGAGCGCAAGAATCGCCAATATATTTTAAGTTTAAAGAGTTATCCTGGTGCTGAAAATATATATATTTGCAACTTTCTCTTACAAATTTTAAAAATATTTTCTGAATTATAGAAATGAAAAAACGATGACGGAATTATTAAATAAAAAAAATCTTACAAAATACAAAAATCTGCATTATATAAAAAAAAAGTAACCTGGTAAAGACTTTTTCTACTTATCTACACGATTCTTACTACATTGTCATGATACTCGGGACTTAATCTCGTAAAAAACATTTATATTTAAATTTGAATAAATTTGAAACGTCGAGGCATTTAATTTAAATGGAAGTTTAAATCAATACACGATTCTTACTAGTTCTGCTCCACAATACTGGTGCTGGAAATATATTTGTTTGCGACTTTCTCTGAAATGTTCTCAGAAATTTAATGAGACCTTAAGCGACTTATTGGTAAATTATCATTTATCAACAAAATATTTAACTGTTTAATACTAAATTATGTACATAAATGATATTATTATGTATTATTTATTATGAACATTTAAACTTTAATGTAAGAACATTTTCTTTCATAAAAAATAAGTTTCATAGTGCATGTTGGTTCTCGGAACATTCTGGAGAATGTTTTCACGTTTTTGGAATGTTCTGCAACTTGTACTGTACATTGCTATTCAACCATGATAAATTTGGATACCTTTAGAATGGAACACTAATTGCATAAAACTCGACTCACGCTTCACAGCATGATTAAACATCGCCGTGCGTAATAAAATGCCACGTAAATGGTAAAAAAGTTAAGTGTGTTCAACTGTCATGAATTAGTCATGGATTATACATAAAGGAATGTATGAATGTGGTCGAACGTGAAAAACATGTTTACTCCCAAAATGGCGATCTTTAGGATCGCTTGTTTTCTGTTCATAGTTCTGGTATCAAAGTGCTCATCAACTATAAATAATGTAGCATTACTTTCAAATCTAACTTCAGTTCCCCTCACTAAGGAAGCATATAAAGGTACAGGATTTGTAGAACTAGCTACCAAATATGGATACAAGTCAGAATCACACGTCATTACGACCGAAGATGGGTACATACTGACCATACATAGAATACCACCAAAGGAGCACTGCACGAAGAAACTTCCCTTGTTTCTGTTTCCTAACCTCCACATGGGGTCAGCAGGATTCTTAGGTATAGCTGAACAATCCCCGGGCTTTGTTTACGCTGATGACTGCTACGACGTCTGGTTTGGAAACATGAGAGGAACCGAATATGGCCGGCAACATGTCAGCCTCAACCCGGATAAGGATTTAGCATTTTGGAAATTTCATGTTCATCAGAACGCCATATATGATGCCACAGCTGCTATAGACTACATCTTGGAATGTACCGACTCAGAAAAGGTGATTTTCATTGGTTACGCTCAAGGTAGCAGCGCATTCTTTATCTTGAATTCAGAGAAACCGGATTACACTGCTTCAAAAGTCAGTCTGCACGTCGGCATGGCTCCAATTACCAGAGGGATTCACAGCAGATCCGTGTACATAAGGAGTTTCACGACCGCAATAAATACCTTCCGAGAAGTTGTGGAAGCCGCTGGTGTCTGGGAGATTCTTTCTAAAGGTTTTCCTGGTGAAGGATTCTTGGCGAGTGTATGTCAAATAGAAGCACTCGCCGCTCTTATTTGTGGAACTCTAACGGCAGTAATCGATGCTCCTCATCCTGGGTCCATCCCCCCTGAAGCAGAGAAGAGAATCTACAAAAATTTCCTAGATGGTACTTCAGTGGAGACGGTTGCTTACTACGGCCAGCTTGAGTACAGCAAAGATTTTTTCAAGTTCGATTATGGATTAAAAGAAAATTTGATACGTTACGGGACACCTACACCGCCCGCGTACTGTTTTAACACCACAAACGTCCCAGTGCTTCTGTTCCAAGGCCTTAATGACGGTATGGCGGCTGTGGAAGATACCGATTGGGCTGTAGATAGGATGCCAAATGTGGTCGACTATATCAAACCGGCAGACCCGCTGTGGAATCATCTTGACAGTATGTACAGTATTTACTGGAAAGACACCATATACGTTCCAATGAAGAAATATTTAGAAAAATATGCAGAAACATGTTAATGTTTGATATTATAGCTTTGTGATTCAAGCATTTACCTATTTTGTTTTATTCTTTATCCTACTGAGTAATCGGGCTCGTTTCACCACTTGCTGAAAAGTTCCTGATAGTTAGCTAGCAGATAAAATTTCTGCTAGATTAATCCTCCTGCTGATATTTAGTTCTATATTAAGTAAGTAAAAATGTACCTATCTAATAGATTGAACGCAATCGGGCGCTTGTGAAACGAAAATAAAAGATAACTTGTAGAGTAAGAATCTATTCAATTCTCACAAGAACTATCAGGAAATTTGTTAGCTAGTAGTGCAACAGGACAGGGTCCCTTTTTGTCCCATAATCTTTTTGGTTCGAATCTTCAAAGTCCGAAATTTATTTCCATACTAGCTTTTGCCCGCGACTTCGTACGCGAAGACAATAACGTAAGTACCTAATACAAATACTGGTTTTTAACGGAAGATGGTGATGTTGCTGTTTTTTTGTCTGTGAACCCATTGGAACTACCTATCTACTTAATTAAATGTTGTAAACTACTATACACCATTAACATTCTACATACAGTTCTTGTCTGACATGACTACCTGCTTTTGCAAAAATTCCCCGGGGATAGAAATAAGTAAATTATACATTTAGACCCATTAAAAAATCTTTCACTAAAAGAATGCTACACTGTTTCTGATTGACATTAGGCTACTTTATCCCGAAAAAGTGTATAAAGTTCCCGCGGGACAGACCTACATATTTAAAAAATTCTTGAATGTCAATCAGAGACTGTAGCTTCCTATTAGTGATTTTTTTGAAATCAGTCCCGAAATTGGATTCACTTGTTACTATCCCGCGGGAATTTTGCATTTTAACTCTTTAGATCGATTTAATAAAAAAACTTTCACTAATAGAAAGATACCAGTTCTTGACTGATATTGGCTTCCTATTTTTCCTCGGGAAAATGCAAAACTCCCTGGGGATAAAAATAAGTGAATTTTTCGACCGAACAAAAAATCTTTTCGCTAATTGAAAGTTACCTACACTGTTTATTCTGATTGACATAGGCTACTTCTATCTCGAAGTTGAATTCACTTATTTCTATTCCGCGGGAATTTTGCATTTTCCCGGAGAAAAAGTAGCCTATCTCAATCAGGGATAGTGTAATTTTCTATTGGTGAAAGTTTCAGACCTCTCTACAAAAAAAGAAAGAAACGAAGTTTAGGTAATTCCCTATCCCGTGGGAATTTCGATAAATCCCGTCTTAGTACACCTCTAAAAATCTGTTAAACTTTCAGGTCTCTATATCCGCTAGTCAGTTATTATGAAAATAATACTATTAGGTCTTTATCCCGTGGAAATTTTGGAAAATCATGAAGACTGTTTTAGCTGTTATTGTTACCTACTTGCATGCCAAAATTGAAATATCTGATAATTATAGTTACGGAGATAGAGTCACTTTGATTCGAAAACATAAATCCCATTTATTCTCTATCCCGTGGGAATTTCGAAAAATCCTTCCTTAGTACACCATAGACCTCTATGATACTCTAGGTACATGTATGCCAAATTTCAAGTCTCTAGCACCAGCAGTAAATTTCCTTTATTGGGGATCATAATTCCTAATGCTATATACTGTGTTTAATATTGTATTAAATGTACGTACCAGTTTTCTTTCTAGTGAGACTATAACCATCTTCCAAATCTGAAAAAATGAACTTTCTCTATATTCCGTACTCTCCTGAAAAACTTGAAATACGATTTGCATACCACAACTCTCAAATAGTCCGGTTCATTTTCTATACTCAAATGGTTACATTCGTAAAATCACAAGAAAAGAAATCTTCAATCCAAGTAACTAATCAAACAATCAAAGTACGAGTCTAGCAATTGCTATTCTAGCCGTGGCAGATATAGATTTTTTCTCAAACTCTTATAATACAGCGAGCCAAAGCTGACATTGTTGTTACTATAATTGTGGCAGTTTCTTAAATATTATTTATTGCAAAATATTACAATATCTGAGTCATTATTAATATATTTTACTTAATTCAATACTCAATAACTAACTAAATTCATTAATCTCCTTACCCCTATTTTATAATAGTTTCACAACGACTAAAAATTTTCCATTGAAATTTATACTAAGTTTGCTTTAGTTAATAGTTAGTTCTCCTCTTATTTTCATCATGGTGGACTCCAATACAACAAATGATCACGATTTTGTTACTAAAAGCTATTAAATTAATATCATTTACATAGCTTTAAATAAATCGAAACTTAGTACGTTATTGTTATTTACATAGTCCCGCCGGTTTTTTTTATTAAAAAGTGTATTTTTCTTTTTAATACTACCAAGCTATTTAAGACATTGATAAAAATGTTGAATTTCGAATAGAACGCCTGCATACAGCGACCGATTTGGCTGAATGAGACATGTCACTCAATGTGTCCATGGTCTATAATGAAAAAAAAAAAACAATGGTGTGACAGCCATGACAGCTGAATCAGCTGTGATGTCTATGGTCAGTTTCAATTATGAAAAAATATGTACTTAAGTAAATTTAAACAATAATTAAGGTAAAAAACATGAAATAAAACGGGATAAAAAGTATCCTATGTATTATTCCAGGTTGTAAACTACCATGTCTAATTTCATTCCAATCTGTCCAGTGGTTTTTGCGTGATGCCTCCACAAACAGACAAACAGATAAACAGATAAACAGATAAACAGACACACAGACAAAAAATTCAAAAAAATCAGTTTTGTGTTCTATTAATTATTCCACGAGACCCAAATTTTTTTTTTGCAAATATCTTCAATGTACAGACGCGCCGGGTCTACGATATTATTATATGTATAGATTATTCATGCTCATAAATATCGATGGTCATATTTATTTAAAAGCACATCGCTTAATAGTTCTAACCTCAATGATTCATAATGCTATTGATCATAACTTTAAAAAGTCATAATATTGATATCGATAATATCCAACGGAATATCGATGGTTATTCAGAAATATTTTAAGGCATATATCTTGAAGTAGTAATTATTGTTAGCCATATTATCTCGTTACCTAAAGTGCACTAAGTACTTTAAATTTATTTCTATAGCATCTAAAGGAATATTTATAATTATTCAGAAATATTTATCGACATACATTTTTAAGTATTAATTGATGTTAGTCATATTTTGTCGGTATGTAATTACGTTTTTAATTTTTTGACAGTACACGCATATTCAATTAAATTTGACGTTACATTAGAACTGCGACCCCTACAGAAAAGAATCGCTACCAGGAAACTAGGTTAGGTTAGAACTGCGACCCTTACAGAAACGAATCGCTACCAGGAATGTGGGTTAGGTTAGGTTAGAACTGCGACTCCTACAGAAACGAATCGCTACCAGGAATGTGGGTTAGGTTAGGTTAGAACTGCGACCCCTACAGGAACGAATCGCTACCAGGAATGTGGGTTAGGTTAGGTTAGAACTGCGACCCCTACAGGAACGAATCGCTACCAGGAATGTGGGTTAGGTTAGGTTAGAACTGCGACCCCTACAGAAACGAATCGCTGCCAGGAAAGTGGGATAGGTTAGGTTAGAACTGCGACCCCTACATAAACGAATCGCCACCAGGAAAGTGGGTTAGGTTAGGTTAGAACTGTTATTATATGTTAGTACAAACTAATCCTATGACTACCAATTAAAATGACCTGCGAAAAAGTACCTTGCAATAATTATGATACATGATTATATTACCTTTAACATTATGAAGTGTAATGTTACCATGCCATTGACTGTCAGATCGAAGTAATCTTGTGACTAACAATATTTATGACCAGCGAAACAAGACCGTGCAATAATTATTACAAAAGATTTTATTACTTTTGATATCATGAAGTGTCATTATTACCATGACATTGAACGTTATGACTTTATTTATTTAGTCCTAACAATAATTATGACTTGAAAAAATCGTGACTCCAATTTATGTTGCTTAATATTATGACTTCTAATAATATGACGAAGAAAAATTATAATTTAAAACGTTATGGGCTTCAAAAATCAAAAAAAAAATTATGGGAGTCATTATAGACCCCAACAGGACATTAGTCTCACTATTCAAAACTGGCAAAGGGACAAAATTAGTCTAGAATGTTTTTTATTTATTTTTAACATGGAAACTACCGTTAGACATAAGGCGGGGATGTTCGACCGAAAACTGAAATGCAGTTAACTGCTGCCACGAGAGGCGCCACTATAGCGCGGCGCATCAAATTAATGACGCGCTACACAGTAAAAGATATTCCATGCGAGATCATTTGAGTACTAGTACTACTCACGCACACATTCGAAGACAACTTGCATATGGAAGTCATTGCTTATTTGCTTCTAAATGTAAAGTACTGAATGGTCCTGTTGGTGGAGCGCCTCGACTAGATGCTAGTGCACAATGTGTACTGGTTCGAGTCTGTCATTTTAAATAAATAATTTTTCGTTTTTGTATTTTTCATAACTTTTTGTGAATGACAAATACTTTTTATTTCACTTTCGAAGATCTGTACGATTTAATACCTGACACAATCTCGTGGCTAGGGACCCTGAGTGTTGACCTATAGTTATCTTTAATTGATTATTATATGTTTTGTTTTAGAAATGTTTAGGTATATACGCCATACGATTAAATAAATAAATAAAATTTTACTTTCATATGTATATTTATTTATAGACAACTTGTTATAAATGACCAAATAATATTTTTAAATAAATAATTACACTAACCAACCCGGCTACAACATTTTGTGACCTTATTTACCAAAAATGAATATTCGCAGGTACAAAAAAAATACCAGTTCATTTTTCAAAGCCACTCTTTAGGGTTCCGTAGCCAAAATGTCAAAAACGCAACCCGACATGCTCTTGCCGTTTCGTTAACTACCTAGCACCCCCAGATACAGAAAATGGCACCCATCCATAGGTATTTCCACAAAGATCTTTAAGAAAAATCAATTTCCGCCATCTTGGATTTGAGATAAATGTCATTTTCGTAATCAGCACCCCTGAAAACACAAAAAATTACAACCATATCGATTTTGAACAAAAAAATGTGTCCGCCATCTTGGATTTGAAAATTGATGTAATTTTCGTAACCAGTATCCCCAGAAACCTAGAAAATGACACCCATGTTGACTTTTAGAAAAAAAATATGTCCACCATCTTGGAATTGAAAATGAACGTTATTTTCCTAATTAGCTAGAACCTCGAAAATTATACCCAGATTTTGTAAAAAAACACATTCCCCCCTCTTTACTTGCTGCCGCGTAGAGGTTCGCTACTTATCAATCAATATCCTACGGGAAAGAGTTGTATTTGTAAATTTTCAATGGCAGCACAGGAATCAAACACAGTAACGAAAACAAAAATTATGGTATTTTCTTAGCATCCTTTAGTGTATTAAAGACACTCTTTGCTCTAATATATGAAATTCGCCTGTAACTTGTTCCTACCACACACAAAATGAGGTACTTACCTACCAAGTGAAAACCAAAGAGTTTGTACATTATATGCGCTGCTTTGGAATAAGGTAAAAACTGTGAATCTACGGTTAAAAGACATGTCAAAGTGGCAGAAGCGTTTACTTCAGAATATTAGTTATCACCATGGTATCACGGTTATTGTGTCAAAGTGGCAGAAGCGTTTACTTCAGAATATTAGTTATCACCATGGTATCACGGTTATTGTGTCAAAGTGGCAGAAGCGTTTACTTCAGAATATTAGTTATCACCATGGTATCACGGTTATTGTGTCAAAGTGGCAGAAGCGTTTACTTCAGAATATTAGTTATCACCATGGTATCACGGTTATTGTGTCAAAGTGGCAGAAGCGTTTACTTCAGAATATTAGTTATCACCATGGTATCACGGTTATTGTGTCAAAGTGGCAGAAGCGTTTACTTCAGAATATTAGTTATCACCATGGTATCACGGTTATTGTGTCAAAGTGGCAGAAGCGTTTACTTCAGAATATTAGTTATCACCATGGTATCACGGTTATTGTGTCAAAGTGGCAGAAGCGTTTACTTCAGAATATTAGTTATCACCATGGTATCACGGTTATTGTGTCAAAGTGGCAGAAGCGTTTACTTCAGAATATTAGTTATCACCATGGTATCACGGTTATTGTGTCAAAGTGGCAGAAGCGTTTACTTCAGAATATTAGTTATCACCATGGTATCACGGTTATTGTGTCAAAGTGGCAGAAGCGTTTACTTCAGAATATTAGTTATCACCATGGTATCACGGTTATTGTGTCAAAGTGGCAGAAGCGTTTACTTCAGAATATTAGTTATCACCATGGTATCACGGTTATTGTGTCAAAGTGGCAGAAGCGTTTACTTCAGAATATTAGTTATCACCATGGTATCACGGTTATTGTGTCAAAGTGGCAGAAGCGTTTACTTCAGAATATTAGTTATCACCATGGTATCACGGTTATTGTGTCAAAGTGGCAGAAGCGTTTACTTCAGAATATTAGTTATCACCATGGTGTCACGGTTATTGTGTCAAAGTGGCAGAAGCGTTTACTTCAGAATATTAGTTATCACCATGGTGTCACGGTTATTGTGTCAAAGTGGCAGAAGCGTTTACTTCAGAATATTAGTTATCACCATGGTATCACGGTTATTGTGTCAAAGTGGCAGAAGCGTTTACTTCAGAATATTAGTTATCACCATGGTGTCACGGTTATTGTGTCAAAGTGGCAGAAGCGTTTACTTCAGAATATTAGTTATCACCATGGTGTCACGGTTATTGTGTCAAAGTGGCAGAAGCGTTTACTTCAGAATATTAGTTATCACCATGGTGTCACGGTTATTGTGTCAAAGTGGCAGAAGCGTTTACTTCAGAATATTAGTTATCACCATGGTATCACGGTTATTGTGTCAAAGTGGCAGAAGCGTTTACTTCAGAATATTAGTTATCACCATGGTGTCACGGTTATTGTGTCAAAGTGGCAGAAGCGTTTACTTCAGAATATTAGTTATCACCATGGTGTCACGGTTATTGTGTCAAAGTGGCAGAAGCGTTTACTTCAGAATATTAGTTATCACCATGGTGTCACGGTTATTGTGTCAAAGTGGCAGAAGCGTTTACTTCAGAATATTAGTTATCACCATGGTGTCACGGTTATTGTTTTTGGGATTATTTTGTTTTTGTTCTCTAGTTATTGACGACTACTGTGATTTTGAATTATCTGCGCGATGCCGGGAATTGCATACCGGATATACAATTTCGGCTACACGATTTGTGTTTGATAGCAGCATGAAGACTATAAATTGTAACATACAATGACAATGCAAAGAAAAATTCGTTAAGCAGCTGGACTTGAACCAGCAACCTCGGTAATCCGTACCACGCTCCACCAATTAAGCTATACTTAACGTTGGTGTACCTAACGAATTTTTCAATGCCTTGTGTCATATTTTATTTGGAAGATCTCTCCTCAGCGCCATCTATGAGTAGCTTAATCAAGCAGCTCACCCACTACGGAACTTCTACAGTTACGCATTAGTGGCAAGAGATGGAGCTATTTTCTGAATCAATGAAAATAATCGATTTATTGATTATTTTTGTTTTTTTTTTTTTTATGAAACATTCATAGAATGAAATTCAACATACAATGACAATGCAAAGAAAAATTCGTTAAGCAGCTGGACTTGAACCAGCAACCTCGGTAATCCGTACCACGCTCCACCAATTAAGCTATACTTAACGTTGGTGTACCTAACGAATTTTTCAATGCCTTGTGTCATATTTTATTTGGAAGATCTCTCCTCAGCGCCATCTATGAGTAGCTTAATCAAGCAGCTCACCCACTACGGAACTTCTACAGTTACGCATTAGTGGCAAGAGATGGAGCTATTTTCTGAATCAATGAAAATAATCGATTTATTGATTATTTTTGTTTTTTTTTTTTTATTTTTATGAAACATTCATAGAATGAAATTCAACATACAATGACAACAACTATAAATTGTGGCATCAATAATGCTTTATATTAGTTGGAAGAACCAATGTTTGTATTTGTATAGCAGTGAATTTTAAATGAATAAATGACAAAATATATTATCCTGTTTCAATAATTTCTTGCTTCATTCGATTAAAATCCGTTAAAAAGCGATTTAGCGGAAGAAACTGAATCTTTTTCGTTCTAGAACCGTTTCACTGCAAATGTAATATTGGCACAGTAAATCTGGCAAAGAAATAATTGTGAAATGTTTATGAAAAGGTTCCACAGAGGTACGCAGACTGAATCGTCAGACTGTGGAACCGTTTCACAGCAAACGTCATAATGACGTACCATACACCTGGTACAGAAATTATTATAAATTTTATTGTGAAAAGGTTCCTCAAAGCATGTGATACGGTTTTCTCGATTTATCATTATCACGCGGGAATTTTGCAGTTTTCCTGGATAAAAAGTATCCTATGTGTTAATCCAGGTAATAAGCACGGCAAAAGACCCGACGGCATGACCCTCGTGCCATGGAAGATGGGGCGGCCGCTGGTTTGGGACGCATCATGTGCCGATACTTTGGCGCCGTCCCATCTTCGAGGCACCGCTTTCAAGGCTGGCGCTGCCAATGACGCCGAGCACCTCAAACGGCACAAATATGCAGCCATAAATAGTGGCTACCTATTTGAGCCGTTTGGGGTTGAGAGTGTTGAGACTCTGGGCCCTGGGTGGAAAGCGCCCACAGAGTCTTCACAGAATGCTCCAAACGGCTGGTGGAGTTGTCACTTGACCAGAAGGCTGGGTCATATCTGGTACAGAGGATCAGCATCGCCATCCAACGTGGCAATGCTGCCAGCCTTCTGGGCACGCTACCAACAGGCAGCGATCTGTGGCAAATTGTAGGTGCAAAAGGTAGATAGTGTTCATTTTTAATACTAGTTTTTCGTTTTTAATCTTATTAATATGTATAAATTTGTAAGCTTTATTCTTGTTTTTTTTTAAGTTAGTTTTAGTTGGTAATAAGCTATATACATGCCAAATTTAATTCCAATCTGTTCAGCCGTTTTTGCGTGATTGAGCAACAAACATCCAGACATCGAAACTTTCACATTTATAATATAAGTAGCTTACGTATACGAATACACGAACTAATAAACGAATAAATATAACATACGAATGGGCCGGCTCGTCCGGGGAAGTACCACCCTCTTGTTGAAAATCGGCGTGAAGCAACAGCACCCCTGTTGCGTTTCGTCTGTTTATTGAAAGTGCCGGAGGTCCGATTCCTATATCCCTTATAATCCTCATTAGAGGCCGGCAACGGGACTCTCTTGGGGTTGCTGGTTCTCATGGGTGGCGGTGATCGCTTACCATAAGGTGACCCGCTTGCTCGCTTACCTCCCTCTTTCAATAAATAAAAAAAAAAATCCAAACTACGCTATTATATTATTATGAATTTTGAGTACGTATGTTTCTAACTTCAAATCAATCCTTGTATGATGGTGAACAATTTAACACGCGTTAGAACTCCACCGTGTAGGTCTCGAGATTATGTATACTGTAAGTAAGAGTACTGTGGTCATTAGTAATAAATTTATAAATTCTTCATAATGAAGTACTTATTTTATCAATATAACACGTATAACAGTCATTTAAGCAAGTGTAATGTAATATAAAAAAAAATACATTAGAAAAAAGATGTCGGATAGGCCAAACTGAATAGACCCCCCTTCCCTTGTCGAGTTCTTAGCCATCGGCCAATGATGTTCCATAAAATCTTGGCCAGGAAATCATTGACCGATGCCCAGGGTGCACCGGCCCGAGCACTGCTCTTCACCCCGGATGGATCCAGAAGGGAACACCAGCTCTCAGGCACACGAGGAGGTAGGAGGTAACCCGACCCGCACGTGTCCAGGGGGAATAGCATACGCTTGTCGCTCAGTGCGTCCTTCACTATGAAAGGGACACACTGCGCGACAAGCGACAAAATGGCGGACGTGATACGTGTACAGCTGAAGTGCCAGCATAATAATTTGCACGGGCGGCATGTTTGTATAGTCACGGAGAGCGAATGCCAAGCAGCTGTGTAATTTTTCTATAAATTTCATAAAACTTGTCAACAACCCCATCTATACCTACCACTTATTATACGTTTACAGGGTTACGTAGTCAAGATAGAACCCTTATAGTTTCTCTATGTCGATCCGTCCGTCTATCTGCTTCTTAGTTCAGACTTTTGCTACGAAAAAGCTGTATTTTAGCATGGATTAATCATGTCAACAAAGTGGTAGAACAGAATGTTGAAAAAATGACTTGAAATGGGAACCTACCTGTCCCCTTACACATAAAGTTTTTTTCGCGTACCACATAGGGGTCTTGTGAGTAGTCTTTAAACATTTTTGGCGTGTGTGAAAAACCCTACATGCATAGTCATTTTTGTTAGAGGCAAGTATCAGTTGAATTTGGAAATGTGAAAAAAAATGGTAGGTAGTAGTGCACAGAGTGCATATACCTAATGAATTTCAAAGGAGAACTATCACAGCCAAAGCCAGCCTTTACAGGTTCACGAATAATAGATTTATAGTTGACATTAACTTAAGAATTATAGTCTTGTCGGTGGAGTTTCTTCCAATCATCTCTCCTATGAGCCAGCTCCGTGACCTCCTGATACGACACGACTCCGGCCTTCTCCTTTATTTGGTTCAATTAACTTCGCCTAGGTCGACCTCTTCCTCTCTTTCCTTAAAATTTTCCTTCTAAAATCGTCTTAAAGAAGTTGACGTGTATCAAATGTCCAGTTGACAGACACACCATTTATAATAATTATTTACATAGTAGAAAAGACACCCTATTAAAATTAGATATTCAAGGTCTTATTCGTAACGGCTACGGAACTCTTGCCTGGTTTTACCTGACTGCCGAAGGAGGGTTATGTTTTCCGAGCATATGTATGTTGTATGTCTAATTCTTTGGCACGCTCTATAGTCTAAACTGTTAGATTGGTTTCAACGTGTAAGCTGTCATTAGATTCGTCTCAGGTGTGGGAGTGACATAGGGTAGGTATATTATTTCCCGGTTGTCTGTTTTTAACTTTAAGTTGGTTAGGTTATTGTTATTGTTTTCTTTATTTCTTTCTTACGGTACGGTTCGTACTTACGGTACGACGGAATAAAACGACAAGCAAGAATTCACGACTTAGTAAATGTATAATTGTATATTCTGTCAAATTATCTGTGTACTAAACTGTGTCCAAGTTCGTTTATCTGTGTACTAAACTGTGTCCAAGTTCGTTTATCTGTGTACTAAACTGTGTCGAACTTCGATTATCTGTGTACTAAACTGTGTCGAAGTTCATTTATCTGTGTACTAAACTGTGTCGAAGTTCGTTTGTGCCGTCTTGACCCAGTTCCAAATATCAAGCGGCCTTTTGAAAGGTTGCCTTTGCATAGGTAAATGTTCCGTAGATATTGTTAGCTTCCTGCGAATTACTTTATTAGGTAAAAGTTCTGATACGGCGTTTCATATATCGACGGTACTGATTCAACCTCGTATATAAACTTTGACGAAATTGGAATAGCCACTCTAGACCGCGAACTTAAGGTGGTTATTCCAATTTCGTCAAAGTTTATGTACGAAGTTGAGTCAGAGTGCCGTCGATATGTCGCACGCTTAGAATTAAAGTGACTCAATTCTTAATATGACGTATTTCAAAATTGAATTTAAAATCTAAACCTACAAAGCAGAAGTAACTAAGCAACCGAAGCGCTCACAATGATCTAAGCACGGCTCTATTGTTATAGACATAAGAGCTTGTGCAGATCATTGTGACCGCTTCGGTTGCTCAGCTAAGCACGGCTCTATTGTTATAGACATAAGAGCTTGTGCAGATCATTGTGACCGCTTCGGTTGCTCAGCTAAGCACGGCTCTATTGTTATAGACATAAGAGCTTGTGCAGATCATTGTGACCGCTTCGGTTGCTCAGCTAAGCACGGCTCTATTGTTATAGACATAAGAGCTTGTGCAGATCATTGTGACCGCTTCGGTTGCTCAGCTAAGCACGGCTCTATTGTTATAGACATAAGAGCTTGTGCAGATCATTGTGACCGCTTCGGTTGCTCAGCTAAGCACGGCTCTATTGTTATAGACATAAGAGCTTGTGCAGATCATTGTGACCGCTTCGGTTGCTTAGCTACTTCTGCTGCTGACTGTACTAGACCAATCACATTCCCTAGATTTTAATTCACTTGTTTTGACGGCAAGGTATAAAGCTCGTAGCAGAAAGCCGGCCTAAATAAAATAATTTCTTTATTAATTATATTACGCATGGGACATCTACCATTAAATGACAAGATATGTCCATGTTTTGCTAACTTTGATAACCTAACCAACTTAGAAAAGTTGAAAAACCCCCGAAATTGCCATTTCAAAGTTAAATATTTCAAAAGCGGGTGAACCGATTTTAATGAAACTTAGCTAAGAACCATCTCGATTAAACTGGCTTTCTATTAAAAAATCTGCATCGAAACCGGTTCATCCGTTTGGGAGCTATGGTGACAGACAGATACACAGGTCAAACTTATAACATCGCTCTTTTTCGTCGGGTTAAAAACAGCTCACCCTCTACTCAGCTCATCAACTAGCTCATCAATGGATCATCCTGTAGTATTTCAGGTTTGTGTGACGTAACGGGTCGTTGACCCCGCATCGACCGGTGTAACTGGGTCGCTCAGACAATGCTCTAAATAAGGATGAGACGGGTCGCGGATAATATTATAATTATATTAGATGAGAGCAGTGAAAAATTATGGAGGAACTCATTTGAACTGATGAAATTTCACTTTAAATATTTTTTGCCAGGTCCATCAAAGGAGCATAAATATTTCCTAACTAAACCTTTTTCTGAAATCGACCGGTATGATACTTCCAAATGGCGTTAAAAAACTTTCAAGCGTCAAACCGCGTTCAAGCCGTGTCCGAAAACATTTGAAAATAAATATATTATCGTATACTGTATTTTTATAAGCCCAAACGCATTTCTGCATGTCGGAAGGACACAAGACTACATAAAATAAATTAGTATTGTCATTCGTACAACCCGTCAGGATGCCCAGCGTGCCCGGGTGGGGGGGGGGGGGGGTGACGGCGCCAAACTAGCCACACTAACCCCTGGGGTTGCGGGTTTCTATGGGCAGTGGTGATCACTTACCATCAGGTGACCCACTTGCTCGTTTGCCTTCCTTGTCGTATAAAAAAATAATTCAAAGCGTTTTCTGTCAGGACTGTTGTTGTCCGCTGTTTTTTGATATGGTCTGTGCGTACCTAATTTGTTACCTATATTTCCCACTTTAAAAGTTAGAACTAGTGTATAGGTAATTCATATTAATTTATATGTAATTAAAACGGGGTCTGCGAGTAGTGATGCAGATAACGAATGTTCGGTTTTCCACATTCGAATACGAATATGCACCTCCAACATTCGCGAATGTCAGGTTTTTCTATATGGCGCTTAAAGTATGCATTATTTTATTTTGATCGAGTTTTTAATACCCGCTTTTTCACTGCTGCATTTTACTGGGAATTTTGCTGTTGCGTCCCTTGATTGCGCATATTGATTGAAATTAGTTTTCTGTAAATTTTGCTTCTACAGATTTTTTTGTTTTGAGTTATTTTCAATTTTCTTTGTCAGTCAATGAATTACTTTCACATTTCATTGCAAAATATATTCGGAAAAAAATCGTATAGGTACCTACTTTATCAGTTGCGAGTGCGAATTCGAATATTAAAAGAAGACGCGAATATTCGCGAATGCTACGAAATATTCGTGACATCACTAACTGCGAGTGATAGACGAGTTGACAGGATAATAGACAACTATTACCCCTTTTTAACATATTCACCGTAATTATTAGATATCCCCTTTAGCTGTTTGATGTAAACTGCGTGTGCTGCCATCATGGCAAAAAGTATTGAATGGTACAGTCAGCAAAACTGAGTTGATGACTGATATAAAAAAAATATCATTTTACATTGCCTCAGCTTTCGAAAATACACGTCAAAAATCGAGGCCTCACTTATTACTGCCATATAAACGATTTTTTATTTACAAAAACTACCTAATTAAGCTAACTATGATCACTGAATGTTATGACTTCGTAGTTACCTACCTAGTTGTGTAATTCAATACAAACTTCAGCTTTTCTCAAGAAGTTTCTTTGCTATGCTATCGAATTGAAATTTGAAATAGTTTTAGATAATACTTACCCAAGTAAGTATCTACTTATTTAGCAAATAGAAAATCCTAACTTAATATTATAAATGCGAAAGTAACTCTGTCTCTCTGTCTGTCTGTTTGTTACCTCTTCACGCAAATCCGCCCTTCCGATCATGATGAAATTTGACAAGAAGATAGCTTGAACATCCGGGAATAACATAGGCTACTTTTTATCCCGGAAAAATGCAAAATTCCCGCGGGATAACGATAATTCGAGAAAATGGACTCGCGTACCCCCGAGGAACCTTTTCACAACAAAATTCATAATGATTTCTTTGACAGATGTATGGTATGTCAGCATGACATTTGCATTAATACGGTTCCAGAGTTATACATTCAACATACGATTCAGTTCACGCATTCCGTGGAACCTTTTCTCAATACATTTCATATTGATTTCTTTGTGGGATGTATTGTACGTCAATGTGACATTTGTAGTGAAACGGTCCTGTAGCGAAAATGGTCCAGTGAATCACTTTTACACGGATTTTTAGCTATTTTTAGTTATAGAAGAAAGAAAGAATAAAGTCGAACAGCGTAATACATATATCATGTCATTTATTCATTTAAAATTCACTGTTATACAAATAAAAACATTAGTTCTTCTTCCAATACACAATACAAGCATTATTGATGCCACGACTTAGTCTTGACTTGGTGCTGTCATACGGTATCGTGTAGCCGAAATTGTAAATCCGATTCGGTGTGCAATTACCGGCATCGCACAGGTAACTCATAATCACAATAGTCGTCAAGGTCCTTAAAGAAATAACTACAGAGAGAGAGAGCAAAAAATACAATCATTCGAATAACAACAAACGTGATAATTATGAAGTAAATGCTTATGCCACTATGACATTTCTTTTAACCATAGATCTACAGTTTTTACCTTACTCCAGAACAGTGCATATGTATATAAACTCTTTGGTGTTTACTAATAGTACCTCATTATAATGTGTGTAGTAGGAACAAAGATAGAGATGGGTTTTATATATTACAGAAAAAAGTGCCTTTATTGAAGTAAAGGAATATTAGAACATAAATAAATTTTATTTTTAATACTATTTGATTCCTGTACTGCCGGGGCCCTCTTTCAGGCAGCCCCCCGCAACAAGAGTGCACAAATACGATTACTATTGCCTTCAGAATATTCATTAGTAGCGGACCAGGACCACTCTACTGCAACAAGTAAAGAGCAGAAACAGCCCCCCGCCATAAAAAGAATATAAGCCCTACTCTTTCCTTCAAGCCATTAATAAGTAGCTAACCACTATGCCGCAGGCAGGAAAGGGGGGGGCTTGGGGGGCGTAACCCCCCGCCATAATAAGATAAAAAAACAACTTTTTTCTCCAAGTCATTGATAAGTATCGAATCAACACGCCCCAGGAAGCAAAGAGGGGGGCTCGGGGGGCGTGGAACCCCGCCATAAAAAAGTACACAAACACTACTCTTTTTTCCAAGCACTGTTTTGCAGCAAGTAAAGGGGGGGGGGGTGGGCACTCCCGCAACAAAATGTACAGAAATATACAACGCTTCCTCTAAGACGTTGATATGTAGCGAACCACTACGCTGTAGCATAAAGGGGGGCTGGGGGGTGGAATACCCCCGCCTCAAATACAACAGAAATACAACTCCTTTCAAGACTTCGATAAGTAGAAAACCACTGCGGTGCAACAAGAAAAGTGGAAGAGGGAGCTAAACTTCGAGTTCGTAAACCCCCCCCCCCCCCCCCCCCGTAACAAGAAGCGTACAAATACTTTCTAAAACTATTTCCTTCTGGATATTGATAAGTAATGAAAATGAAATGAAATTATTTAATCCAGACTCCAACATAAATTCTATACGTTAAGTAAGTAAGAAAAAGTATATCGCTACGCTGCAGTTAGCAGATTTCTCAGTGGGCGTAGCCCCCCTGTAATGAAAATAATCCAAAATCAATTTCAGGCCATCACTTCTGAGAATGGCTTCCCAAATTAAATACACCTAACGCATGGGATAATGGACAGTTATTTGTTATACAGAACTTATATACCTACTTAGTTTCCACGGTATAGCAATAAACGAATTCTGCGCTAGTCGTGAAATAAACAAATAATTCACATGTTACAGACTAATCCATAGTCCTTCCTCTGGGAGCTCATGCCTGAGTTGAATTTTACAGCGCTTTCATTTTGTTACTGTGGTAAAGCTATGTAATTTTTGGTAAATAAATAAATTGGTAAGACCTTTGGACTGGTACATAATTATTGGAAACGTTTTATTTTACATATCGTACATTTATTTTCACATAAAGATAAGAATGAGAGTTTTGGAGTGTCCAAATATCATACATTATACATATACTATTTACCATTATAGTCCATTACCAAATAGTCACACCTACTCGTTGTTTTATTTTATTTTATTTTATTTTGTAATCAATTAACTACGGAAGCCATTTCCGGAATAAAAATATTTCATTTCATTTCATTATATGTGTTTGTAGTTTATATTATCCTTTGTTGTTTTAGGTACTAAATGAATGAAAATGCTAAGTAGGTAGGCATACCTACTCATATAAGGTTAGTATTTACCTAATGTTAAAAACAATTGTTATGCCAACGGTAGAACTTAACCCTATAGTAATTACGGTTTTACGGTCCACAAAAATACTGAGAAACCTTGTTGTTTTTATTGGAAGAGCAGTTTTATTGGAACCTTTAATCAAGTAATTTTCTGCTTTAACCTCCGCTGTCTCAAATGGGAGTCACTGTATTTGCTCAAGTATTGTTTTATGATAGGAAACGTAGCTTCACTGACAAGCTGACTGTACGTCTGGTCAAAATGAGTCCAATAGCGATCCTGTACTATTCTGTATGTTAAAAGATTCGGCAGCTGCGCCGCGGCCCAAAAAGAATCCTTTATGTCGACGATGCCATCGTTCAAACCCTGTATGACAACGACTGGTACAGACACAGCTGAAAAATTATACTCCGGAGGATAAGGCGTTCCATAAAATTCCAAATTTTTCCGTAATCCGTAGTCAAACTTAACGAACGTTTTACTTGTGACTGCCTGTCCGTACCTCGCTGCGTTCTTCGTTGAAATACCCGCTGGTGCGTGCGAAAAACCTACCTTTAGAGTCTCACTAGTAATTGACCCCGGATGAGAGGAGTCTAAGACAGAAATTAGAGTTCCGCACACAGCTCCTGCCAACAGGCGGATTTGACAGAAGAATCTTATGGTCGATTGAATTGGATAGCCTTTGGTAAATATCTCCCAAATGCCAACCTCGTCGAGTGGTTGTCGGAATCTATTGATCGCCTTTGAGATCTCTCTGAAGGGTGCAGACTTGGTGTGGTAATGTCTTGTGGCTGGCGACAAACCTATGAAGAGACGGACTTTGTTACAATAAGCTGGTCTTTCCGAACACATGATGATAAGCGTACCTCCTCCTTGGGAGAAGCCAATATAGTTCAGTTGTTCTGCTTCTGTGACCTTTAAAACATGGTTGATTGAAGCTGGTACATCGTACGCGCCGATTTCGTCGACCGTGAATTGCCAGAAGAGCCAGTCTCTATCAGGATTCAAGTAGACGTGTTGTCGAGAGTAGAACGTACCTCGTACATTGCCAAACCAGGCGTCGTAGCATTCATCAGCTATTAAGTAACCTAGGCCATCTTTTGGTCCTGCGTCTATAAACGTATCAGCGCTTTCGAGGACTCCATGCATTAGTAGGACCGGCGGGCCTTTCGTAGGGCCATGACACTTAGCCCCTCTTGGTATTCTAAACATGGTGAGTATGTATCCATCTTCAGTGATTACATGGTGTTCTTCAGCTCTGTAACCATGTATGGCTGCTTGTTGAGGAAAGGTTCTCGTGGACTTGACTTGTGCTGAGTATCCTGGAAATTTATGCCCGACGTTTGTGCCTAGCAGTTGCCTAGTTGCAATGATCAGTCTGACCAGAAAGTTGGTGATTAGACTCGAATCCATTATGGTACCTGAAATAAAAAAGGCGTTGGTTAGTTTTAAAATGAGCTATATTTGTAATTTTGCCAATTTGCACACATTCACTCTACATATACGGAATATACAGATTTTATTCTAAACTTTCTAATACAATTTCTTACAAAATATGTACCTATACCTACCACTAAAGAGATAACGCTTGTTATTGGAAAAGATGAAAATTGTTTAACTACAGTTCGCGCTTGTACACCAACAGGTAGTTAAGTATAACGGCCAACGACATTTAAGTTACCATAATTATACAACAAACGTCTAGCTCGCTGTCAGTGTTATAACTACACAGTTATTATCCATTCACAGTGCATATTATTTACCTACCGATGTATAGTTATGTTTAACTGACGGAACATTACTGCGATTATCGGCATGTTATTCGATCTGATTTGCGGCGAGTGTGGCAAACAGGCTGTAGGAACAATCGGGGTATTGGTTACCAGTATCATGTTGGCCCACAGGTTTGCCACGTGTACATGCAGTGTAAAAGTGACACTTTTTACGGTTCCGTAGCGAAAATGGCAATAGTAGATTAATGCCCAGGCGTGGGAAGTGAGCAATTGCTGGAACGAGAACTTAGTTTAAAAACACGAACCGCAGGTGAGTGTTTTTAATAAGTACGAGTCCAGCAATTGCTATTCCAGCCGTGGCAGATATAGATTTTTTTTCAAACATTAAGAGGAAATAAGGAATTTTTAATTATTAATTAACTCTCATAATACAGCAAGCCAAAACTGCCATTGTTGTTACGATAATTGTGGCAGTGTCTTAAATATTATTTATTGCAAAATATTACAATATCTGAGTCATTATTAACATATTTTATTTAATTAAATACTTAATAACTAACTAAATTCATTAATTTCCTTACCCGTTTTATAATAGTTTCACAACGACTAAATATTTCCATTGAAATTTAAGCGGTACTAAGCAGTTTGCTTTATTTAATAGTTATCCTCTGATTTTCATCATGGTGGACTTCTATACAACAAATGATCACGATTTTGCCACTAAAAACTATTAAATTAATATAACTTGCATAACTTTAAATAAATCAAGACTTTGTGTGTTATTGTTACTTGTTTACTTATGATTTCATTTCCGCCATTTTTTTTTTTAGTTAAAAAAGTATATATTTCTTTTTAATACTGCCAAGCTATTTAAGACATCGATAAAAATGTTAAATTTCGAATAGAACGCCTGCATACAGCCACCGGTTTGGCTGAATGAGACATGTCACTGGATGTTTCCATGGTCTATTTTACTTTTTAAAAAGTTAAAAACAAATTAAAAACAGTCCAGCAATCCGATTTATGGACAGGTAATCGCGCCTGCAATGTAATGCGGCCGTCAACAAAGCCTCCGTGTTCTGTTACTTCTAGTAAAATGACAACATTTCCGACAATGTTTGAGAAAAGGAAGCCTTATAGTTTCGTCATGTCCGACTGTCCGTCCATCCGTCCGTATGACACAGGCATTTTACTCGAAAACTATAGGAGGTATATTGATGAAATTTGGAGTATTAGTGTCTCGTAGATTAGCGATCCCCCGACACCGACGACGTATAGATAAAAAATTTGCTAGGTATATTGAACTGAAAGGGCCAATCCATACTTCCATCCATACTAATCCATACTAACAAAATATATTAGGCATTATTTTTTACTTTTTTAAGTTTTCTTTTTTTATAAGAAAAAAACACCGTTAAATCTATGCTAACATTTTGGCTATTTTAAAGTAGTAGAGACTGTACTGAGACTGTATCTCTGAGTCTGAAAAACTTGGTTTAACAATCCAGTTCCATTTTAACAATCCGTATCTAGATACGAAATGAATAACGTGAAATTTTGGCAATTTTGGCATGAACGCCTTTTACAAAAACTTTAGTATATTAAAGCACATATTTCGTTTACTCACTTATAGGTATAGTGAAAACAGGTTTTCCACAGATCAGGCAAAAGTCAAACTTATGTCAAGTTCATAAAACATTTCTCAATTCAATTGGACTTACTTGTGGGTATCTCCAAATTTGGTTTCAGTACATATTGGTGTCGTCTTTGTTGAAATACTTAATTTTAATAAAAATAATAATTATGCTGTTATTGACATTTGCCATGCCTTTGACAGATTTAAATACACACTTTTAACTATTAAAAAAAAATAGAACGATTAAAAAAAAGTTTAGGTCAAAAGCGGATGTTTTTGGAATAAAATTAAAAATAAACACTGCCAAAATTTTAAATATCCTACAGCTGTGGCGGATTCTTTTTTCTTTCTTTTTTAAGCGCAATTTTAAACTTAACTAATATCGATCACTTTGGTTTAAAGCGGGTTTAGCCGTCAAAGCAACGTTACTGACTGGCACGTTAACTACGTTACGGAATAGATAACCATTATTTAAGTGAGCTGTGAGAAGCTTGACTCGTGAAAGGAGGATGTAAAGGGGTGTGCAACAAAAATATTGTGTTTCAGGAAATATTATCGGCAGGGAGCGAAACTATGGCGCCGGTGACGTCGTTATAATGCAAATTCACATTGGATGATTTGCTAGCTTTTATCTACACACATATCTTAAGTCCTCTATAATGCGTTCAGAAACCGTAGAAAATGACCAGCATTTCAGCACGTCGTCGCCTTCTCGCCGACAGCGCCACCCAACCACCACCAGCAGTAAAGTAAGTGATTACGAAATCGAATTCGATGTCGTAATGACTTGTCGACATCGAATCCGATGTTTCAAATTTGAAAACCAACGTTATAGCTGAGGATTAGCAGAGGGCTAAGGGAACTGGTTCCATGTGCAAATAAAAACGACTGGTTATCTCAACGCCTGTATTCGAACTGAATCAAAAAGACAATTCCAAAACAAAACTACAAAATATTAATAAAAAAAGTGTAAAAACATAAATCTATACAAAAAGGTTGTGCCTTCGGCACATTTCTCCCCCTTTTCATAGCCGAACCAGCTTCTTGAGGGGTCGACGAAGCACACCCGCCGAAGTCTCAACGTCCGCCACCCTTACGATGCCATCTCGCCCAGGAAACACCGCCGCAATCCGCCCTCTGGGCCATGATCCTCGCGGCAGGTTCCCGTCGACAACGAGGACCAAGTCGCCAACTGCCAGAACTGGAGCTTCTCCGCCCGGCCTCGGTGCAAGAGTGGGCAGGTACTCCTTCACCCAGCGCTGCCAAAAATGATCACATAGTCTAACCGCCCGGCGCCACCTGCTTCGGCTCAATAGGTCGGACTCTGACATCGATGCTGGAACTGGACGACCCGATGACGTACCAAGCAGAAAATGGGAGGGCGTGAGAGCCTCTTCACTCGAGCCCCCCCCCCCCCTAAACGCCTCACGTAATTTAGGGGCGGCCCCATACATGTCGCTACAATATCTTTGATGTTATTACTTTCAAGAGTGTTACTGACAGTCATAATTATTCTCTACCCTCGTCAATCGAGCTTTACTCAGCTTTTTCGTGTTTGTGATTTATAATGTAATGATTCCCTTTCATTTAAGAGAAACACTTAAGTCCATAATGATTTCTTTTTGTTTCTATTGTCACATAAATTTTACCTTTTGGAGAAGACTATAATAGAGAGAGATCTCTCCAAGCAGATGTTATGCCTGAGGATCGAAGTCCGAAGGAAGAGAGTTAGAAGTTGTATTTATGCAACCGACTCTATAATTCGTTTTTTTTTGCATTAGAAAGAAGGTTAAAACAATCTTAAGGTAAAAAAAAGCCGTGATAGCCTAGTGGTTTGACATATCGCCTCTCAAGCAGAGTGTCGTGGGTTCAAATCCCGGCTCGCACCTCTTGAGTTTTTCGGAATTTATGTGCGGAATTACATTTGTAATTTATCATGAGCTTTTCGGTGAAGGAAAACATCGTGAGGAAACCTGCACACATCTGCGAAGCAATTCAATGATGTGTGTGAAGTTCCCAATCCGCACTGGGCCCGCGTGGGAACTTATAGCCCAAGCCCTCTCATTCTGAGAGGAGGCCTGTGCCCAGCAGTGGGACGTAAAAAAGGCTGGTGATGATGATGATGATGATGATGATGATGATGATGAAAACAATCCTGACACGTCTTTTTATTGAAAAAGGTCTTAATAATAAGTAACTGGTACGTGTAAAAATCCATAACAGTATAAATAATTATGTTTCATTGTTATTTAATTGTTACTCGCTGTTACTTATTTTTAAAAAGCGTTTTTCAATAAAAGGACACGTCAATTTTTTTTTTTTTGCCTTCTTTCTAAATGCTAAAAAAAAGTTGGGGCGTTTACCATTATTATAAGAATTATAAAAAAAAAACAAATTTAAACTGTTTGTTTCGAATAAAGAAACAAAAAAAAATCATACAGTACAAATTTAACCGATAATCCTTAAGTTGTAGGATTGTTGCAGTTAATTATTATCGATATAGGTAAATTTTGAACTTTTTTTGCTAAGTAGGTCTAAAAGGGCATAAGGGTACCCTTAGTGTTGTTATTTTTTTACCAGCAATTTTCTGTATGGTTTCAAATGGAAGTGTATTGATTATATAGGACAGAGTGAGAAATGAACCAGCGCACTCAACTCAAACATTTTAATAACACTTCTGTAACTATTTATTACAAACTATATTAATTATTTTAATTGTCCACAATATAAGTATGTTTATCCGTTGTCCTTAGTGTTGTTATTTTTTTACCAGCAATTTTCTGTATGGTTTCAAATGGAATTGTATTGATTATATAGGACAGAGTGAGAAATGAACCAGCGCACTCAACTCAAACATTTTAATAACAGTTCTGTAACTATTTATTACAAACTATATTAATTATTTTAATTGTCCACAATATAAGTATGTTTATCCGTTGTCTAGTACCCATTACACAAGCTCTGCTTAATTTGGGACTAGGTCATTTGGTGTCAATTGTACCAAGATATTTATTATTTATTTATTTTATTATCTGATAACTCGTAAAAAGTATAGTAGCTTATGCAACTGTTACATAATGAGTGTTTTAAGGCCTAATTACCTATGAAGAGAGGCATACAATACTTTATCTACACAAATAGATACTTTAAGGTGGGTTCAGAAGCCGAAGGCATAATAAACCTGTCACGAATTCGGCTGTTTTTTTAAAGCCATAGACAAACATATCAAGCTGAAACGTTTCGTGTCGTCATTTTTTATAGAGGCCTATTTTTAAATTGTATTAGTTTTTGAAGACGAAAATTGATTGTCGGAGAGGATTTATGATTTATTTGTAGATAATAGTAGTTTATGTAACTACTACATAATGAGGGTCATTAAAACACGAGTGTGTTTCTTAATAGGATCACACGAGTGTTTTAAGGCCTAATTATGTGGAGTTGCATACATTACTTTATCTACACACATATTATAAGTACTCTAAGATGGTTTCAGAAGCCGAAGGCATATATCATACCCATACCTGTCACGAATTTGACTGTTTTTTTTAATCATAGACAAACATACCAAGCTGACGTTTCGTAAACTGTTGTTTTTTGTAAAAAAAAATCAGTATCACGTTATTAATTATACATGTCGGACTGAACTCGACTTATATACGTGAGTGATCCGTTTTATTTCACTATGATTGTAAATTACGTTGGTCGTCAAATTCGAAAAATTTAATACGATATCGAAAAGTCATTACGACATCGAATTCGATGTCGTAATGACTATTACTTTACTGCAGGACCTGCTGGTGGATGTGGTTGGCGGGGGAGGCGACGATGTACTGCAATGCTGGTCATTTTCTACGGTTTCTGAACGCATTTTAGAGGACTTATGATATGTGTGTAGATAAAGATAATTATTCTACATCATCATACTTGGCAAAATATTGCTTCATGCAGCTAAATATAGTTTCATTCCAGAAACGGCTGTACGATATGTCGAAATGATTCCACAAAGGATTTGCCACTTCTATGTACTCCAACACATTCGGCAGCTGTTCAACAGCCCATTCTAAATATTTTGTATCCACCATATCGACGCTTGAAAGGAGACATTGACTAAGCGACATATGGGTAACTTTACAGGAGACGAGTTTAAAGTTTGACTTTTCAGAAAAAAAATTCGTGTAAATTCTTGTAATCGTCTTACGTGCGTAATTGTTACTGTTTTGAAAATCTTATTTTACTATCTACATCGTGGCATTTACAACTATTCATAAACAGTATTATTTCAAAAGTTAAGTGTTGCTTAGTAAATTTTACTTGAACGTAGAAACGGGAAAATGTACTAACCGACAACCGTTGATCTTGTAAAGTAAAGTAAAAAATTAGTAAAGACCAATTATACCAAATTTATATCAGGTAAAAATAACCTAACCGAGATCAAAAAGATCAGGAATTTGAGGCAAAACTGCTTAAACTTTATTTATAAGTTGACGTATGCTAGTAAATTTAACTTAAGTAACTCTTGTTTTAGAAAGTTGGATTAACATTTTTATCAAAAATGACGTTAAAAATGCACTTTTATACTGCAATGCGATTTATTCAGTCGTTGTAATTAATAATATTGACACGTGGTAGCGTTGACAAGCCAGAAGTTTAAAAAAAAGGTACCATTTGGACCTTCGACTCCTCAATAACTGAAAATCTATTAACATAGACAAATTAAATTTGTTTTGTTTAATAAAACCCCTTAGAACTAGAACCTCCAATTTTATAAATACTTACTTTTTTTTTCTTAAATGATCCAGAAGGTTCAAAGTCCGGTGACAATACAATAACCTGGTTATAAAATTATGGTGGTCCAGTCAGATTTGTCTCCGCAGGAGGGAACTCTTCAACGGTTGATGGAATCGACTTGAAATTTTAATTATAAATGTTATGAAGCGCGCTAAAACAAAAGCTCTTCAAGTAGGCAATTGACAACGAATTGTCATTGAAAACTGGCAATTGTAAAGTTGGTAAATAGGGGCCAGGACACAACATTTTAGTTTAATTACTGATGTCCGCATTTCAGTCTCTTACAGATTATACATATTGGCAAAGTGGCCAGTAATAGAATTACATGACCAGTAATTAGCCAGTTACCCTATAAGGATATAGATGATTTTTATTTATTTATTTATTTATTTATTCGATGCAATTCACATGTAGAGGTACAATACGAACACACATATGAAACCCGGAAGGGCGCAGCATTTTAGAGAAAGAGAGATGCAATAAATTAAAAATTAAACTTACAATTAAACCGCCATTGGAAAGGAATTCAGTATCATAAATAATAACCAAATGTATATTACAATGTCATACTAGCCTAAAATGAGTCAATAAAATTAAAATAACGAATTATGTCAGAATATAAACCAATATAAATGTCATTCGTAATCAAATAATAATCTAGGTAGTTCAATCATTAAAATATTCTTCAATCGAGTAATAACATTTTCTTATCAAGAGTTGTTTAAGTTGCTTATTAAATTTATTATCATTTTCTTCATTTTTCAATATAGATGATGATGATGATGATGACGATAAAATGATTATTGTTAAAAATGGGAACTGCCAACACGAAGCAGAAGAAGATAGAGGGATCAGTGGGACGCTAGGCACTGCTCTAAATTTCTAGAAATCAAACACGTGTGAGTTTAAACTTGATTGAAATAGAGACTGTTTATTTATAAAATCGAAATTACAGCATGAATCAACAAGAAAAACTTACAGTTGACGTAAACAAATCTTACAATGACCACCTTATATCGAACTTGCAGAAGCCATTGTAATCATTTATATTAATAGCTAAATTGATCTAGATACTTTCTTATAGTCGGAAACGTGGTCTCACTCACGTACTGACTGTTCGTCTGGTCCAAATGAGTCCACTTGGGGTCACTGACCTTCACATACTCCAGCAGATTCGGCAGCTGCTTCGCCGCCCATGAAGAATCCCGAATATCGACAATACCGTCATTCACACCCTGTATAAACACAGTAGGAACCGTCACAGCCTTCAAGTTGTACTCCGGAGGGTAAGGTGTCCCGTAGATCTCCAAATTCATCTCACGTCCATAATCAAACTTGACAAATTTCTTATTGTTGATGGCCTGGCCATACCTAGCAGCGTTCTGTGTTGAAATACCAGCTGGTGAATGAGAAAATGCTAGTTCCAACGTCTGCCCATTCACCGACCCCAGGTGTGGCGCGTCTAAAATCGATATCAAAGTCCCACAAACAACTGCTGCCAATAACCTATTCTGACACAAGAAATGTATTGTTGCTTGGATGGGAAATCCTTTCGTAAGAACCTCCCATATGCCAATCTCTTCTATGGGTCCTAGAAATTTGTTGACAGCTCTAGTTATCTCTCTGAACGGTATGGATCTCGTGTAAAACTGTCTCGTGGCAGGAGCCAAGCCGATGAATAGACGAGCTTTATCGCAATATTCACGTCTTTCCGAGCACATGATCATAAACGTACCTCCACCTTGAGAGAAGCCTATGTAATTCAGCTGCGGTGTTCCCGTGACTGTCAACACGTAGTCGATAAAAGCTGGTATGTCGTACAACCCTATTTCGTCTACTGAGAACTGCCAGAATTTCCTGTCCTTATCAGGATCTAAAGAAACGTGTGCCCTCGAATAGAATGTGCCGCGAACGTTGCCGAACCACGTGTCGTGGCAATCATCAGCTACTAGATAACCTAGACCATCTTTTGGTCCTGCGTTTATAAAGGTATCTGCACTTTGGAGTACACCATGAACCATCAAGATTGGTGGTCTTCTTGTAGGACCTTGACACTTGATTCCTCTTGGTATTCTGAACATCGTGAGAATGTACCCATCTTCTGTGACCACATTGTGTTCCTCGGCTCTGTAACCGAATATAGACACTAGCTGAGGAAAGGTGAGGGTCGAGTTGGCTTCCACTGGTATTCTTGGTAATTTTTCTGGTTCATCTTGCCCTGTTAAAAACCTCACAGCGACGATTAGTTTGACCAGGATGTCACTAAGCAGATTTGAGTTCATTTTAGGATCTGGAAGTGAATAAACGAATCCATTTGACATTGTCGGAAATGAAACAATATTTTAACATTCGCTTTGCTAACCTAACGTGTGTGAAATATCGCTGAATACATACAATAACCTAACCAACTTGGAAAAATTTAAAAACCCCCGACATTGTCATTTCAAAGTTCAGTATTTTAAAAACGGGTGAACCGATTTTAATTAAACTTAGCTAAGAACCATCTCAACTTGATACCTAATGTTTCCATTGTGACAAATCTTCTGATGAATACTACTTTAAACTTAAAATCCCTAGATTCATGTTTACCTACACTAGCTGATGCCTGATGCGACTATTCTAATTTACGAAGAATTTAGTTCGGGAATTATGCCGTTTTCCCTGACAAAAAGTAGCCTATATGATTTTCCGATGTTATATTTTGCCATTACTGTGAAGTTTTGAAGAAATCCGTTCAGTAATTTATGCGTGTAAGAGTAACAAAGACAAACATCCTTACACCCACCTTCACGAACTTCGCATTTATAATTTTAGGACTGACTTTGGTATATAAATATATTCAAATTCAAAGTATTTATTGTGTGCCACAGGTGAATTATATAGGTGTTATAACTTATATCTACGTGCCTCTGTAACATGTCAATATGATATACAATTTATCTTATAAACTAGGTGGTATTAAAAAATATATAACATGATAATAATACTACAGGTGACCCTCGCTCAGGCAGCTTTCTCGCTCAAAGACTTGCCATAGCAATTCAGCGCGGGAATGCTGCCTGTGTAATGAGCACCCTGCCCTAGGGTCCGAATTTGGATTTAAATTTTAAGTTTTAGTTCTGTCTTATTTTTATAAATCATGTAGATGTAGTCATTTAATTTGTACAGTGTTTAAATTAATAAAAAAGTTCATTGCATAATACTAACCGAATCGAATTGAATATCACAGAACCACCCAATTATTAGGTATTATTAGCAAACAATAATTCACATGAAAATAATTTAAACCAAAGTCAAATTTCGCCTTGTCACCACTTACCATTAATGTCTATTCTTAACCCCCGACGAAAAAGAGGGGTGTTATAAGTTTGACCTGTGTATCTGTCTGTGGCATCATAGCTCCCAAACGAATGGATCGATTTCGATGCGGTTTGTTTTTAATCGAAAGCTAGTTTAATCGAGATAGTTCTTAGCTAAGTTTCATTAAAATCGGTTCACTCGTTTTCGAAATATTGAACTTTGAAATGACAATGTCGGGGGTTTTTCAGCTTTTCTAAGTTGGTTATATTTTACTGTCTCTATAAAATCACTGAATTGTATATATCTCCTAAAAAATCTTTTACAGTGTATAGTAGCCTTTTTTAATTAAAAACTTTTTTAAAGAAGTCTTAAGCTCTTCAAAATTCTCATTACACCTAATTGTACTTAGGAGGTTATTGTATAATTTAGGGCCCATCCCTAAGATGCTTTTTGAAAGATGAGCTGTCCTTGACTTGGTAGCAAGCAGTTTATTATCAAATCGCATACTGGAGAAACATTTGAACCGATCGAAATTCTGGTTGACAAATATGTGTCCACCTCATAAAGTCGTCCCACGATAACTCTGCAACGAACTGACAACAGTAGAAATATAAAGTTTGTTTACGGCAACACTGATTTATAGTCAAACAACACGTTTTGAACTTTTGATTAGATTAAACATTAAACAGGTCATCGTTCATCCACCATCCACCATTAAAATACCTCTCATAATTCGTTTTCTAGATATTTTTACCGTACAACGGCAAAACCTACTGAACACTGGCAAAATTGTCCTCCAATGGATAGAGCCATGTTTAAAAAAAAAACAGCAACTTTTGATTGCTACTATCATTATCATTTTTAATTAAAGAAATGTCTGAGTGACATGAAAAAAGTATTACCACAGCGTGATTTTTCTGGGTTGCCAATTAATATCTTATGAAGAGTTATCGTGGGACGTACAAAACGGAAACGTTAGAATCTTCAGTTGTATAAAGTGTGGTTTGCAGCTCTCCCTAGGCCGAATCCCATATACCGCTCTTAGACACTTCTTTTGGGCTCTGAACACATATGCCATCTATACCTATAAAACAATACCGTGACTGACTGACTGACTGACTGACTGACAGACAACGAACGGCCTAAACCACTGGATCTAGAGACTTGAAATTTGGCAGACATATACCTTGAGTATCCTAGAGGTGCACTAAGAAGCGAAGGGAAGGGAGGGAAGGGAACGTCACTCAAGCCTCCATTAGTTTAAATAGTTTCGTCTTCTTCTTACTAACGGAAATGTCAATGTGACAAAAAAGGACAAATGAACTTTAACGGCATTTTAGTTAAAAGTTAAAGTAAAAGTTTAAGAATAACAGGGTAAGTCTCGATGGGGCGATTTACCCCAGAAATTATTATGTCCTCAAGAAAGTCGGCTTCTTCTTATATATTGTAAAGGGTGCAATATCTTTACATTGTGAATGCCATCGGCATACTTCTAGCATAGGGTTGCCAAAAGTCTTAAGAAACATTAAATGTATTTTCGCTTTGACAAAGAAAAAATCTACTTGGAAAAAATATATTGAAAATGAGCTCGCAAAGTCTACAGCTCACAAAGCCACATAGTGCCCTGCCGTTATGAAAGTTAATCGTGACATACGTAGTATCTCATAATAGTCTGCTTGGTAGTCTGTGATCCTGACACATTCCACGGTTATGAAGTTTCAGGTTAAATAAATAAATAAAAAATCACGGGACAATTTGACACCGATTGACCTAGTCCCAAACTAGGCAAAGCCTGTACTATGGGTAATGGGTATGGGTTATGGTTAACGTTGTCCATAATTAGAAACTTCATAATGCAATGTTGTACTATTATGTCATCATCATCATCAGCCTATTTACGTCTTTCTGCTGGGCACAGGCCTCCTCTCAGAATGAGAGGGCTTGGGCTATAGTTCCCACGCGGGCCCAGTGCGGATTGGGAACTTTACACACACCATTGAATTGCTTCACAGGAGTGTGCAGGTTTCCTCGCGATGTTTTCCTTCACCGAAAAGCTCATGATAAATTACAAATGTAATTTCGCACATAAATTCCGAAAGACTCAGAGGTGCGAGCCGGGGATTGAACCCTCGACCCTCTGCTTCAGAGGCGATAGGTCAAACCACTAGGCTATCACGACTTTTATTTTTTTACTATTATGTATTCTGTGGCAATGTGTCAGGATGGACACACAGTGACACGACTTTAATATACAGTAATTTACAAAACACATCAGAGGGTCGAGCACGACTTTACGAATGCTGCGTCACGTAAAATCGAATAGTAAACTTTGTCGAGCTTGTATGACGTTTGAAACAGCGCCCGCCCGTGAGCGTATTTGGAACTAAAATTTAGTATGAGGTTTCTCGTACTCGATACGATAACCGTAACGTTACGCAGGATTTGTAAAGTCGTGCTTGACCCTCTGACGCGGCTGTATGGACTCAGTTTCCTTTGCCTATCCTTTATGGGATGAATAAAAAAACTACTTCATAGCGGCGGGGCACTATAGTATTATTTTGAAGGCAATGTAGTCTGAAGAATTTTTATTAATTTTTCTGTCTACTGGCAACCCTGGTGTGGACAATAGGACTTCGGCATATTTCAGAGCGCGTTGTGAGTGGAACTTGCGCGATGGAATATTTTTCATGTTCCAGTCTTTTTGTTAGGGCACGAAGCATTAGTTGTGCAGTTATTAAAACTGAGAATGTGAAAGAGAAATGCTGTGTTTTTAAGCCCCGACGAAAAAGAGGGGTGTTATAAGTTTGATCTGTGTATCTGTGTGTGACATCATAGCTCCCAAACGGATGGACCGATTTCAATGCGGTTTTTTTAAATCGAAAGCTAGTTTAATCGAGATGGTTCTTAGCTAAGTTTCATTAAAATCGGTTCATCGGTTTTTGAAATATTGGACTTGGATGCACAGACACACAGATACACAGGTTAAACTTATACGAGGGGCGGCTGATAAGTAATCTCCTTGGTCAGAAATATATACAAAAATAATGCTGGCTGGTATGGATTTATATTCGTTTGTTATTCTATTTTCAAAATGTATTACATTCATTTGTTTATTGCATCACGTTTATTTGTCTCCTACAATTGTTTCAAACATGTCGGTAGAAAAAGTGAAAATGGATAAAATCGAGCAGCGTGCGGTGATTAAGTTTTTGACTAAAGAAGGGAATACGCCTTCGGAGATCAGACAGCGTATGTTACGTGTGTTTGGCAGTTCGTGTTCTTCCGAATTTGTTATAAAGTTTTGGTCAGAGCAGTTTAAGTTAGGTCGTGAGAGCCTGGAAGATGATCCTCGTAGCGGAAGACCAGTTTCGGCCGTCACCGATGAAAATGTAGCCAGGGTGAAAAAAAATATATTAGAGGACCAACGAGTGAAGCAGTGGGAGATAGCTAGAGATGTGGGCGTCAGTAAAGAGCGAGTCAATGAAATAATTCATGAGCATTTGAACATGTCCAAGGTTAGTGCACGTTGGGTCCCCAGAATGTTGACTGCATTTGACATGGAGAGGCGTATCAAATGTTGCGAAGAGTTTTTGAACATGAGTCGAGGGAAAGAGGAAGAAATAATTTGTAGAATTGTAACATGTGATGAGACTTGGATTCGACAATGGGACCCGGAAAGTAAGCAAGAGTCGTTACAGTGGCAATTTAAGGATGAGAAGCCGCCTCGGAAATTCAAGGTCTGTCCATCGGCAGGTAAACTTATGGCTACAATCTTTTGGGACACAGAAGGGATTTTGCTCATAGATTATTTACCGAAGAAAACTACAATGAATGCTGATTATTACTCAAACTTACTATATCAACTAAGAGAGACAATAAAAGAAAAACGGCGAGGTAAACTAAGCAAAGGAATTCTGATTTTGCACGATAACGCACCAGTGCATACCGCCCGCACAACGAAGCTAGCAATTAAAGACAATGGCTTCGAAACCATTGACCACCCCCCTTACAGTCCAGATTTAGCCCCCTGTGACTATTTTCTGTTTAGACTTCTCAAGAAAGACCTCAGGGGACGAAGGTTTATGACCGATGACGAAATGAAGGCTGCGGTTACTGACTTTTTTGACGACAAACCGAAAGATTTTTTTTTAATGGTTTAAATTCAATATTTGAAAAATTTTATAAGTGCATTTTACTAGCAGGGGACTATATAGAAAAATAAAAAAAATTTAGCCACGACAGTCTTTTGTTTCATTGTTAGGTAGATTACTTATCAGCCGTCCCTCGTAACAGCCCTCCTTTTCGACAAAATAATCATTTAATTAAGTACCTATTCAATTGTTTCATTTATTTCAATACTTATTAATATGCATAACTTTCACATAGCGATTAAAATACTTAGTGGCCCCTATTTTAACTCCCGACGAAAAAGAGGGTTATTATAAGTTTCACATGTGTATCTGTATACCTATCTGTCTGTGGCATCATAGCTCTCAAACGGATGGACCGAATTCGATGCGGTTTTTTTTAATCGAAAGCTAGTTTAATCGAGATGGTTCTTAGCTAAGTTTCATTAAAATCGGTTCATCGGTTTTTGAAATCACAGTCTCGGGGGTTTTTCAACTTTTCTAAGTTAGGTTATCTTTTGAGTAGTGTATAGCAAGACCGGTCCCGTGGCCGCCGGCCAGCAGTGGGCGTCTTTCAGCTGACATGATGATGATGATGAGTATAGTCATGAATATTAATATTAGTAGTAAAGAGAGATACATAGAACGTACTCTCATTGTTATAAGTTTGACCTGTGTAGATGAGTGTATCCGTGTAACTGTCTGCGGCACCGTGCTCCTAAACGAGGTTACCGATTTGGACTCGGATTTTTTCAATCGAAAGCTAGTTTAGTCGAGATGGTTCTTAGTTAAGTTTCTAAATTGGTTAGGTTTAGGTGTCTAATTTGGTTTATAGTAATAATTGAATTTTACCGCGTATTGGTATTAGTAAGAAATAATTGGCCCGCGTTCATTTCTATGGAAAACGACATCGCGTCAAGCGGAAGCTACGTCACGCCCGCAATTCACAGTACAGTGCCCTCAGTGTAATCAAAAAGCACAAAATACGTCTCGATCGCGTTTGCGTTAGAGTCAAATAGTATGAGAATTGTTTCACGCGAACGCGATCGAGACGTATTTTGCACTTTTTGATTACACTAAGGGCTCAAAGCGTCTAGTGTACCTAATCAACGGTTGAAATTATACGTCTCGATCGCGTTTGCGTTACGGGTGCCAAATAGTATGAGAATTATTTGTTGTCGATACGTGCCACTAATGGCGCTGCTAATGTGCCGTTTGACGTGAGACGTTTTTTTGGCCGTTGATTACACTAGACTCTCTGAACTGAATTCAGAGGGTCGAGCACGACTTAACGAAAGCTGCGTAACGTTACGGTTATCGTATCGAGATCGAGAAACCTCGTACTAAATTTTACGCTCACGCCGGGCGGGCGCTGTTCCAAACGTCATACAAACTCGACAACGTTTACTATTCGACTTTACGTTACGGAGCATTCGTAAAGTCGTGCTCGACCCTCAGCAGTACCATTGGCCTTACCGTGACGGGGTGGCACGTAGTTTAATAATCCCGTGTATTAGCAATTAGACAGAGACAGACTACCCCTCGCTCGCTAGTAGGTGCACCATGATTTTATTTATTTTATATAAATAATAATTTAAAAAAAAAACAAATAAATATTATGTGACAATTGTCTACAATTGAATACCTACATGGAAATAACATGTCTAGTTACATTTTTTTTTTAAAGAGATTTTAATCTCAAAATGTAGAGCACTCAATAGACTATAAGTTACCAATAATTTATTGAATCAGGCGTTACTTTGCGGAGGTCCATATTTATGAACTAAAAAACAATTACTTTGCTCACCCGCGACCACTAATGACAAATAGTTATATCTGTGCGGCAAATGTATGTTTCCATGCAACACCTCCACCTCCACTGCTACACGAATCAACACATGCCACACAGACCCAACTATCACCACCACCACTATACTAAACGCTGACGCGTTTCGGCACTCTCCACGAGGCCATTTACGAAGCACAACAACAACCGCTCAACATGCCACCACTTCCACTACTGACATATGTAAACCATGTACTCAACTTAGTTAATGACAAAACCAACGTACCCACTAATATTTTATAAATTCCAAACTACCCTTTTATGTAAGTCCTAAACTACCCTTTTTTTAAGAAATGAATTCCAAACTACCCTTTTTATTTTTATTTTTAATCTACGCCAGGTACCCCGTTATTTTTAACCGAGTACGGTAAAAAGAGAAGTCATGTTCTCATTATTACTATGACACATTATTAAAATTAGAACCAAGTCGTAACAAAGGCGAAGAAACCAAATTAACTTGTTCATTAATAATAGACCCCATGTTGTTGTACCTAATAATTTCCAATTGTTCT